>JAUTXW010002211.1:317500-410964 GCA_030620095.1 Kuschelorhynchus macadamiae | reverse complement strand
CGCATATATATATATATATATATATATATATATATATATATATATATATATATATATATATATATATATATATATATATATATATATATATATATATATATATATATATATATATATATATATATATATATATATATATATATATATATATATATATATATATATATATATATATATATATATATATATATATATATATATATATATATATATATATACGTATACATATATATATATATATATATATATATATATATACATATATATATATATATATATATATATATATATATATATATATATATATATATATATATATATATATATATATATATATATATATATATATATATAGATTCTATGTCCTGCATGAAAACTCATATTATCAGTACTCCGTTAGTTCGCATATATTTTCCAGATATTAAGTTTCTAAATGGTTTTGTTAACGATCCTTTTGTTGTTATGTTAGAATGGTGTATTATTTCAAGTTAGATCCAGTAAAGGAACAAAATACTTTTTATAAATTGGTCGACGTTTCCCTGCTTTATTATTGCATGCTCTCAGACACAAAGATTCTCTATTCTGCGTAAACCCATATTATCAGTCTTAACCTACTACCTAGGTCCACAGATATTTCACAGATATTAAGTTTCTAAATGGTTTTCGTTAAAGATCTTCTTGTTTTATGTTAACTAAAAAAAAACAAAAGTCTTTTTTTAAACCTGATTACCGATTTTTATATTTTAGAACCGAAACGGAAAATTAATTCATCGGTCTTATAAATGTTTTTCTTAGAAGAACTAACTTTATCGTATTGGCATTTCACTATCGGTTTATTAAACACTTAAGATTATGAAACAGGCACTATCAGTTTGTACTTATTGCAATATTTGTATCCGGTCTGAAGTGGCTGTCGACGCTCATGGGAATGGGATAATACTTTGATATATATATATATATATATATATTTTATATATATATATATTATATATATATATATATATATATATATATATATATATATATGGATATATATATATATATATATATATATATATATATATACATATATATATATATATATATATATATATATATATATATATATATATATATATATATATACATATATATATATATATATATATATATATATATATATATATACATATATATATATATATATATATATATATATATATATATATATACGCGCGCGCGCGCGCGCGCGCGCGCGCGCGCGCGCGCGCGCGCGCATATATATATATATATATATATATATATATATATATATATATATATATATATATATATATAGCGCGCGCGCGCGCGCGCGGGCGCGCGCGCGCGCGCGCGCGCGCGCGCGCGCGCGCGCGCGCGCGCGCGCTAATAGATTCACTTATATATATATATATATATATATATATATATATACATATATATATATATATATATATATATATATATATATATATATATATATATATATATATATATATATATATATATATATATATATATATATATATATATATATATATATATATATATATATATATATATATATATATATAGATATATATATATATATATATATACATATATATATATATATACATATATATACATATATATATATATATATATATATATATATATATATATATATATATATATATATATATATATATATATATATATAGATTGTGTATGGAACTCATATTATCAGCAATTCTGTTAGTTCTGTATATATCTTTCAGATATGTTTCTAAATGGTTTTGTTAACGATCCTTTTTGTTGTTATGTTAGAAATGGTGTATTATTTAAAGTTAGATCCAGTAAAGGAACAAAATAGTTTTTAAGAATGTGTTTGCTAAACTTGATGATTGTAGGTTTCAGGATACAAAGATTCTCATTCTGCGTGAAACCCATATTATCAGTCTTAACCTACTACCTAGGTCCAATATTATTTCACAGATATTAAGTTTCTCTAAATGGTTTTCGTTAAAGATCTTCTTGTTTTTATGTTAACTAAAAAAAAACAAAAGTCTTTTTTTAAACCGATTACCGATTTTTATATTTTAGAACCGAAACGGAAAATTAATTCATCGGTCTTATAAATGTTTTTCTTAGAAGAACTAACTTTATCGTATTGGCATTTCACTATCGGTTTATTAAACACTTAAGATTATGAAACAGGCACTATCAGTTTTGTACTTATTGCAATATTTGTATCCGGTCTGAAGTGGCTGTCGACGCTCATGGGAATGGGATAATACTTTGATTATTAAGCTGATTTTTTTACATGTCAGAATTACTGAATCGACCAAAATGTGATAAAATATGGAGTATATCTTACTTATTGCAATATTTATATCCGTTCTGAAGTGGCTGGCGACGCTCATGCGAATGGGATAATACATTGATGATTAAACTGATTTTTTTACATGCCAAAATTACTGAATCGACCAAAATGTGATAAAATATGGAGTATATCTTTATCTTATATAAATTGAAGAATCATTCTTTTACAAGACTGCGGGTATTGTGTTTAATAGTCATGTATGTGTGTATGTAGAATATTTAAACATTTTATTTTGCCATGTAGGATTCTCAAGATTATACCAGTTTATCCCTGTATCACACATGATATTTATGCAAAATTTTAAGCCAATTGGATAAGTTGTTTTTTTTAGTATCGAATTTAAAACGTTGTTTAGACTGTCATTTTGTTCCCCCATAACGACTTCAAATAAAAATTTATCTTTATATAAAACTTGAACTTTGTGCACATTTTTGAGGCCCATTCGATAAGTAGTTTCTTAGTAATGGCATTTTAAACATTTGGTAAAATCGCCATTTTGTTGCCAAAATGTTACCATTCCATGCCCAAAAGTCACGCTCTTGATTGATGACCAAAATTTGAAGACATAGTAGTTTTTGAGCCATGTCGTGCAGAGATAGTTTTTCGGGATCTAGGGACCACATTAAAACTATAACACAAAGATCTGCAAACATATCGGAGGGTGATTTTTTCACGATTACAATACTGCGCTATTGCGAGGGAAGAAAATGCCGAAATAGTATATTGTACAACGAGTATGAATACAGCAAATCATACGAGTAGGAAATTGTCATTCCATGCGAGTTTTACACTATACTGTTTCTACGACTGGTACGATTACATAATAACCTTTTAATATCTATAAAACCACTTCAAACTCAATCTTATTTGAAATTAATAATTCTTGTCATTTGCTTTGTTTGTATTTGCATTGCTTGCGTTGCTAGGCGATTGCTATAGCATGTTGACGCGACGCCGGTCAACACCACGTTTGTTAAAACATACCCGTGCACAATGGGAACTTTGTAGTTGAATCACCATGGTAATTGAAGCATAACGAAAATGTGTTTAAAACAATGCACTACGTTCTAATATATATATAATATATAATATATAAATAATATTGAACATACAATAAAGGCTTTTATTAGTCGTAGAAAAAGTATGTTTTCTCATTTCCGTCGGTTTGTCTGCCTGTTTATTCAAGGCATAGCTAAAACAACTACTTACCCGATTGACTTCAAATGTTGATCTAAAATTAAGGGTCGCATGGGGGTGACCTGGTAGAATTTTGGTAAAAATCCAATATGGCAGAAGAAAATAGCGGTTTAGTGTTATGGAAAAAAAAAATTATTAAAAAACTAATGTTCCCCTAGTAAAATTTTGAAACGAACCCAAGCTGGTGAAACAAAATTGCGGCCTAATAAAATATTTTAGATTCACTTCAAATTTTGTGTAAGAATGAATTATGATATAGAGGTGAAAAGGTTTGTAATCGTGAAAAAAATCACCCTCCCAGGCTTTATATATCTTCACGTTTTTCCTAGATGCCAAAAAACATTCACACATTTTTCCTAGATGCCAAAAAACATGCTTTCTCAATTTCGTCGGTATGTCTGTCTGTCTGTTAGTTCGTGGCATAGCTAAAAAACTAGTAACCCGATTGACTTTAAATTTTGGTCCAAAATTAAGGATCATATGGGGATGATCTGCTAACATTTTAGTAAAAATCCAATATAGCGTTAAGTTTAAGTGTTAAAAATAAACTGGTAACATTTTGGTACGAATCCACTATGGCAAAACAAAATGACGACCTAACAAAAAATGTAAAATCAGCCTGAAAAAAGTACTTATTAGAGAACTGGTAAAGTCGTGGTAGGAATTGAAGATGGCGAGACATAAAGGCGACCACGTAAAATTTTTAAAAATTTAACAAAGCGTATTCAACTGACTTAAAATTTTGCAGAAAAATTAAATGTGACATAGGATAAGCTGGTACGAATTCAACGTGACGTAACAAAATGGCGGAATAAAATGCCAAGTAAATAAAATGTTTAACAAAATATTTTGCTATTCAATCGATTTTGCACAAAACATCAATGTGATATAGGGATAAACTGATAAGAATTAACATGATGGAACAAAATGGCGGTCTTAAAGAAATGAGTGTAAAAACTATTCAATTTATTTCAAATTATACCCTAAAATGAAGTGTTAATAATTGACTATGTGAACTAAACTGGGTCACACTTCTATATTCTTAATAAAAGGAAAGATCGTCACGAAGGAAGTTCCGGGTAAAGGAAATTAATCGATTTTTTGGCAGGTACTCGCCGAAAAATTATTTTTTGACGGAATTTTTGTAGCTTTTTGCAATTTCTTATTTCCCTCGTTTTTTTTTGCTCCCCTGTTTTCATGAAAAAAATATCATTCGTGGTTTCTCAGATCTTCACGTTTTAAGGTCCTTGCCGAAAATCATGTTTTCGGAGTTCCTTCGGTCTATCTGTCTGTCCGTCTGTTCACCGCATAGCCAGAAAACTACTGACCCGATTGAATTCAAATTTTGGTCAAAAATTAAGAGTCATATGAGGATACTAAAATTCAAAAATCAAGGCCTAAAAAATATTACTAAAAAACGTTTCCAATTTGTCTCAGATTTTGGACAAATATCAAATGTGATAGGGATAAACTGGTAAACTTTTGGTGAGGAGCCCTTATGGTGGAACAAAATGGGGGCCTAATGAAATGTTTAAAATATCAGTAGCAAAAAAAATTTGTACAAAAATTAAGTGTGGAACAGGGATGAACTGGTAACATATTGTAAATCCTATATTGCAAAACAAAATGGCGGCCTAATTAAATAATTAAAAGGTCGGTAAAATTCCATTTCTTGGAATAAAAACCTTCTTTTATGGAGGAAAATAAATGTCAACATTGATTTTTTTATACATTATCTAAATAAAGTTATAAAAAATATTCTAAATAATAAAATAAAAATAAAGTAACAACAAATAGAAACAAAATAAAAAATGGTATAAATACAGGAGTATGGAAGCAGTGATTTTATTTAACTATAGGTTTGGTAAGTGAATGTATGATTGTATGTAGGTATGTCATAATTGATTCTTTTGTTGATTATATAAATAAAGCTATAACAAATAAATAAAAGTGAATTAATAAATCAAAACAGAATTTTAAAAAAATGGTATACTGAATTATCGAAGCACTAGTGTTATTTAAGGTTTAGGCATGGTAAGTGGATGAATGTTTGTATGTACGTATGTATGTATGTATGTATTTATGTATGTAGGATAGATATGTGAATAAAATAAGTGTATTGCACAAATTCTTATCTGCCCATGCGCAAAATAACTATTTAAGAGATCGGTAACTTTGGGGTTGACAAACACAACATATAGCAAAAACGGTAGAAAATATGTACAAAATGAATATGAAGACGATGAATATCCCTTATAATGAAACTTTCTTCTTATATCAAAAAAAGTGATACATATTTATATAATGTGCATAAAGTTATTATCAATTAATATGAGTGTATAGTAATATAAACTGTCTTATATATATGTTCCGGGTAAAAGCCAATTTACCTACTTTTTTAATTTGTAAAGGGCCTTGCCATGTAAACTTCTCGCAGTGGTAAAATTTAAAAAAACGGGTCCTTCATATTTCTTTTGAGGTTCAGGCTAAAAACTTCCTGTTACCTGAAATATTTTGACAAAAACAAAAAAAATGTAATGCGAATTATCAAATTGCGTTCCAAATATATACAGGGTGCTCCGTTTACAAGCTGTAGTAACAATCATGTTTTCTTTACATGGGATACTCTCTTTTTTGTTACATATTTAAAATTTGAATAATATCCTAAAAAGATGTAGTGTACCCTATACCTAAGTTTAATTGTTTTTGATATATCGGCAATAAAAATTGACAGCTTGAGACTGATGGGTAAAAATCTGCGGCACTATTTGTGAATTCATAATTCTTATTTCTTAAGATTTCAAGTCGGATTTTTTACACAACTAAAGCGCCTGTTAAAAATAAGAGATGACAGAAATTGGGTAAACTATTATTAAAAATATAGATAAAAATAAAGACATGTATTAAGGATTACGAATTGAGTAAAAATTATAAATTGGACAAATTATATATTACTGCCTTAGTTTTTCTAACAGTGCCCATTCCAGTTTTACACCACAGAGAAACTTTTACTTTTACTTAGGCCAAAACTTGATGCTATAATAAAGATAAGAAATAATTAAAATAAGAATGTACGATTCGTTTTGCTGCAAGTAAAACGCAACTTAAGTAAGTAGCTTTACATCTTTAAATATTCCTGTCAAAAGTAACTATTTTGAATTGGGTTTTAATTAAATTTGTCTAAGACTATGTGGACGCACTGTATTTAACGAATTTTAATATTATTTTTGCCAGTAGTCACAAATTCAGTGTTAATTATGTAACATTTTTTAGAGATTAATGTAGTAAATGTACCTATCTCTCATAAGAAACTAACTATGCAACCTCAATTTGGGATACATACACTAATAACATGTAATATGTTTATTAATTTGATTATTATATAAAGTGTAAGCTGATTAAATTTGAAGGGAAACACGGAGAACACTTCAGTTTACATTAGACCCTTATCAGTCACTGGTATGAATATTACATACCTTTTTTAGACCCTAGATTCGTTTTTTTTTCTAATAAAGTGATGCAATTTTAATTCATCTATAATCAGATAATGCTGACGTGAGGTTTTATTTAACTTAAGTCAATGATAACACTAAAAACTTGATTTAGTTATCATGTTCATTACATATTTATATTACTGCATTATTTTAGTATATGTTTTTAGACAAAATATACCATGAACATGTCGTTTTTAAAATAAATAATTTAAGAGCTTTTTATAAATTTTACTTTGTAGTTTTTTTTAATGATTTACTTTGTAGTAAGAGGCTATGTAAATTTTGCTATACAAAAGTTCTATTTACTGTACTTGTACCCTTTATGTCTAACTAAGAATTTTAAGAACATAAATTATATATAATCACAAAGCTATCTTTATCCCAAGATGTAATTCGCTTTAATTTCAAGAACGTTTAAGAAGTTCAACTGAATTTGTCGATATTTTAGTTTCAAAAGTATCTAATCATTTTCTCCCGTTTTCAGTCCTCGATATTAATTTTATGGAATCAAAACTTTAATTATCTTTCTTTAATCTTAACTTGAGCTTAATATCTTATAACATTTAGATAATCTAATTTCCTGGAACAGACATTAATTTAAAATTTAACTGGGAATAACAATATTCTGTTTAGCGAGAAGGTTGAGCTACCGGCCTTTAAATAATTGAAAAAAAGATGCAGAGATGCTACTTATCTTAAAAAAGAGCTTTACCGCTCTAGGTTAAAGCTAAGAAGGATCCAAAATCCTTCTCTTAACTTATAACTGCCTCAAATCGATTCCATTGCGTAGTGAAACTAACGTCGTTTCGCATATCCAAAATTTTACATATTGCGGTGTCTTTCTTTCACTAAATAATCTATCACACACAGCCTATTAGTAACCTAAGTCTGTTACTTTACTTTGTCTTGGGTCCCTCACACGTATAAAATTCGATCGAATAATAGACATTACTAAGAAAAGTGCCAAAAGTATTACACTTTTTTGACGGATATTTGATGACTGAAAAATAGAAGTATTCTTTATTCCGAAAAGTTATATCTGTTCCTTGCTTCCTCATTTTTTTGTTTTTATATATCTTGTCAACTCTATTTGAAGTAAGATTAACGCTATTGGCGTACCTAAATAAATAAAAAAATGAAACCTTTTAAATCAACCGTCTGTAAGTCTTAACGCTGATAGAAAGTAAGTGTAGTTCGAGCATTAGCGTTTCTGCTATGAAGCTTAAGTAGCCTTAAGGGGAACAATATGTTCATTAAACTAAGAAATTTTTAATAACCAACCGAAGGACCAATTATAGACACTTACTGGGCAAAGGGTCGACACGTAGGTAGTTTTGAAAACGACACATTTTTACTCTACTGTGTCGACATCGCACCGACTTTAAGTGGAAAATGAGGCCGCAATGGTGATCAAAATGTATACTAGATAGTGCCCAAAATATACCCAAAGGTTAGTCCAAAATGTCCCTTTACTTTCACTAAAATGTGTCCACAGTGTGACTTTTGTTTCCGATATGTTTCTAAAGTGGGGCTTTAATATGACCAAATTGTAACTGATTTGTGTGTGAAAAATAATTTTCCTATGTTTCCGTCACGTTTCTAAAATTGAACTTAAATATACCCAATGTTAGCCCGCCTTTTTCCCAAAATGTTACCGAATTGCGTCTTTATGTTTATCTTTTATCAGTTTGTGGTCAAAATTATATTTGTGTGTCTATTGTGTATAAAATTAAAGTCATTACTGACACAAAATATATTTATGCTTAATAATTTAGTTGCACAATGGACACAATATATCAATTTTATTTTTGTTTCCAAAACGCCTCCAAATGAGAAATATGCATATTTAATAGGTATAGGTATATTGGTGATACGCGAGCCTAACTTATGGGCGCTCTGAAATTTTCCGATAATAGTTGATAAAACACTTCTGAAAACCACACGCGCATTAAAAACAATGAATATTTTTAAATACTTAATTTTTAAATATTTAAATTTTATTTTTAAAATATTTAAAGAAAAATAGGTGCTAATATATTTGTTGACAGCACATTGTGTATGCTTTTGCTCAAAATGAGCCAGAAATTTAAATTAAAGATAATTTTATTTTTTCCTCCATTGTTATCAAATTAAGCATTGAGGAATTTTCTTAACAAAACATGACGTCTTAATGATTGTGCCAAACACATTCAGCCATTCCTATAATACCCTTTTTGTTTCCAAAAATTACCTTGACACATAAAAACCAAGGGAAACATTTTAGATCCGTGTTTCCGATATTTGAGTAAAATTCTACTTAAATGTGTCAGTTTAGCCATATATGATTTATTTGGCTTTCGTGTACATAATGTGTCTAACATCATTTTTTCTATGCGTCTAAAATTCGCCCTGTGCGTATCGACGGTTCCTATTTTTGCTCGATTCGGACACATTCCTACTAGAAGTATTTTCTAACCTCGAAATTCTCAAATTTCAGTTTTACCGTCTACCGCCACGGTTATAAGCATAAATAATAAACCATCGATGTTGAAACTTACTACTAACTTTATGGGCTTATCCAAGCTATCAAAACGGTGGATTAAACATGTTTCTAGGCCATTGTACTACCAATAATTAGGTACCTACTCCCATTGGTACAATATCTACTTTTGAGGACGTTTCAAGCCATGTTCTACTATCTCTAGGTAGATAACTATGACTCTATTTTTTTTAACAAGTTGAGTAGCTAATTTAATGCGCGATGCGTAATTTTATGTGTAAGTGCCCATATTTTCAAACTCTCGATAAATGACACTTGTGTTTTTGGTTCATCTTCAAAATCACTCTTACCATAACTCAAATCATAATTGTACTCATCATCAATAAAAAATATATTTTCAGACCTGGAATCCAACGCTATATTCTCATTGATGTTTTGCTGACACTGATTGAATGCTGCAGCCTCGTTTTTATTCCTCAAAACAGGTTTTCATTCCCTTCATTTATTAATATTTCTGACACAATATGATTAAACCCATTTATGTAAAAATTTAATTTATTTTGGGTTTCCTCTATTTCCTTTGGTACACAACGGTAGTAAGTTGGGTTGTACACTTGGCGTAGTTCTACTATTTTTAGGCATTATGATTAAATTCGCAGAATCAACTTTATGTAACGGGCAATCTACTCATCTAAGGTAAACCAACACATTTTAGAAACAAAACGGACACTAGGTGTGTGAAATGAGCCCTAAATGTGCCCATCCAACACATTCCCGACACACAATGAAATTTATTCCTTTAAAATGTGTCCATTCAACACATTTTAGTAACAAAGCGGAAAAAATTTCTGATAAAATATAGATACAACGTATTGGAAAAATGTCGACACCGAGGTGCCCAAATTTTGTTACTGTGTCCAAACTAGCACAATACGGGAACATTCTAGGTATATGGTATCATCTCTTACCAGTTAGTTATGCACAAACTCTTCTTTAACACAATTGAGTTGATAGTGTGTCGACACATTTTTTAAAAGTAGACACGGTGTCAAATAGGCCACGATTCCAAGAACAAGTGTCGACACATTTTGTCCCTTGGGAAACCAAAATGATGTTTTTCCAATTAGAGTGAAATTGAGGAATACAAAATAATTTAATATCCTGGAATTCCACCCCTGTTATTTATTACAGCTTGAACTGCCCTGGGCATACTCAGAATCAAATTATTTATCTCCAATTAGTCGATTTTCAGCTGTTTTAGAACTACCCTAACTCTATGTGGAGGAGCATTTTCATCCATACAAAGACCTAAAAATTAGATTCTTGATTCCAACGATGTATGTAATTGTGTACGATGTCTCTTGCATAAATGCCACCGGTCATTGTACGTTCGCAAATATACAGCTCTGTTCGACCTCCGTAAAAAATTCCACCCCACATCATAATAATAAAGCAGACCGCGCACCACCAAGCAAAAATTCAATGGCTTGATTTGCTTCTTTTGGTGTTAAGTGACGTCTGTCCATATCGCAAATAAAAATGGAATCACACATATTGCAGAAATGCTGTTATTAACAGTGGCACTGACTGTTCTCTTGAAGAAAATTTAATTTAAATATTGACAGAATATAACAATAAGGAAATAAACGATACAAAGCACATACTTGACTACTTGATCAAAATAAATGTTTGAAGTTTTTCTGCTCTCACTTCTGAAAGGTAGCCTACTGTGGTATTGTCATGAAAAGCATATTTAATATTATGATCTGTCTAAGATTATAAAAATAGGATGATTTAAAAAATTTGAATATTTTTTATTTATATATTGAAATACGCCAATGGTTCTGGATGTACCAAGTGGTCAGCATTTAACACCAATGATATTAACCTTACTTCAAACAGTTTTGATGGTAAATTTGAAAACAAGTTTGAAACAGAAATCGTATCTTTCCCTGAACTTGAACAACCATTTTGAAAACGTTATTAGTACTTATTATGCCTTGTAGGGTAAACACCAGTCACTTTTTACAGATTATGGTATTGATCATTGAAAGTTAATTAATCCGGCTCTCACACAGTGTTAAAATATATTAATCCATCTAGGAAATATTGACAATTGAATTTCAATTAACATTTTTCGGGCATAAACTTTGTATTTTTAAATTCATATTTCAATTTTTCAAAGAAAAAAAATAGAGCCAACATGGTAAAATTTTATTATATAATACTAGTACTCCGCCACAGTATACAAACGCTAGTTTTTTAAAATGGAATTTTTTTATTTTTTGAAGCAATTTTTATTTATACTTACAGTTAGTTGCAATTATTGGACTATTGAATGTCCACTTGAAGAGTAATTTTTCAAAACGTCTAGGTAGACATTGTTAAATTGAATATTACAAACTAATATTTTTGTTTCTCTTACCAGACACGTCACGTTATTTTTCAATTGTTGCTATATTTACTTTAGATAAAGCCATTTTATTTTGTAAATCACTCAGCTCTAAATATTTTTAAAACGTATTGAAGTAAATATTTATTTATTTTTAGTTATTATTTATACAGCCAAAAAGCTCATCGCTATGCAACTATCCGAATATACATGTAGGAGTAGAATAAGGATTGAAATATAATAGTATACGAAAAACAATTGAATGTTTTTAGGAAAATACGGATAATAATGAATTTAGCTGCTGTGGACATATTTCTCCTTCTTTTTTTTTTCATATTTTACTCCCAAGAACTAGACCTCTACAAAATAGTTGTGTATCTATCTGAACTCGTATGTGATAATGTGATAATTTTTGGTCTTCATGTATGAAGTTGATTTTAATTTTTCAAATATTGTATTTTTATTTCAATAGTCTCTGTTTCTTAGACTATAATTTGGAAAAATATGGCGAAAAAACTGATTCCACCCTGTATATTATAAAATGGATTTGGTTGTTAGGGATGTAGGAAGAATTTTTACGATTTCGGTTTTTAAATTGCACTTCCGGTTTAACCGGAATCGACACCGGAAACAGAAGTTTCATGCCTGACTCCATAGCACTGGGCAATGGCAATAGGGCAAATAGCTCGAAAACTTTAAAATGTAAATCTATAAGTTCATATATTTTTGGAGTTTGTGCTAAAATTTATTGAGGTTATGCACGAAATTTGGGACTTCTGTAACATTTCAGTTTAAAATAAAATTAAATTTAAATAAATATATAAAATTACTTCATATAAACTCAACCATCTAATCCTCTTATAATATATTGTATAACCTTCAACTGGTTTTTATTTTCCTCGTAAGAGGGAAGGATTGTAATCGTTAAAAAATCACCCTCTGAGATTCTTTCAGATCTTTATGTTTCAGGATCCCTAGATACCGAATAATATGTTTTCTCAATTCCGTCGGTATGACTCTCTGTTCGCGGCATAGCTTAAAATCTATTTATTCGATTTATTTAAAAATTTCAATACGGCGCCGGCGGAACAAATTGGCGGCCTTAATAAATGTTAAAAAAACTAAAGTTAGGTGTGGTATGGATATGAACTGATAAAATTTTGGTACAAATCCAAGCTGGCGGAACAAAATGACTGCCCCTAATAACATGTTAGGGAAATCAGTGTAAAAATCACACAAAAATCAAGTGATACCTAAGGATGAACTGGTAAACACTTTGGTACGAATCTAAGATGGCGGAATAATTAAGTGTTGAAAAAATCGGTCTGAAAAAATTACCTATTCGATTGATTCTAAGTTTTAAACAAAAATCAAATTTGACATAAGGGTAAACTGGTTAAATTTTGGTGAGGAGCCATTATGGCGAAACAAAATGGTGGTTTAATGTTTACAATAATCAGTATCAAGAAAATACTTATCCAGTTGAAATTTTGCACAAAAATCAAGTGGGAAAAAGGAACGAAAATTTGTTAGTCATATATGGAAAAAGAAAATGGCGACCATTTAAATGTTCAAAAATTCAACAAAACTCTAACAACCTTTTTATGAAGGAAGGAAAAAAGTAAATTAACAACAACAAAAAAAATTTTAAAAAATGGTGTAGAGGAGTATCGAAGCAGAGGTTTTATTTAAACAGGTATGGTAACTGATTGAATGTTTGTATGTATGTGAATTTGTGGAGATGAAAAATGTATACTTTTTTCAATTTGAATGATTGTGAAGAAAACACATGTAAATAAAGTTATAAAAACTATAATAATAAAATAAAAATAAATTAACTAAAAAAAAACAAAATTTGGAAAATGGTATACAGGAGTATCGAAACTGTGGTTTCATTTAAGAAGATATGATAAGTGCGTGATTAAATGTTTGTATGTACGTACATATGTATGTTAGATCCGGACAAAGAAAGTTGCGGAGATGAAAAATATAT
Organism: Kuschelorhynchus macadamiae; assembly: GCA_030620095.1. Taxonomy (NCBI): domain Eukaryota; kingdom Metazoa; phylum Arthropoda; class Insecta; order Coleoptera; family Curculionidae; genus Kuschelorhynchus; species Kuschelorhynchus macadamiae. Next base: position 397,044 of record JAUTXW010002211.1, on the reverse strand, counting down.
ACTTGTTTTAATTTGAATGATGATGTTAAATATGTGAATACAATAGATGCGTCGACATAAGTTGTTATTTGCACATGCGCAAAATAACTTTCGGCTTGACAGACACAACATAAAAATGTAGCAAAAACGGTAGAAAATATGTACAAAATGGTTATGAAAAATACATTTTTAAAAATCAATAAATCGGGCTTTACCTAGAACATTTCTCGTAACGAATTCCACCACTCACAGATCACACATTTTGCAGTAGGTGTTGTCTAAACTATACACAGTTTTCGTAAAAAGTTTTATTATAAGGTAATTTTTGAGTAGTTTGGTACAAAAATAGGTAAAGCCCCCTTAACAGAATTTCCTCCTGATAAAACTTTTTTTATCAAAAAAAGTATGATATTGATATTTATATAATGCGTATAAAGTTATTGTGAAGTAAATATGCATATATAAACTATGTTACATGTGTGGTGGAATCTATTACTTCCCTCAGTTCCGGGTTAAGGCGAATTTACCGATTATTTTATGTAATATTCCGATTGCCTGAAAAAAAATACATCGGATTTTTTAATTGTTGTTCTCAGTGGCGCATATAGAAGTTGCTTTTTTTTGGAGGAGGAAGGCTTTAAACTTTTCCTTGAAAAGTGTAGATGAAATTTTTAGGTAGATTTAACTAATCTAGGTAGGGAGAGGATAAAAAGTTCAATAACGAAAAGAAAAAAGTACTCGCTAAGTCTACAAAAAAAAAATCATTTTAATTAATTAAAAAGTCCATACTCTATACTATTTTCATTTTGGTTTAAGTAAAACTGGCTTTTAATTAGGCTTTATAATTCCCCTCGGATAAATACGCCACAGGTTATTCTAGCCTAACTATAAGGGAGTAAAGTCGAGTTACCCAATCTTGTGATTACATACTGCATTGAAAACCATTTAAGTTATTCTACAAATTTATATAACTTGAACTTCCGATGATGTAAGTTTTTGCTATATTTACAAATTAACCTTTATCAAATAAAATTCACAAAATTCTTATGAAATACAGGAACTCATTGCAACATAAATATTTTGCAAACAAAATCGATATTACCTTTTAAATTATTTCGATATATTTGTTGATTCTTTTTCTGGATACTAGTATATTTAAAGAAAAACCTTATTTAGCATCATGCTTTTTTCCAAATACATTTATTTTGTAAATAAGTCATTTTATTTTCAAAGAGTAAAGATTTTTTTATATCTAGTGGACACACTGGAAATTAGTTAGATAAAGGATTAAATCGTGCGACTGAGAACCCGTCACCTGGGTGATGAAAGCCCGCCATATCTCAAAAAAGTATTTTAATATTAATCCATATACGTTTTCCATATAAATGCTCTTTGTCCTTTGTTACGTTTTAACTGCTCTGTTTGCACAAAAAAACGTTCCTTTTGACTAGTAAAATGGCCCACTATTGCGTATTTAATCGTTTTATTCTATTTTCAACCCTAAATTCAAAAACCGCCCTATCGAAAACTATTCTGTCACATGGGAGTGTATATGACAGTAATTATAACGCCACACCGAACAACTTCGGGTAGGTTGTACACTAAATGAAATAGGCAAACTTGCCGATATCCCTTCTGGCCTTATGCATTTTTTAGGGGAAAGAAACACTCTTGAATTTATAGGGTGTATTGTCTGCACATCACCTGTCTAGTGTGACTGGGTCTAGGGGTGAACTATTTCCGATTTTGACACAGTTCTGTGCACTATTATGGCACATATAGTTCATAATTTCTTTGTATTTATTTGCGATACTTCAAGCCAGTGGTGTATCCAACTGTTTTAAATTTCTTATAGGAAATGTCTGATCTTTGTTAAAAACAACAAAATATTGCAATACTGAGAATACTTTTAATTTCAGTGTCAGTAATACGTTTTAACACTTATATGTTAAAACAATTGTTAAAATCATTGCAATCATTTTCACAACCTTTGGAATAATTTGCTGTTGCTTAATTATTTTAGTGTTATACAAATTTTTTAAATGAGCTTTCTTTTAAAAATTTTCGACTACCTAGTAGTTTGTCACCAGAATCCTTTACAATCGAAATCTGAGAAACTGACTCAAGCTTTAAGAAGGAATGAATATTGATTGCACTGAGGATATTAGATGGTCAATTAGAAAATATAATAATCCTACTCCACGACAAGAAACTATATAACTATAAGGAGTTACCGATAAGAAGTGTACTGTAGTGCAATTCCTTGTTCCTCTAGTGGTGTCTATATTGGGCACGATTCATATCCACCAGACTTAAGGAACATGAACGATGTGTTAAGAACACCAATTCCACTGGACATGCCATAAACGTAAAATAAGCCAAAGTTCTTGTGTCGATATCGGGATTCTATAAACGGAAAATTAGTGAATCTATTCAAATTTATAAGCATCGATGAACCGTGAACAGAGGCTGCGTATAAATAGCCGGCATAAATATCACCGAGCTCATTCAGTGTTCCGATCTCGTGAAGTAAAGATCCCTGAAGATGCCTCGTGCAACCGAAGGCGAAACGTCGGAACGTGATTCTATTGACTAATATGGTCTAATCGCTAAAAACCATGATTTCTTAATAGATATTTCGTTCTTTTCTAACCAAAATAATGCAAGCGTAAATATCTAAATATTTTTGTTGTTTTTCTCAGTTTCTGTATGCATTAAAGAATTATTTCTTACCTCGCTTATTATAAGGAATAATTAATTGGGACACTACTTTACCACAGAAAGTATACGAGATGGAGCGAGAAGTTGAATATAAGGGTTCCATCACTCTATCCTCTTTTCTTTTGAAAACCATGGATCAGATCGTTGATGCTTATATAAGAAATGGTGCACTGGACAGAAATCCTATGCATCCATTCCAGCACGCTTACAGGACGACCATGTCCTCGGAGAAGGATTCCATTAGTGAGGCTGCTGAGAGTTTTGGCGTGATTAGGGATGTAATTAGGAGGGTGCGCGTCATGCTTGAAAGCAGAATCATAACATCTTCTCTTGGGAGCGTGACAGAGTGCTAGTCCGTGGTCAAAGGACGTCCGCAGGGTGGAGTTCTTTCTCCGCTCTTGTGGTACCTGTTTGTGGATGGTTTGCTTCATACTCTCAATGAGAGCTAAGTGTATGCTCAAAGCTACGCCGCACCGATGATCTTGTAATAGACAAGTTCCCATACACCAATATAAGACTCAGACGGCTTTGGCAATGGTGGAAAAGTGAGGACAAAAACACGGTCTGTCTGTTAATCCGGATAAGACCGAAATGGTACCATTTACCCACAAGAGGAAAGTAGTCCTTGAGAGGCTCACCCTCTTTGGGAAAGAGTTGAGACTTTCCGGGTCGGTGAGATATCTGGGTATCTTAATAGACACCCAACTGACCTGGAGGGATCATATTGAAAGGATCACAAAAAGGAACAGAACGTGTCTGTGGGCGTGCAGACGTTCTTTCGGATCAACTTGGGATGAAAAAACCTCGTATTGTGCATTGAATGTACACGCCAGTGATAAGGCAAATGATCGCTCCAGGGACTTACCTGCCTGGGCATAACTGGAGAAGAACCACACCGACCCGAGCTATGAAGGCCGTTCTGGGACTAAGTCCTCTTGCTTGTAGAGGAAGAGGCTCGGAAGGCTTCTGTTTGTTTAAACGACTGGAGTCGTTGGATACATAGAGACTGGAATTTTGGGCATACGCGAGTCTGGACTGAATTGATCAGATCAGACCCTTTCCTAGGTAGGAGAGATGTCATTATTCCGGTCTCAATAGCCTCTAAGAGGTTTCGTGTAATTGTTCCTGAGAGAAAATAATGGAGGCATCCCTCCCAGTCCTTCCTCAAACCGGAGGGTCTTGTCTTCCCTTGGTTTACAGACGGCTGTCTAATGGAGGAGGGATTTGGGGCGGAAATCTATGGAGAGAGACCCAGGACAAGAATTAGTCTTGCTCTTGGACGGTATAGGACTGTATATCGGGCTGAGATTACAGCAATCTTGGACTGCGTAGAGGAAAGTCTTTCCAGAGAATATCACAACAAGCATATCTATATATGCTGTGATAGTCAAGCCGTGATTAAGGCTCTGTCCTGAACAGGGTCAATTCGCTGCCAACACTTGAATGCAGGAGTGCCCTAGAGAGGCTGTGTGAGTCCACTAGGGTTAGCCTCATTTCGGTGCCTGGCCATCAGAGCGTTGGGGGTAATAAAGGGGCGGATCAGCTGACTCGGGAAGGTAGCAACACTGCTTTCACTAGGCCGGTACCTGCTCTTGGAATTGCTCCTTTAGCTGTGAAGGCTTAGATTAAGAATCGCTGTGTCGTAAAATTCCGTGCTGAATGGTACGAGCTAGCAGGACTCAGCCAGTCTAAGGTCTTTATGTCAGCCCTTTTAGCCGTTCTGTGTCTAATAGACTAGTCTACTAATCAGAGGCCAACTTAGAACCATTACCGGGGTCCTAACTGGACACTGGCTGGTGAAATATTACCTGCGTAAGATTGGATTCGACAACGATCCATACTGCAGGTTTTGTGCTGAGGTAGATGAAATTACCGAGCGTCTGGTCTGTCGATGTGACGCTTTAGTCAACGCCAGACTGCTTTGCTTGGGTGATACCTATGTGGAACCCGAGCTTGTGGGCCGTGCTCGACCTGAAAGGGTTCTTTCCTTTCTAAAAAGTGGGCTGCTGGCCTGAGGGTCTACTTGGGGGGATAGTACAATGGGCCCCAGTAAGCCTAAGTGCTGTCCTTGTCGGGCTCCCATTTATGTCTATGTCAATGAATATAAGGGTTAATTAAGGTAATTCGAGGGTTTCATGTATTTTATTGTCATATATACAAGGTATGTCGTTTTTCGTGGGCAGGTATCAACTTTATTATTTTAAATGGGACACCCAGGATGTTGATTCGGATTCAAATAATGCTATTTATGACGCTTTCAACCATATCTCTATTGAAACATTTTGGATTTATTGACATTTATCTTCATTATTTGGTACATTTTCTGACCGAGATAGAGAAGGTATTTTGGTACTTTTTAAAACTTTGCCTGAGCCATAAAAAAGATAAATGTATGTTTTATGTACTGCCTAGTACCAAACTCTCAATATGAAAAAATGACACAGTGTTGCCAAATCTCACATATAATTATTTTCCTCAATACTTTCAAATGCAGCCCCCTGTATATTAGGTAAGATAAATTAGAGAACTAAACGACAAGTTTAAGGATATATAACAACATGTTTGTGTGTTAGGCATCGTTTCGTACTTATAGACGATTATCTTCAATAAATACTTATTAAATATTATAATCTATAGTAGGTACTAAGATATTTTATTAACGAACAAATTAAACAAATAACTTATATTTAAAAACTAATAATTATTATTATCATTGCAAAGTGTTTAATATCTCCTCGATTTTGCAAATGCAAGTGGTATATAAAGTTTGTAAAAACATAACGGCATTTCTCACATTCGGTTTGCTTTATATATTGAATTGAATTTCCAATGTTCAAGTTCCTGGGCAGTTGATGGTTTGTGTTTGTATACTAGAGAAGTGTACCTCACAGAAAGAAATCTCTTCATACAAAAAGTTGGTTATTCCTTGACTTCTGTGTTATGGAGCTCTATCCTGCTGCCAAATTATTCTCACTGCTACAATAATGGATATTTCTTCAGTTAAAGATTTTAGTTGAGGTGTAAATACGGATTAATTATGATTAAAATTTTTCTTTTACAGGATAAAGGAAGGACTAATTTCGGTCAAATTCCGTTTCGCCACGTAACACTTTTAAGACTTACATTTTCAATATTATATTTAAAATAGTTTAATTTACAATTTACTTTGTATAAAGCTGAATTTGATTTTTGATTTGAATTTGAAATTTACCGAGAAATTCCAAACGTATTTTGTACTAAATGTCATTTCCTAAGATCCTTGTGGAAATAGCATTCCGTAAGGATTCTCTTCAAAACTTTAAAAATAAAAAGTTTCATGTTCATGTAACCCAAATCGCATATTAATTACCTGAAAGTTTCTATTTGGCTATTAGTTTTCCATTTTCTTAGTCTTTCTTGAACGTGCTTTGAAGTTTATGAGAATTCTTTTAATTCTTTGAAACGGATGGGTATTAGAAAAGGTGCTGCAAAAATTATTACATGTTATTGTAAATTCTTAACGTTATGGTCAAATTTTATGGAGGTTAAAATCAGTATTCCCATTTCGCCTTTTAGAAACTCCTTGTTAGTTCTATTGTTGAAAGGGTAAGACATACAAGTCGTTTATATGGAGGTGATGTATATTCTCTATTATTTTCTATAACGCAAAGTAAAAGCTTTTCCAGGTCTTCGACTCGATCTGAAACTCGATGGTTAAAGACATTATTTTTTCTATAATGGCTTATTAAGGAGGCCAAGTAATAACTAAAATTTTAAATGTGCTGGACCCAGAGGATTTGTACAATTGTCTATAGTATGTAAGCATATGCCATCATTTATGTACTTATTTTTAAAAAATGTGTATAGATTATTGTAGATTAGAATTGTTATTCATCATTACTAAAATGTATCTAGGCGTAGATAACTAACGTTCCGCAATGTTACGACACCCCAAATTATTAGTATACAGTTTTACTGAAAATATATTACAACACTATCAGGTAATAAAATGGTCTCTTTAAGATTATCCAAAAATATTTTTACACACAATAGGACAATAATAGTTCGGCAGACATGAGTTTTTTGTAATTCGGAAATTAGGTCCAAGTTGGTTGGATATAGTTTTGTTCAAATTAGGCCTTCTATATCTTAGTTATTAAAATACATTTTTGACAAGTTGCGGATAGTAAGGGTTACATAATACATTTTGTTTTCTATTTAGAAGAAACACAAAGGGTTAAAATTTTTCACATTGATTTAAAAAGACTCATAAAAGGTAGTTTTTTTAATAAATATGGAATTTGTATTTTTATTTTATTAAATATGAATTTTATCAATTCTACCCTCAAACAGACCTGAATATTAATTTGTAACGTACTTCAAAGGTGATTAAGCAAATCAGCTGTAAGATGGGGCAACACTGTAATCATTTGTTCGGCAGGTCTCAATGCGAAACCGAGAGAGGAATTCATTCTTTTCATTATTACAATTCGTTGTTTGGATTTGAGTTTAATGTTTTGTTTTGGTTTTGCTTTTAGGTCGAAAACAGTGATACCTGACGTAAGGTTATTTATCCTATTTGGTTTCTCGAATAATTATTAAAAATTTTATTATTGGTTTTATTTTATTAGGGCCTAGATTTAAAGGTTGAAATATATCGGTAAACGCATATATCGGTAAACGCTGCTAAAAATATTTACAAAGATCGCAAACAAGATCAAAATAACCGTACCACGTCTGAAGGGGGCTCTACCTTTGATGATAATTTTAAAACAATAGTTGCCGTTATTTCCCTAAAATGATCATACAGTTGTACATACGTATATTAAACAGGCACACCTACATACATTGAAGATATAGGAATCTAAACAAAACATACTTTGAAAGATTTGAAATAAATTTACAAATAAAAAATATTACATATCCTAAGACGAACAATGTCTCATCAGCAAACATGACCCTTCGGCTGTGGTACGGTCTTATCATCAGAAAGTCTTTGAGTTTTCTTTTGAAGATAAGATTTTTTTCTGCTTTTTAAGTGCATTTGGCCGTTTTATGTGTTATTTAGACGACATTGAGAGGTGTTCAAGTTATTTTTTTTATCATGCATCATAATTGTGTATTTATTCTCATCAAATGCACGGCCGTAATCAAAAATAGATCAATGGTCTATCGTTTGCTATCTATTGACTAAACTAGAGAGTTTCTGTGTTTCTTGATTCAGAAATCCGTTTTGGCAAGAAGACGAAGTTTTATTTGATTCTAGAAAAGATTTAATTTTTCAAGTAAGGATGTGACAACACCCTATTAGTTTTTATGTAGGTAGTTGTCGTAAGAATTTGTTTCAGTTGGTTTTTTGACGGTATATTTTCTGTTGAGATAAATAATTTGAGTACAATACTGGACAGTTGCTATACAGGGTGTGTAAAAAGTCTGGAAACGGCTTTAAATCTCCCTAATTTGTTGGCCGATCTAAACCAGATTTGGTACAGTAGTGTAAGGGGGAATTATTATTATTACGTAATATCAATAGTTTTTGAAATAAAGACGTTTTAGGATGTAAGGACACCAATTTACAATTACGCACCTTAGTTTTGAATTATTACCGTCATCGCTAATGCTTGCTAACACCTTGATTGAAATACGGATCAAATTCGAAAGATTATCGTTAATAAAGTCACAAAAAGTGTCAATCCAAAAATGTCTTTAACCGAAAAGGAAAGAATTACTATTCTCATGATCAGAGGGTATGGCCATCGGATTAGGTCTTACGAAGAACTTAAAATAATCCCATTTTAAAATCCACCGTTTTAAAAACTGTCCGACGATTTGAAGAGACTGGAAATTGTAGAGATAGGCGACTATCAGGGCGACCTAATACAGCAAGAAATTAAGAGGAAAGTTTAGATATATAGTATATTTTACAAAATTTTTTCGAAACTCCTTCCTCGTTTAGAAAAACTTCTCAAGTAGTTGATGTCTGCATCAAATCCGTGCATAACGTTTTAAGAAAACATAAATATCATCCTTTCAAACTTCATTTAGAGGAAGGGTTATTGGAAGGCGATTTTGAACGGGGAATTGAATTTTGCGACATTATGATGTCAAGGTGGGAACAAGATAACAAATTTTCTACTTTATAGGCTTTTCGGATGAGGCAACATTTATGTTAAAGGGTAAAGTCAATAGACACAACTGCAGATTTTGGACCGATGAAAATCGCCATTGGATGAGAGAACGTCATACACAACGTCCTGAAAAACTGAATGCATGGGCTGGGCTCGTTGGTACCCACAAGATCGGGCCATTTTTATTGAAGGAAATTTGACATCACAGCTTTACCTTCAGCTCTTGGAAAATCAAATGGTGCCTGCTATCCAAAACGTAATGGGTCCGAATTTTAAAATAATACATTTCCGGATAGGTGGATTGGAAGAAGAAGTCCTATCGAGTGGTCGCCTAGGTCTCCTGATTTGGCGCTACTACTTTTTATGGGGACACTTAATGTTTATGCAACCAAACCTTACGATCTGGCTTACAGCGTCGAATACTGGATGAAATGGAATTAATAACACCAGAGATGATTTATAACGCAATTTAACGGTTTTATTTTCAATTAGCTCACTGTCAAGCAGTTCAGGGAAAACAATTTGAACATTTGCTATACTTTGTTATTATTTAATGCGTTTGAAAAACGCGTTTATTGGAAAAACTATTGATATTAGGGATAATATATGTTATACCAAAAATTGACTGTGAAAATGTAAAAATAAAAAAGTATAAAAAATTAAAACTCATTAGATTTTGTGAAAAACTAGACATGTGGCCACAACGCTGATACATCATTGTGTGCATAATATCTCCTTACACTACTGTACCAAGTCTGGTTTAGATCGGTCAACAAATTAGGGAAACTTTCAGCCGTTTCCAGACTTTTTACACACCCTGTATATTTATCTTCACCTCATAAACCTATCATATTTCTTGATTTTGTCTGTTACTCGGGCTTTCTTAATGTTTTTTATTTTTTGTAGTACACTTTTGTAAGGAAAAAATATATTAAATATATAGGTTAAAGTTTCATAAAAAATATAAAAAAATAGTAGGTGATTATGCGTATGGAGTCTTAAGAAGAAAATGACAACAAAGCGGGGGTATGTCCACAAAAAAGATGAAGTATGGTAGCCGTTAGACACGTGTTTGTACCTTCTTCACTTAACGGTGTAACCACGTTGAACAATGTAAGAATCTCGAGAAAAAGCATATAAAACAAATGTTGATTCACTGACGGGAGCCAGACACAATTTTGTAAATTTGGTCAAGAGTCATATTTGACGTCTCTACGGAGGTAACCTTGACCACCCGCCATATAGTCCCAGCTCTAGAAATCAATAAAAAAAAGTTATTTTGCGAATGAAAACCACCTTCTTTAACATTTTTCTAGCGAAATATCGTTTAGGGTTTTTAGGAAATTTAGTTGTATCGGATGGATCGGTATAGTCTAGCTTCAACTTTGCGCTTTGTTATTACACCATACAAAATTACATTATAGTCTTTGATATACCATTAGAATACGTTGTGGATATACACTATACTTAACATATATTTAACGTTGGATGTCCCAGTTCTATACTTGATGTGTTTAATACTGCTTTATCTTTTTTAATTTTCTAAGTTTAAATTTGTTGCTAAGCAGTTGACATCTAATGCCTTTAGCTATGCTAGTTAATTAAAGACAATTAGTAGTAATATATTTTTCAATGATTTTTATTATATATTTTTTTAATTATTTTTAGCCATCCAACATCATGCTCATCCATCGCCGAAATCCTATCAGTATTATTCTTCCACACAATGCGCTACAAGGTCTCTGTCCCTCGAGACCCTTCCAGTGACAGATTTGTCCTTTCAAAGGGCCATGCCGCCCCTGCCTTATATGCTGCCTGGGCTGAAGCGGGCCTTTTTCCCGTAACGGACCTTCAAAATTTAAGGAAAATTAACTCTGACCTCGAGGGACATCCTACGCCTAGACTAAACTTTATTGATGTAGGCACGGGGTCCTTAGGCCAAGGTCTTGCCATTGCAGGGGGGATGGCTTATGTTGGCAAGAATTATGACAAAGCTAGTTATAGGTAAGTCCAGCAATATCGTCCCTTAATTTTGCTTATGTTGTGAGATCAAGTAATACACAAACTTGAAGGAATAAATTAGATTTAGTAGAGATGTAAAATGATTATCAGTTTTGAACATTTTCATGACTTGATATATGACCGACATATGTCAGTCACTTTGGTCATAAATCAAATGTAATCTAAAAAACATTTATTTAAACAGGAATTGCATTTTCAATAAACGTTTTCACATCTTAAACTATAGGACCTGTGGTTTTTAAGTTATGTTGCAAACGAACTTTTAGACAGACAGAGCTCTGCAAAAATCGGGTGTCTTGACTTAATGTCACAACCCAGAAATTAATTCGTAAAAAAATTATTTTTGTTTTTAATTAAAGCTCCTCGTATTTTATAATTTTTTAATAAACATAAAAAACAGTGAGGTTTAACAACATTTTATTACATCTATTATTATATAATATGACAGTGAAATCAATAAGATCATTTATTTTGGTTATCACAATACCTTAAAACTATTGCTCTTATTTTGCAATAAAATGTACGCTTTTGTAAGTTTACATTGGCATATGTAAAATTTGTCACTGTCAGAGTCATATTGATATGTCGATGTAAACTTAGAGTGGTATACAGTTTGTAAGATACGACAATTCATACAAATTATACAGACTTACCTAAAGAAAAACAAATAAAAATATTTCTTTAAATAAATTAGATATTGTTTATAGTATTTACGCAAATATCAAAAATAAATAAAAATTACTAATGTGACCAAAACGACCCAATGAAAATGGATATGACAAAATGACCGTCAACTCATTTTGGTTATATGTCCGACTCGCATCTCTAGATTTAGGTAATTATCGTCCGAAATCGACGCAAGTCATCACAGCACTGATTTTGCGGTTTTTAGAAATTTCTTGCAGTTTTTCTTCTTTTATACAGGATGTACTATGCATGTTAAAAAAAAATTAACCAATCGGAAAATTCCCAAAAACAACTTGTAATTTTCATTTGCTATACTAATACATTAATACACTCCTTGATAAAATTGCAGAAAGAAATTGACAGATTTCGAAATTATGAAGATTTTTTAAAATAACACATTTTTTTTTAATTTCAGGTTTTTCTTTATAAAATTCTTAACGATTGTTCCGCGCCGACAAGAAAAAAATAGCTATTTTGAAACGTCATCCCATTAACGCTGATGGAGGCCGAATAAGTATGGATAGGGGTTGTTGATACACACACTCACTTGTCAGTCGGTAGGTCACTTGAGTGAGATCAAGGGCTATACAATAACCTGAGAGTTGACAAGCTCGGGGTGGCGTGTGGGCCGGGGATCGAAAGAGTGAGCCAGGTCCGTGGGTCGGACCCCACGTTGCTGTAGGTCCCGTCTAGATTGGCCTTGGTAGTGGAAAGGAGACGTCAAAATTACTAGAGACAGAAAGAGAGAGGATCCTTAGTAAAATTGCAAAAAAAAACAGTGTGACAGATTTTTTGAAAATTTTGATGACATTCTGTATAGGGTATCCCATTTTCGGCACTTTTGCACTTATTTTTAAAGATAAAGGATCCCGGTTTTCACGACACTGTGATACTTTTTTGTGAAATTAAAGATGGCAGAATTTTCATAGCCCTTTTGGTTTTTGAGATACAGGGCCTTTTTGAAATTGTTGCATTTTCAGGCACCCCTCGTATCCCAGCTATCTGATAACGTATCAAAAAGACGAAAGCTGTTCCTTATATGACTTTTTCCGTAGAATTCAGTGCGGCTTTCAGAATAAGAATACGGGGTCAGGTCAAACAGTTATCTGACTCTACTTTTATTAAATGGAATACCCTGTATATTATTCCTTATATTTATTCGAGATTTTCTAAAACTTCCTTTTGTGTTCGGTTAGTAGGTAGTAGGCTATCGCTAATTTGTTTGAAAGAAAATGCAAAATTTTTTGACAGTTTTTGATTATTAATGAAATAATTTGTTGTTTTGGTGTTTCTATTTAACTATATACTATATTTAATTGACTTTTTTTGCAATAATGGCGGTTTACAAAAATTATGAAAAGTATGATATGTTGGTTTGTTTCGTACAATCTAATGAAAATCCTCAAGAAGCTTCGAAATTGTATTTACAAAGGTAGCTAACGTATTTTGAGCGCTATGGATTATATCTTAGGAGTTCCTTTTGTTCATATTAGATATTTAGGTTGAAGGCAACCTTTAGGGGATATATTTGCCCGCCTTAAATCAAATTTAGTAGAGCACGGATCAATTATCCACCCCCCGTCCTAAAACATACACCAAACAAGATAGAGAGAGAAAAGAAATAAATGTATTGGGTTATGTAGAAGCGTCATCTTCATCTTCATGTCAGCAAATAGAGGAAGCAGCTTGTGTATCCAAGTCTGATGCTCAAAAATTTTTGCAAAAATATAAGTAACACCCATATACATTCCACATAGTTCAACATTTACACCCCAGCGATGCCGAATGTTGTTTTGCCAATGGTATTTACAACAAATCCATACTGATGAATATTATTTTTCAAGTGCGGGAATTTTCAATAGCCATAATACAAGAAACTGGTCCGCAGAAAATCACCATTTAATTTTGAGAGGGCACAACAAAGACGCTTTGGGGTTCGGGTCTCTCTCGTGTTACATTTTTGGAAGACGCATAGTCTATAGAATTTTTGGAGGTCTCCCAGCGGGTCGATATCTAGAAATCCTCGAAGAAGTTATTCCACAACTGATGGAAAATGTTTCATTGGCAATTTATAATGCCGTTTTTATCTTCAACAAGACGGTGCCCCAAATATTTTTTGACGATAACTTTCCTTAAAGATGGATTGGAACCCACGGACCTGTAAGATGGCTCCCTCGATCTCTGGATCTTTCTATTTTAAGATCTCTTTATGGGGTTTCATGCAAAATTAAATAAACAAAACACGATATCATTCTGTAGCGGAGTTTCGTGCGGCAATCGATTTAACTTTCCGAAATTTGCAAAGGCTTATGATTCTTTTGAACGCTATTAAAAGAATAACGAAAATGTGCCAATTTTGCATACGGGAACCTTTTGAATACCACCTTTAAAGTTGAGAATTAAAAAATATATTTTGAATTAAGTTTGAAAGTATGACGTCTTTACTATAATAATTATTTACAGTAATTTTATTTTGAATACATTTTAGCCGTAGCTAACTACCTACTAATTGGACACAAAAGAAAATTTTAGAAAATCTCGAATTTTGAACTTGCTTTTCAAAATAACTGCATTCATGGACATATTTTTTGAAAGCCCACATTATTCCTAATAAATTTAAAGAATAATACACAGGGTGTCCGATTAAAAAATAAAGTATAGGTACCTATAACTTTTTGACCTGATCCCGTATACTAATTCTGAAAGCGGCAATATATTCTACGGAAAAAGTTATTTAAGGAACATTTTTCGCCTTTTGAAGTTATCAGATAGCTGGGATGCCTGAAAATGGAACGTTTTCAAAAACTCCCTGTATCTTAAAAGCCAAAAGGGCTATAAAAAATTCTGCTGGTACCATTTTGAATAGCACAAAAAAGTAGCAAACGCGAAAACCGCAACCTTCTATGTTTAAATACAAAGGAGATACCCTGCAAAAGTGCCGAAAATGATTTTTTAACTGATTGACTAAAAATATAGATAGGCTAAAAAATATCTTAAAGAAATCAGAAATGAAATAGTAAAACTTCCCGAGGTATGACCTTAATGAATCAAAATAATAAGAAATAGTCTGTTGAATAACCTGGAATTCTTAAGGTAAACTTGGCCAACTTGCAGCAGTCATTTAAACACCCAATATAATAGTCAACAAAAAGCTGAGAAAATTTCTCACCCAAATTAGGAAGGATCACCCTTTGATACATTGATAGCCCAAACATGATCGGGCTTCGATTCACTGAGTATAATGCCGTTTCAGCATAGGTAATTTTTTTTGTCGGCGGAGCAATTTTTGAGCATTTTATAAAAATAATCTAAAATTAAACAGTAAACAGTAGAATGATGCCCAAACCTTCAAGAATATGTCTCTTGGAATGTGGCCGTTAAAAAAAACGATTTGTCACTGAATAGAAAAAGAATCAGTTAAAATAACAAAAAAAAATCAAAGTTACGATAGAGTATGGTTAATATAGGCACAGCAAAACGTATAGTCATAGGTGCAGATTCAATATTCTTAAATAATTATTGCTACTTTAACTATCTTTGCAACTGCTAATTTGAAAATATTTCTTTTAGGTATTTGAACAATATGTATGTGATTATAATAAACATATTTGGATGTTTAACTTACTTGATGAATATTGTTTTATTATTTAAGTGGTTATATGGACAATATTTTATTGTAATACTTAGTAACAGAATAAAGATAGTTTCACCATCTGTATGGTTCATTCCAAACTAAAGCTTGCTATTTTGACGACATGTACGTAGTTATAATAACAGCAGTTTGTTAAGCTTACTATGTGAATATTGTTATTTTGGCGATATGGCAATGCAATACTGTAAAAATTACAGATTTAATATGGATATATATATATATATCTATGGCCTGTACTGTTAACATCTGAAAACGATTCTCCTGGTTTAACAAAATTTATTTGATTATAATAACAATACATTTTAAGGGAGTGATAAGGATGATAAAAGGATATATAAACATAATTATGTATGCTCTATATAAGTAAACACGTTTTTAGGATACAGGGTGATAATTTTCCAATTTTTTGTATGTTATGTCCCATTTCTCACAAACATCGATCCAGGGCTCAATGCAGTCTGAAAATATCTAGATGTTTTTCATCGGGAATTTCGAAGTCTTCATCAGTTCCTAAAAACAAAATTTTCTCATTGTCTGTTGAAAGATAAATAGCTGTAAAAAACTGTTTTTTTTTTGTAGTCATGGGGATCAATTTCAAAAATAGGTTTTTAGGATTCCCATGAAATTTTATGCTGTAAAATATATTAAAAAAAGACAGTTTCAAAAATGTTTGCCACCACTGCCAAAAACTTTTTGAAAAACCTTACAACCTACTCTAATAAATACTAGCTGTGAGCTCAAAACTTGATTCAGTCAAACCATGTGACAAAAAGTACCTTTTTCGAATTATCTCAATTACACATGTTGTAATCGCATATTAAAGAAACTTGGAGCGATTATGGAGTAGGTAATAAATTATAATTAAATTAATATATTTTGTATTTGTTATTTTGTCGGTTAAAATATAAGTACATTATTTTTTTTGTTTTTCCATAAACTCGTAAAAAATGAGTTCCCAACTCTTGAGGAAAGTATCTTTTCCACACTAGTTTGCTATTTTCCGCACTTAATAACTATTACAACGATTTAAAAGTGGAAGAAATTAAATTAAAAGCACAGTTCAGATATTACGTTTGCCTACATTATAGGAAAAAGGACACAATGCAAATATTTTTTACATACCATTGTTATCTGTATCAGCATGGCATCATTTTTTTAACAAGCCCACTGACCTCCGTAAATACCTTCTATTGTGGTATTTGTCAAACAGCTTTTCTTGGGGAAGGAACGGTTTTAAGTCTTTCTAATGGAACGAATTTTTCAGTTGGTATACTAAAATAAATAAATAGAAAATCTGCTTCAAAGTTATACAATGTTAAAAAATACATAAAATGCAGATTTTATATTAATATAGATAGCGGCTGCTCTAGGAATTTTAATGTCATATATCTGTGGTTCTAGATATGGGACCCAATCTAAATTTAAGTGCAGTAAATTAGGGCCTACCAGGAACATATTTTTTAAAGTTAAAAATTAAAAAATTGTCTGTGGTAACTGTACTTACCCTAGAAAATATCATTAATTCCAGCCCTCTAATCTTTTCTTAACCTCCAACGTTCACCCTTTTGTATTATTTGCCATTAACTACACCTTAATATTTTACTATGCAGTATGACAAGAAACATTTTTGAAACCGACAAACAGCAAGATCACAACCACAACACACATATTAAAATAGGGCGACACGACTTGACGATTGACGCGACACCTAACTAGCCATCTGACAGCAGTGAACCGCGAAATTCAAAAAGTTTAGTTGGGCGTGTCGTCTAAAAAAATTATTCAGTTTAAGTTACTAAATCGCACAGCTAAATATAACAACAATTATTGTCCAGAATGGGGTTTATTATAACAATATTAAATTCAAATCTTAAGTTCTGTTATTTGATTTTGGTAAAAATGGTACATTTCCAATATCACAAGTAGAAAAGCATGCTTGTTAAGTGTACCATTAGTTGAATATACCCGGCGGCTTATAAAATCAATGCAAACTGGAACACGTTTTTATTTATTTTAACGATGTCTAAAAACATCATAAAAACACAAATTATAATATTCAAAAGCAATCTTCGATTGATTAGACCCTCCCCTAGCTTCTAGGACATTTTGGCAACGTCGTGACATAGATAATATTAATTGTTGGGTCAATCTTTCTCTCTAATTGCCTTCACCAATTGATGAATAGTTAAAAACTCTTCGTCCTTTTGCATTAATGCAAAGGACTTCACACAATGCCTTTCAGTCAACTTTTCTGAAAATATGATATAGTTCTCGATCCCCTGATCAAAAGTTTTGATAGCCACAACTAAATCCTGCGGCTAGTTTCTGATATAGAGGTTGACGAAGTTGGAATTTTGTATTTTCTATATTTTACGCACATTTTTTTTTTAATTTTAAATACCTAGTATGTATTCATATAGGTCAGCCGCTTAGAATATTTTTGATTAAAAGCTAATTTATGTAAAAGTAAAAATATATTATACAGGGTGAAGCTGTATTCCAGAATCCAATCATGTTTCAAATTAGACCTCGAATTATACTGTACCTAAAATATTAAAATTCCAATTTTTACTAAAAGCTTTATTACACTAAAACAAACAGTCAGATTTTGCTGAATTTGTGATATTTTTATCAAAATTAAATGTAAATTAAAGAATTTTATCGGACATTTTTGTAAATGACATTACAGTGGCCATGAATTTTAATATATAAGTTTTATAACCTATTGCATTCTCTGAAAATTTAGATATAATCTGTTTATAGCTAGGATATTTGAACAGCCAGTGAAATGGCACATTTTAATTGTTATCGAATGCATATTGTCAGTAGATACAGCTTTAATAATATAATTGAAAATAAAATGATACAGGATATTTCCTAAAATTCTAGAGAAACTATGCGATTGCTGATAAGTCAGATTCACCTGATTTTTCATAATAATTCCCAAAATACTAATACACAAGGTGTTTGAAAAATGGTTCTCTTTTTTGTTCTAATAATTTTAATGATATCGATTATATAATATATGTATTACGTCATTTACAATAAAGAAAACTGTAAAATAAGTGTGGATTGTAACGCAAAAATTAAAAGATGCCTACATCTAGAACCTATTATAATATTCTTATGTTTAGTTAATAAATATACAGTGTGTCACTTGAATGGGTCTCCTTTTATTATTTGAAATAGTTATGATAAAAAAATCAAACTTTAATACCAGACTAACCCTTCTTTGTTATGCATGAGTGTTTCGTAATTAAATATTTTAAGATAAAAAAAAATAGTGAAAAAAGGGGTCTAGTAGCATATATTTTGAAAAGCTTTTGCAATCCTATTTTATCCTCAAATTATATCAACGTTACACAATTTAAAAAATATGTAAAATAAAATTTCTTAAAAACCTGAGGTATTTTATTCCTCACATGATTCTTAATTAATATTTTCTTATAAGCATGGGTGCTAAATATTGTACTTTTTTACTTACAGCGTGCTTTTTCTTTATATAACAACTCGTAAATATACATTTATATTTTTTTAGATTCTGCCACATTAACGAATTACCGGCATTTTAAACTGTATAACGATCTCATATTTTGGAGATAAATTATTGGTAAAAAGACTTTTCAAAAGACGTATTATCCGATCGCCCTTTCCATTTTGTATTTTCTTATATTATCACACTTTGAGGAATTATTATGAAAAATTAGCTGAATCTGACTTAACCATAACAGCATAGTTAGTCTAGAATTGTATGAAACTTCCTGTATTATTTTATTCTTAATTAAATTATTAAAGCTGGATTTAATGATAATATTTGTTCGATAATTAACATGTGTCAATCTTAGTGAGTATTTGAATATTCCAGCTATAAAGTGATGAGCCTGCTTTTCAGATAATGAAAATGTTTTAAAATGTGTGTATTAAAATTCATGGCCAGTCTAATGTCGGCTATGTACAAAAACTTCCGTTACAATTATTTAATTTTGATAGACATGTCAAACATTCAGCAAAATCTGACTGTTTTTTTAGTGTAATGGAGCTTTTAATAAACATTTGAATTTTAGTGTTGTAGGTGCAGCCGAATATGAAACAAAATGTTCGAATTCTTAAATACAGCTACACCATGCATAAATCAAAAATATTCTAAGCGATTATCTAATTTAAATTCTTATTAATTAATTAAAATAAAAATATAGAAAATGCAAAATTCCAACTTTAACTCCCTGTATATAAAAAACTAGAGGCATGATTAAGTTGTGGCCCTGAGAGCTTTTGATCAGGAAGTCGAGAACTATAATATTAAATTTTCAGAAAAATGTACTCAAAGCCATTTTCCATAAATGTGCGGGGTTTGAAGCTTTGGTAAATTGCTTATTGCGTAAAAGTGTCACAGTATTTACGCATTCCTGAAGGGCATACGGATCTGATTCTTGTACGTTTACATTGCTACAATCGAATTTTGTAATTTAAAGAGGCAACATTTTCATTAATCATTAAAAATTTGCTACATCGTTAACATTGCTACGTAAAAACTTTATCCAGAACATAGATAAATCTTTTTTAATATTCGTTAGTTGTATATTATATTACCAATAGGATGAGTTGGCCAATAGAACAAAATATTGGGGGCAAGTATGTAACCTAAAGTGTATTATGTTATATTATACGTGCACCTTTAAAAGTTTGCTAAAAACGCATCATAATCGGCTACCTTTAATTAAAGGCGTATTGCATGCAAGTTTTGTTTAAATGCAATCTATCTTGAATTTGACTTTAGAGGTCCATCCCAGTAAATTTGCTATTAATGTACCCAATATAATTCCTAATAGATTAAAGCAATAGAGGTAAATTTAAGCCATTTAACGTTGAAACTAGAGTTGCTTTTCATGTTTCACTTAAGTGGGCATTAGGAACATGGGCCCTTGAGATTTCAGTTGCTCCATTGTTCTTGTAGACTAAATAAACAGAAGTTTTAGTATGAGTTGCCCAGTTTAAATAAACATAATAGAAACTTCCGTAAACTATCAATAAACATAGATATTAAAAGCTTATTTCAGCGTATTTGTGTATCTTAATATTTCAGGGTATATTGCTTAGTGGGCGATGGCGAGAGTGCCGAGGGCTCAATTTGGGAGTCAGTTCACTTTGCAAGCTACTACAAACTTGACAACCTTTGCGTCATCTTCGACGTGAACCGCCTTGGACAATCCCAAGAAACTTCTATGGGCCATGACGTGGAGAATTATAGAAAAAGACTAGAAGCATTCGGTATGCAGGCTATTATTGTTGATGGACATGATGTGGATGAGTTGGTAAAAGCGTTCCACACTGCTGCTACTACGAAAGGCAAACCAACAGCTATTGTTGCCAAGACCCTTAAGGGCAAAAATTTCCCCAAAGTAAGTTGTTTAAATATTACATACACATACCGGGTGACCACGGACTAATGTACATTCCCCTTTTTTCTTTATTTTTTAAAATATCAATTTGAAATTTTTTGAGCATGTATGGGATACCGTTTGTCGACTTTTAACGCATGTTTGACAATTTTGTTCACTTCCGGTTTAACGTGAAGAGGCGTCATCTGTGAATTTTTCTGTAAATTTTTAAATGAGAACCCCAATTTTTTATTTACATTCCGTTAAAGCTTAAAATTCTCTAAACGTCAGTTTTTTTAGATTTTTGAAATCAGTTAAAGAATGGCGCACATATAGGCAATTCTTTCACTTTTGCTTAGTTGGCCATACCACAAATTTTAATGCAAATTTAGATTCATAGTTCAGACTGGATTCGCAGCGCAACGAAGGAAAATTGCATTTTAAATTCTTTTAAAAATTGGATCCATTTATTTTAAAAACTAAAATAGCAACAATATCGTTTTATTGCATTTTTTGATAAAAACTGAATTGCTTCAACGATTATTTTTAAATTTTTTAAAAATTATCGATAAATAACGTATTCAATTGCGTATTTTATTTTGATACACTACGTATACTCAGACCGATAATAAAAATTTAAATCATCACTAGAGGCAGCTTGAAAATGAAATAAAAAATCATGTTGCTATATTGGTTCCAAACATTAAAAAAATTTAAAAACCATTTTTTGTGAAGTGAGAAATAATTTTAAAAAGTTATTTTGTGACCATGAGTACGAATAAATAGCGTAAATTGCATCCACTTGAACCAATCCGATATTGTCCAGTTACTTGCAAATCGCGATACAGACGTCGAAAACTCATAATTTCATCCACTTGAGTTTGAATTCAGTCCTATAATTTTTGGGATTCAGTTGAATTGAAGTGGATCGGAATATTCTTATCACGATATAGACGGGGACTCGTATCGGACTGAATTATATTTTGACAGATTTCTCTGTACTTGTACTTAACCTAACTTTTTATTGGAGTGGGAGTTCGTTTCTGTTTTGTTTTTATTCATTTATGTGATTTTAATTACTGTCGATTAAATTAAAATATCTTCAAGCCTGCATTTCGTTCTACACTGTTTGTTTCTTTTTTGTACAATGGTTGTTTTTTTTGAAGAATTAGATGTGGATGTATGCATCCGACCCGATATGATGTGATAAATACGGGTTTCATTCAAATCTCTTTGAAGTAGACCGGTTCAAGTGGATGCAGTATTTATGTACTCCATAGGTACTTATTCTAGACACTACTTAATTTTAAATTGTACCCTACTGTCCTCAGATAGTTTCCGACGTATGTCTAAATGTACTTCTTTTTGACATAAATAAATAAAAATATCAAAATCTGAAGAATACACAAAGCAACCAAAAGAAGAATGAGTTTTTTTTTGATAATAAATATTGTCCCACAATTTTAATAAAACTTTTATGGCGAAAATTTGGATGTGATTTTTATAGATTTCCTATGTCATTTCTATTCAAAAATAGGCTTAACGAAAATTTCCATAGTTACAATATTACGGCTTAAAAAAAATTAATATATAGAAAGAGGATTTGGGGTTACTCATTGCAGCAAGGCTGACTTTCACCGATATGTAAGGTTTTCTATAGTACATAAACAAAGCAATTTTCAACTGTCATACTTCGGGTGAAGGTGGGAGTAATTGAGCCACCACCGCGTTGAAAAGCGTAAAAAAAAATTAGAATACCATTGCTGAATTTTTTTGTAGAGTTTGATATGATAAAAAAAATCACCTTCACCTATGAAAATATTTCAGTTTTTCTTAACAAGTGTGACATTCACATTAAAAAATTATTTACTACCAAAGTCGAAATCGATTTTAATGACGGTTTAGAAAGTGTATGTTATAATTCTATAATAAGATCTAAACAATGATGTTATGAAAACAAGTTTTAGATGATCACGTGTCGGACAAGTAGTCATCAGCTGAGATCATTCACCTTAGCGGACCGTACGTTTCCGAGAATCTTAAGGCACAGCTAAAGACTTTTCCTTCTCAAATAAGCTAGGTGATTGTTGATTTCGTTAATACTGTGCACACATCTGTAATTTTGAAAAGTTTAAACTTTGGTAGAATAAAAAAAGTGACTTTTTTTGCATGTAAAAATATGTTGATTATTATTAAGTAAAAAAAGATGTAATTTTATTAAATAGGCTGAAAGACGGTTAATGCGTTACTTATTGTATAAGATCCGTTCATAAATTTACTTTATTAAATTATAAATGTACAAAAAACTAAACTCAATTTCATCAAGATGTGTATATTTAGATGAAATAAAGTACTAGGTAAAAAATATTGAAAATTCTAATATTTATAATATATGTTATTTACATTTTCTATTATAAATATCTATTTTTTTGTATTTAGGGTCAATGCCTGTCAATATAATCAATAAACAAAGAAATAATTAAGTTCATAGAATGATGAGTATTGTATGTTCAAAACTGTAAAGAACCGCTGTTTATAATAATATAAAATGTCGTATCAAATATTCACTTCAGCTTGCAAATATTAAAAAATGTATAAGATAATGTTAAAGTTTTTTAAAATGTAGGATATTCGGATAATTTTGCAAAATAAATTTCATGAAATTGAAAAATGTCGTCTAATAACCAACACAATAACCGCGAATACTACATAAACGAGCACAAAGACGAACAATCTACCTATAATATGTCTATCAAAATGCGCGAAACATGAAAAAGATCAAATATAGAGTAAAATCATTTAATATAATTTGTCAACTTACTTTGCTTTGAATATTGATGATTGATTTACTTGTATCGATACATATTTTGTTACTCCATGTTTCGATGGTAGCCCAGTAAAAACTTATAGAGTTTTGAGTGGTAATGGCATTCGAAATTTTCTGTTTTTGCTGGCAAAAATACTTCTTACGAAGCAAAATTATTTTTTATTCTTTCACCACACTTTTGTAACGTAGATTCAGAAAACAAATTCAGCTTGCAGTTTTTTTAGCAGAAAACACAAAATCATGCAACACTTTCGTGGATATGTTATAACGCTGTGCTAAATTCATACTGACTAAACACTACACAAAAAACAAAAGATTTGATGCGGGCGCATGGTTTGTCGAAGTCAAAGCCTACTTTGATGATTCGCTCAAAAGCCTACATGATGATTCGCCCGAAAGCCGAAGATCATGTCATGGATTTATAAAAGTTAAAGTCAACTTTATCAAGATATACCGTATGCAGCATAAGTATTCAAACACTTACATTACTTTTAAATAAATGTCGTTAATATTGAATATATCATGTTGTCAAATCATGTATATTTTTGTATAGTTTATTTATGTACGACAACATATTTGCTTTACGCCAATTAATAATAAAATGTTTTTTTTAAGAGAAATATTATAATCTAGGTCATAATATACATCTATGTTGGAGTCCCAAAATGTGTTTACATTAATAATAGCTAGCCAAGATAAAACGAATGAATGCAAGAATAGAATAGAAAATGTCAGTTTTCGAGCTTTTTACTGGAGTGCATAAGGTAACTATTTCAATATGGGAAGAAAACAAAAAGAAACCACAGTTGAAGAGAAAGAAATATTGCCAGATTGTACAGGGTGGTCCATTAATAGAGGACGTCGGCTGTAGCTCGGGAACCGTTATGGACAAAACTTAAGGAAAAAATATTTATTTGTAAATCGGCCAAGAGAAATCGCTGTAAATTAATTATCAAGTTCGAAAGTTGGCCGCTAGGGGGAGTAACAGCAACACAAAAGTGTATACGCCAATTTCCTCTTAAATTTCCATAATTAAGGAATGTTGAAAATATAAGCATTATATTCTTCAAATTATGCACTTCTTTGCTTCAGACCATTTTGTCTATTTTTAGAAAGAAAGGAGAGTGGTGGGGGAAGGTCAAACATGTTTACATTCAAATGTAGATATCTCTGTTTTGGATGAACGGATTTTATTCACCTTGTGTCCAAAATAAGTGCTTTTTTTGCTCTACTTGTGGAGCCATAATCTGTACCGTAATGACTTTGCTAGTGGTTACTAGATGGCGTTGTTTTGAAATTTTCCAAATAATGCTGATTTTCTTAAAAAATCAAATAGTAGGCTATGACTTTTTTACCACAATTTATTTGATAGATAAGAAGTGCGTTGAATAGTGAAATAAAAAATCCAGGTCCGTATTTAAATTATGAAAGTTGATGATTGTCTCTCGTATCAGAAACGTCGGATTAGAAAGCTAACCTTCCGTTTTGTAGAGGAGAAAAAGTGACAATGACAAAGTGGAAATTATTTTCATCTCTCATTTCAATTAATCCTACAATTTTAGGAAAACCAAAAAACTGGAAAAAAACAAGGCTCCAATAGGAACTTTAGTAATCTTGAATAGCCTTTTTTTTTCAGTTTTCTGGAAAGACAAGTTTACTTTTCCAATCCGACTTTTCGGATTTGAGAGACCATCATCAGTTTTCTTAATTTAAATGCGGACCTGTTTTTTTTATTTTACTATTTAATGCCCTTCATAACAACCAAATAAGCTGTGATATAAAATTCATAGCGTACAATTTGATTTTTTTTTTGAGAAAATCAGCAGTATTTGAAAAATTCCGAAACACCGCCATCAGGTGACCACTAACAAAGTCATTACGGTACAGTTTATGGCTCCATGAGTAGAGCAAAATAGGGCTTTTTTCGACACCAAGTTGAATAAAATCGGTTCATCCAAAACAGAGATATCTATATTTGAAAGTGAAAAATGTTTGTCCTGCCCCCACCACTTTATTTTTGAAAATATACAAAATTGCTGGAATTAAAAAAGTGCGTAATTGGTCCAAGAATACAATGCTTATATTTTCAACATAGGTACCTCCATTATGGAAATTAAGAGAAAATTGGCATTTACAATTTTATGTTACTGTTACGCCCTCTAACGGCCAACTTTCAAACTTGCAAATAATTTAAAGCAATTTCTCTCAAATATTTTTTTCCTTAAGTTCTGTCATTAACTGTTCCCGAGCCACAGCCGACGTCCTCTGTTATTGGACTACCCTGTACAATGAAGGAAATTCGTATAAAAATATTGGGGCAATAGTAAACAGGAGCTTTGCAGCAGTCAGTACATTGTCAATAAGTTTAATGATTTAAGAAGTGTCACCCAAAAAAAGTTAACGGAACGAGAAAAAAGAAAAATAGTGCAACAAGTAAGTCGAAATCCAAAAATGACTACTGTTCAACTAACTGCAGAAATAAATACAGCTTTCAATAAAAATGTGAGCCCTGACACAGTTCGCAGAACGATCAGGAAGGCTGGTTATAGAGCACGTGTTGCGAGAAAAAGTCATTAATTAATGAAATTAACAGGCAAAAACAGCTTGATTTTGCCTGTTAATTAAGAACATTTAAACGCTTCACTTGAGTTTTGGAATAATGTGATTTTTACCGATTAGAGCAAATATAATATTTTTGGGTCAGATGAACGTCACTTAGTATGGAGAAAGGCAGAAGCGTTAAAAAAAGAAAATCTTCGAGGCATTGCTAAACATGGAGGTGGATCAGTAATGGTATATGGGGTTGTATATTAGCAGATGGGACATGCAACGTAGATATAATTCCAGGCATTATGGATAAAATGGTCTATATTAATGTAAAAAAAAATAAAACAAAGTGCTGAGAAATTAGGGACACGTAACAATTTTATATTTTATCAAGACAACGATCCCAAACATACGGCCACTGCTGTTCAAGAATGGCTGTTTTATAATGTACGAAAAGTCCTTAAACCCCCTCTTTAATCACCTGACATTAACCGTATTGAAAATCTTTGGTATATATTATAAACTCGCATTAGAAAATTTGAAATAAAGCATAAAGCACAACTGGAGGCAAGATTAAAAGAAGAATGGTCAAATATTCCACAAATGATCACCAGAAACCTGGTAGATTCAATGCCATGCCGCTTTTGAGGCAAAAGGTTATCCCACAAAGGATTAATGATCAAGTATTTGTTCATTTAAGAATATAATTTAATTAAGTGCATTTTATTTATATTCATATTTGTGTAATATTTAATAAAACAAATAACTAAAACCGTAAAACATTAAATATTTTCTAGCAAATACATCATAAAGACAATAAATTATATATAAAATATACTCAAACGTATGGGAAAACAGTTTAAACATTATCATTGACGTCCCTTACAAAATATCAGAAATTTATGAATACTTATGCTGCATACTGATTCTAATATTTATAATATGTTATTTAAATTTTGTGCTATAAATGAATCATATTATTTTATATTTTATATTTAATATGCAAATATCTATTTCTTTTATTTAGGCTTAAAATAAATAATTACGTCCATAGAATTCATGTTCAAAAATATAAAGAACCGACTGCTTATAATGATAAAAAATCCTATTAAACATAAAAAAATTATAAGATAATGTTAAAGTTTATTAAAAGGTACGATATTCGGATAATTTTGCAGAAATACATCTCATCAAATTAAAAAATCGCCTCTAATGATCCGCGAATAACCGAGAATACTAAATAAACGCGCACACAGGTAAACAATGTATATATGTCTAATGTAAATACGATTTCGATACATTATTTGTAACTCTATATTTTGATGGTAGGCAGCAGTAAAAACTTGATAGCATTTTCAATGGTAATGACATTCGCAATTTTCTTTTTTTACTGGTAAAATTAGTTCTTTCAAAACTAAATTATTTTTGGGTTTTATGTCCAATATTTCACGACACTTCTGCTACGTTTTTTTTTCGAACGGAAACACAAAATGATACAACATTCATTTTTACAAATACACAAAAACTAAAAATTTGATGCGGATGCATGGTTCTTTGAAGTCAAAGCCAACTTTGATGATTCGCCCAAAAGCCGGAATCGTTTTGAATCTGCAGACATATTGCAAACATGTAAAATACTCCACAAATTCGTTTTACAGACATTTTCCAAAAACTATTTAGGTCCTAAATGTAAATAATAGAAAAAAAATCGATTTTGTATTGTTAAAATCAGAAAAATTATGATATTCAAAATCAAAATTAAACGGTGCTAAGGGTTCCCTCTTAAAAACCCTTAAATATCCCTTGGCACCAGCTAACAACAACACAGATTGTTCAAATGTGCTTCCTATTGGTTCGTCGTTCATTTCCGCGGAGTATAAATAGGTTTTTTTGAATGTTCAGCGTGAGCACTAGCCAGTTCGGTGATAGATACTCGGCTTTGGATGAGGGGCATATGGGTTAGAATCCCCATTCAGGCGGATGACTTTTTTAAGTTTTGCAACGTTTCATTGAAACATTTCTGAGGTAGGACATTTTCAGTTTCATAAACATTTCTGAAAAATATGTGTATCTGCAGTTTAATGAAACGTTTCATAGTCTAAATGTATTTTTCTGGAACGTTACTGAAACCATAAATTGTCAAGTGGGTCCACACTATGCGGAGATTTGGCAAATCGTTGCACCGAATCGCCGCATTAATGAATACTTAGAGCGACCTTTACACGAACGTTGTAGAGATAACGTTCAATTTTGAAAATATTACACAAAACAGTGAATTTTTTTAATACTACTAAAGCTTAATTTAATAAAATTGTTACTGAATAATAATCTACAGATTAATTTATGCAAAAACTTCACTTTTCTTGTTCTACCAAAACGTGTAAATTTTGCCAAATTACAGGTGTGGCCTTAGTATTAACGAAAATACCTGGCTTATTTCATTGGGAAAACTGTTCAGCTGTGCTGTGAGATTCTCGAAAACACGGTCAGCTCTCCTAGCCGCTAGAGGTGTGTAGTTCGCGAACGACCTATTAAAAAGAACGAGTCTTTAGTGAGAACTAAATGAACTAGTTCGCAGATTTAAAATAATCTAGTTCGTTCGCGAACTATTAAAGAGCAAACGATAACCGCGTAAACTGTCCAACGTTCCTGAAATATTAACAATAATATCGAACTAAAAGAACTGGTTTGTAGTAACGAGAACTAGATATATGATTTGGTAGCTGTTCACCAGCTCGTCTTTCGAGTTTCGTTTAAACAGAGCTTGGCGTGCAGCGGCATTAAATCTCGGGAGTCGGGAGAGACGATCAGGGTCGAGTCTAGTTTTATTTGCTATTTTACCGTATTAACTTTATAAATGTTCTATCAATAAAATAAGTAGATTAGTTTTTTTTTCATTAATATTAATTATTTATTATTTAAAATTAGAAAGTATTACAAATAAGGTAATACTACCTTGAAAGTTAAAACAAAAATATAACATATTGAAATACACGTATTAAAGTTTAAAGACATAAGAATTAACAATGCTTTGAAAACATTTTAAAAGTTACAAATAAACCTAAATAGGTTGCGCTAATTTAAGAACTAAAAGTAAAAACTATAAATATACATACGAACAAAATTAAAGTTATTTACAGATTATGATTTAAAAATAAAATGTCGTGTTCTATTTTTGCAGATAACCAGTTATCGCTCGGAGACGATTGTTCCTGCTTTTGAATATAATATAACTATGAAAAGCCCACAGAACAAGTCGGTGCTTCCCCCGCGTTATGACTTTCAGATAATGCTACAT
Organism: Kuschelorhynchus macadamiae; assembly: GCA_030620095.1. Taxonomy (NCBI): domain Eukaryota; kingdom Metazoa; phylum Arthropoda; class Insecta; order Coleoptera; family Curculionidae; genus Kuschelorhynchus; species Kuschelorhynchus macadamiae. The sequence continues at coordinate 367,826 of JAUTXW010002211.1, read as the reverse complement.
TGCCAGTAATTTTGGAGCGATAAAATATGAAATAAATAAAAGATATTTAAAAAAACCACTCAGAATAGGGCAAACCGTCGTCACATTACTTTTTTTGCATAATTTTATTTTTTAAACAAAAAAATATACAAAAAAAGAAGAAAGGCATCACACTGAAAATCGGCAAATCTGACACGTAGTTATTAAACCCCCAATAAAATAATTAATAAATCATCTGTTCCGGACAAGTGTCAAACTAGCGCCACTTAGTTCTACCCAAACAATTAACTCGGTGCCAATCCTACCTATATTTAGCTCCGCGCATGTAATTTTCATTCTCGACCAGTCCATTGTTTATCATTATCACACTAATTACTAGTTCGTTCGCGAACTATTTCTTGGAACTAGTGAGGGGGAACTAGTTCATTAAAAAGAACGATTAAGCACACCTCTAATCTCTATTTGGCTCACGTATATTCACCATCGCGTTGCCATAGCAACTGCTGTAAACAAATCTAAGCGTGAAAGCCGTCGTGCGGGGGGAGTCTGATGCGGAATTTGTAACTGCTGATTGTGATTCCTCTTATGAAAAGGTGTTCAGCGTGCTATGTTTTTAAGTCATTATTATTTTTTGAGTATATAACGCAGTTTTGATAGAAAATAATGGTATAATTAAGTAAATAATGCGAATTTATATAAAACATACATTTTTACAATATAAATGTAGATTATAAAATGCATAATATTTTAAAAATATTTTTATATTTAAGTAAATTGATTGGAAAATCTAGGTGAAGCGGTGCTCCATCCGCGTCTTCTGGCGACCCGCCACTGGGAAATGGGAGAACAAGTTTTACGAGGGAATTAACAATAATTATCTTTGGCTTTGTAGAGGGTCATCCAGCATAAATTGGCACTCCCTTTTTTAGCTTATACAATAATTTAAAAAAATATTAAGATAGCAATTTGGTGTATTTTTCGTTTTTTTTAAATTGAATGACATATTTGAAAATGTTTCCAATCCAAATATATATAGTTCAGTTATCTTTATTTTAGCAGTTTGTGATATATTGCTAATTTTATGATATAACTTTAAGGCAAAACCTTTGTAGACAATATTTTTTGATATTTCTTAAAATTAAGCTTGTAGACCCCATTTAAAATATAAGCGGACACCCTGGATATACTTTATCTTCAATATAATTTGTACTTTTTTCCTCATAAAAAAGTTATCGTTGTCGTAGTTGTACTGATTTATAATACTTTAAATGATGTAAAACTTTCCTATATTTGAAACGGGTTCTGTGCCCTTTGTTTCGAAAAATTCTTAAAACCCGATTGGATGTTTGTTATTTTTTTTACTCCCTGATGATGTTTATTTTCTTCTAGATTGAGGATTTGGATAATTGGCACGGCAAGCCTTTGGGTGCTGAATCAGACAGAATCGTTGAGCATTTGAAGTCGCTACTAAAAAATCCAGGACCACTTCAGATTCATCCACAGAAACCTCTTAAGGATGATGCGCCGTCAGTTAATATTACCAATATTAAACTAAGTTCACCACCGAACTACAAAATTGGGGACAATATTGCTACCAGAGTAGCATATGGTAAGCATAATTTCTTTAAATTTTGTTGCTATACATTTATGTGATTGAGTCTTTTTGGTTCTAAACAAGGCGGCCCTTTAAAGTACCTTCCTGTTATTTTTTTAACCAGCGAAATTAAAAATTTGAATTTCCGCACACTTCAATAGTAGACTAAATACTTTTTTTTGCGTATCGAAGTTTCGTGATTGAGCAGTTCAAGAAGGCGGCTGGGAGCAATTTTGAAGAAAAACAATAAATTGAAAGACCTTTTTAACACTGATTTATCCTCAAAATATAGGGACATACAAATTACCCATTTCATTTCCCCCGGTCATTCGTAAATGTGCAGAACCTATATAGTCTAGAAAAAAAGTGTTAAATAATCCCAAAACTTAGGTAAATGCTGTCTCAGAATGTTTTTCGGTTTTGATTCTTAAAAATCCAGAATTATTTCAAACTCGTTTTGATTACTGTTTTTGAATATTTATTTATGAAAAACAACTATTTGAAAGTGGAGTTTTGATTCTTTAAAATCCAGAATTATTTCAAACTCTTTTTATTTACTGGTTTTAAATATAATAAATAAAGCATATGGCAATATCAATCGGAATTAACGGTGTGAGCACGACCACAGTTATCCTCAGAAAATTATGGGCCGATAATTCCTTGACTAGATATGGCCGCCCAAACGTCGACCTTAGACGTGTGTAATGGTTTCTGATGCTTTTCCAGTGGATTGTCGAAAGATCAATATCCACAATTCTGGAAAAACTTTAAATATAAATTTGTACATACCCAGATATATTTATAAAAACAAAAACTAATTAAGGGCATATATTTATTAAAACAAAAACTAATTTAGGGCATATATTGAACATATATTTTTGTTTAAAAAAAATCGATTTTCTAATGAATCGGTGAATACAAAATCGATTAAAAAAACATTTTTTTTAAAAAGAATCCATGTTTAAAAAGATCTTTTCAATATCGGCATCCCTAAGTAAAACGCTTCGAAATTTTTTTACTGTGTGGCGTGTGGGATAGTATAGTTGGCATTTTTTTTAATACAAGTAGTTTTTTTGATAATCTAGATAAGGTTTTGCACAGTTCTTATGGTAATCATTATTTTTTAGGTACTGCCTTAGTGAAAATTGCCCAGAGCAATCCTAGAGTAATTGCTTTGGATGGTGACATGAAAAACTCAACGTTCTCAGAAAACCTGATGAAATTCGACCCTTCCAGGTATATCGAATGCTTCATAGCCGAACAAAGCTTGGTTGGTACAGCAATTGGAGCAGCTTGTAGAGATAGAACTGTCCCATTTGTTTCAACATTTGCCTGCTTCTTAACAAGGGCTTTTGATCAAGTGAGTCATCTACCATAGAAGATAGCTACTATGCAATTTAACTAGTACAACTTCAACATAAAATCTGTTTTTGTTTTTAGATAAGAATGGGTGCAATTTCCCAAACAAATGTAAACTTCGTTGGTTCTCACTGTGGCGTTAGCATTGGGGAAGACGGACCAAGTCAGATGGGTCTCGAAGACTTGGCTATGTTCAGAGCAGTGAATGGAAGTACCATTTTCTACCCAGCAGATGCTGTTTCTACAGAAAGAGCTGTTGAGCTAGCTGCTAACACCAAGGGTATCACATTTACAAGAGTTAATAGGCCCACTACTTCAGTGATTTACTCTAATGACCATGTTTTTGCTGTAAGTATGACACGGTGGTCACGATATCAATTAATCTAAAAAATGATAAATTTACTTTTAGGTTGGTAAAGCTAATGTTCTTCTTTCATCGCCCAAAGATCAAGTCGTTTTAATCGGTGGAGGTATCACTATCCAAGAATCGATTAATGCCGCTAAAGAACTTGCTAAGGAAGGCATTCATGCCAGAGTAATCGATCCATTCACTGTCAAGCCTTTGGACAAAGAAACGATTATCAAAAATATTAAAGAGGTTGGGGGAAGAGCTGTTGTCACTGAAGATCATTACTATGAAGGCGGTTTGGGAGATGCTGTTTGCGCAGCAACAGCTTTGGAGAGAAACATCATCGTCAAACACTTGGCCATTGGCGAACTTCCCCGGTCAGGACCTCCTAATGTTCTGTTGGACCTCTTTGGTATTTCTGCCAAACATATTGCTTTGGCAGCCCAGGAAGTTTTAAAATTGTAGTTTTTATGTTTGTAGATTGTTTATGGTATATTTCTAAAGAATAACGTTTTATTCATCATTCCAGTTGGTATAACCTTTGTTTTTCGTTTAAACATTTATATTGTCTTTGTTTTTTTGGTTAAAAAATATATAAACTCTATTTAATAAAACGCTGTTTTCTTTTTTAATTAAACATTGTGCAGATTCTTCAGAATTTTAATTTTTCGCATTAAGAAAGGTTCAAAAGGATTCATGAATACCTTAATTGTGAAATGAGATTTTTTCAAATAAATTTAATATTGCGGATGATAATAGCGACCTAGTAAAATATTTAAAAAAAAAAACTTAAAAACCGTCTTACATGTAATAAATCATTCCCTCTATCAAGGAAAAGTTAAGGTAATTTATTTTACAATTAATGCAAACGTTATAAAAAAAACGATAAACTGATGTAGAGAGTGGAGGTAATACTATCTAAGAATCGCCTAATGCCGTTAAACAACTTGCTAAGGTAGGAATTCATGCCAAGGTAGTGTATTCATTCACTGTCGAGCCTTTCGACAAAGAAAATCAAGCATATTCAAGAGGTTGAAGGAAGAGCTGTTGTCCCTGAAGGTAAGAACTGTTGTCACTGAAGATCATTATTACGAAGACGGCTTGGGAGAAAACCGCTTTGGAGAGAAACATCATCGTCCAATACTTAGCCATTGGAGAACTTTCACGGTCAGGACCTCCAAATGTTCGTTTGGACCTTTTTGGCATTTCTGCCAAACGTATTGCTTTGACAACTCAAGAAGTTTTAAAATTGTAGTTTTTATGTTCTTAGATTGTTTACTATATAATGTTTTTCTATAAGTAAATAATATTATCCAAGAATCGCTTAATGCCGCTAAAGAACTTGCTAAGACAGGCATTCATGCCAGGGTAATCGATTCATTCACTGACTTTGGACAAAGAAACTATCACCAAAAATATTTAAACAGTTTGAGGAAGAGCTGTTGTCACTGAAGATCATGATTACCGAGTCGGCTTGGGAGATGCCGTCTACGTAGCAATCGCTTCGGAGCGAAACATTGCCAAGCAATTGGCCATTGGCGAACGGTCATTTATGTTCTTAGATTGTCTGTAGTATATTGCTAAAGAATAATGTTTTCCTAATCATTTTAGTTGCTATAACTTTTTTTTTAATTTTTTTCGTCAGTGAACAAATATAAATTAAAATAGCTTTCTGGGCCTAAATCCTAAGAAAACGTTCAAAATAAAGATACGTTAAACTGATACGTTCAACTAGATTTTATAAAGAACTTACAAGATGTTTTTCATTCTTTACTTGATCACATGTTTATAATTATACGAAAAAATAGGGCGGTACGGATTTGGCCAGTTGGGGGTCGGGGGGTGACAAGGTAGATAACCGCCCCGGGTGCAATCCAAGTTAGTGAAGTAGTCCTCTTTTATCAAAGAAACTGGGAGATAGCAGTACAATAACATAGTTATTTTGGTAATAACTGTATACTTATAAACTGTGCTGTCTTTTAAAAGGAAGGAATCAGTTTAAGAGGATATTGGAGGAATTCTAAAACGCGTCAGTTGTTTAACATCATATTAACTGTTAAAGAAAAACAAATGTTCCGTGTAAAAGTTTGCTGTTTTTTCTTTAAGATTATAGGAAAGTCAATATTTTTTTATATTTCATTTTTTTTTGTTTATTGAAAAACAGTAGACACCAATATTATATTATTATAACTTGTGTTCGCCGATTTTAAGGTCAACCGCTATATTTGGCTAAAGATCAGACTCATTCGCTTGACTAGTAAGGTGTCTGTCGGTGACGTACATTGACCTGTTTACAGCTGTATCATGTGACTTATGTGCAGCAACAGAATCGAGAACTTTAATTCACTCCGATATTCTCTTAAGGGAATTTGAAGCGGTCTCATTCACATTGGTGCAGACGGAACAAAGAAGTTTTTTCACCCGTCTGCAAAAATAAGTCAAACATTCTTTAAAACATCCACTGGTTTCCAGTGGCGGCTTGTGAGTTCTTGACAAAACAAAGGATAAAAGTCGAATTTTAAAGGAAACGATTTTTTTTTAAATATTTTTAAACATAGAACGTTTAAAATTTACTGGAATATTATTGTTTTATTTGAGAAGCGTTTATTGTAATAAAAGGAAGTGTAGCAAATTATAACATACGATATTCTGTCGGCCCTCTGAAAAAATTGGCTTTTGGTTATGTGCCTTACGATACACATATACTATTTTGGGTTAATCAGATATTTAATAAAAATAAGTAGTAGCCTTCTTTATACATACAGTTTTATTAAAAAAAAAAGATCAAGAAAAGGCAGTATGATTATAAAATAATTATTAATCTGGTAAGCTTTCTTTCACGCTCAATATTAGTAGCTATTAAGCCTAGGGGCTTTCTCCTTGAAAAAAAAACCTTCTTTTATGAAATAAGAACAGTCTGCAAGGTTTACTGCTATTCATATATATGTATATGTATCGCCCTAAAACGTGAGGATCTGTAAAAACCTAGGAGGGTAATTTTTTCACGATTACAATACTTCCCTTCTACGGGGGAAATAATATATTTTTAGACAACTAACCTTACAGTAAACATAAAAATATTTTCCATTTTGTATATTATCATAAGCAATATTTTTGTTAAAAGACCTAATTTTCTGCAATTGTGGCTCTTACGATATTTTGTTGTTATATTTAGACGATATACAAAATACGTCGATTACTTTTCATTAGTCCATAACTGTTTAATTTTGCGGGCAATTGTTTACGAATGTGAGGAAGTTTATCATTACCTTTAAGGTGAGACTGGTACATGTTCTAATTACATCCCTAAGATGACCAACATGCTTCCATCGTGCTTCTATATCTTCCCCCTATATTCGTCCACGTCAATAAGATTTAGTGACTATATGACTTTACAACTTTGATTTTACAAGATAAGTCAAAAGTGGTTTACCCTGGATACCACTGGTAGAGGGGTGCCACTTGTCACATTTTTACTAATTTTAAATAATCATATTCTCATTATTTACTAATTTTAAATAATCATATTCTCACTATAAAACAGAATAGGCAAGAAAATTTTCCAATGAAAATATTAGTTGAACAAAGATACGGTGTTATTTTAGTGGCAAAAAGTGAAAATGTTTTCAAAATGCCCAATTTCTCCATTGATTTTTTTGCATTTGAGAACGTCGTGAAAAGTCATCATCGCAGGTTTTTAGAGATCTTCACGTTTAGACGTCAAAAAACATGTTTTTTCAATTGCGTCGGTAAAATTTAGTATGGCGAAATAAAATGGAGGCCTAGTGAAATGTTAAAAAATTATTACTAAAAAACTACTTACACAATTTACCTGAAATTTTGTCCAAAAATCAAGTATGACGTAGGAATCAACTGATAAAATTATGGTACGAATCCAAGATGGCAAAACAAAATGACGGCTTGAAAAAATCATCTTCCCAGTTTTACATATCGTTACACGTTTTAGCGTCCCTAGATGCCCAAAAACATATTTTCTTAATTCAGTCGGTCTGTTGTGTCATTAGGAGGCAATGGAATGTAAATCAATACATTATATATATATTATAACTCTTATTTTGGAAAAACATGGATGGATTTTAAATAAAAGGTCCTATGAGATATATTTATCAGGCAGATTTTTATTAGATTTTTTAAGTACCGTTATTTTACGTACATACATACCTAAACATCGTATAAAACACGCAAAGATGCAAAAACAACAAAATAGCTTTCTGGCCCTAAATTCTAGGAAAAAGTCCATTAAACTTGGTGCAGTCCTTTTCCAAACAGAGACACGTAACACTAATTAAAAGAATGTTCGTTTTAAGGAGAAGATCTAAGTGTATTTTTAATTAATCTTTCCTTTTGTTAGGAACAGTGAAGTGTGGCCCAATTTAGTACATAGTCATTTGGTAACACACACATATATATATATAAATCAGGGGCGTGAGGTGAAATTTTAAGAAAGGGAAGCAATTTTTAAAAACTTACCTATTTGTAATGTAATTCGATTCTTTGATCATTTTTTGCAGATTCGTCAATGACGTCATCATAAAAACGTTGATGCTCCGCTATATTTTGGAAAAGTTTATTTTCAATGGACAACAGCGATGTATCCGAAAGTCTCTCCTGCCCCGTTGAATTTGTAACGAAATTTTTTATACGTTTAAGTGTTGAAAAATTGCGTTCTACTGATGAACTTGTGGCCGGTATTGTCAATACTAATTCACACAATTTCGACACTTCGGTGTAGGCATCTTCCAGCGCCTTGTCTTTTAAAAATTGCATTAGTTCCTTAGCGTTATTTTTTGCGCTAATGTCATCCTTTTCGTAAATCACTTTTAGTTCAGATCGCAGTAACACTCGGTCGAAGAACTGACCATAATGAAGAAGAAGAGATTTAAACGCATCTTCTGGAAAAGTTTTTCCTTTAAATGCATCAAAATTGCAGTGCTCGAGGAATTTGAAATCATTTAAACCGTTAAATCTATAGTTTATTTGTTGCCGAATTTGATCGATTATTTCATAAAAAAAGCGTCTGTATGATTCCAGAGACCTTTTTCATTTTCAAAAAGTAAACATGGCCAACAAAATAATTTACTTATATTATCACACCCTGTTAGCCATTTAACTTGTACGTATTGTTTGTCCGGATAAAAATACAGTTTTTCATTTTTGTGGTTAAATTTTTTATAGTCGATTTTGTCCTTTGGAAATTATTTGAAGCTTATCAGCGAAGTTTAATGTTGAAAATCCCTTTATTATTAAGACACACACCACACATTTGCACACACTCTTCTTACTAAATTCTCCAACATTTTCAACGTTATTACCGACAGCCGAAGTGGACGGTATTTGCATATCCACGTCCATATTATTGTCTTCCATATCGCACCGTGCACGACGCGACGTACGTATCACACAATACACGGATAGCCGTTCAAACAAAGAACCTACTCCAACGATAGCTTCCGCCATCACTTAAAGCACGCGACTGAAATGCAAAAATTGCAAACAGCCGGTGGAAAGTTCAATAACCTCTGGCTCGATTCACAGGAAATCATGCATACAGAACTTAGCTGCAGAGAAGCTAGCGGCCCGCATGGGTTCTATTCGATATTCTATTGTGGCCGAGTCGGAGTCAAGGCTGCCTTTATTATGGGCTTGATAATTAAGATAATATTTTAGCATTTTTAATATAAACTAAATTAATGGTTTACTATTTCAAAAATTACATTTTAGAAGATGTTTTGTAATTTTTTGTGCTTCCACGGACTGCACGCCGCTGATATATCTATATATGTATATATATATATATATATATATATATATATATATATATATATATATATATATATATATATATATATATATATATATATATATATATATATATATATATATATATATATATATATATATATATATATATATATATATATATATATATATATATATATATATATATATATATATATATATTCTAATTTTGTTTTCTTGGGTATTTTGGTTCGATAGTAGGAATAAAATTAAAACAAATTTAATTTCATTTTTGTTACATTTTTATAGACGTTTCGACCATTTATGGTTGGTCTTCATCAGTATTTTTTTTGTGTGTCTGTAACAATAGAAAACCGAGATAAGATATTTTTCTTAAAAGACTATAATAATATGGACAAATTATTAATAATATTATTTTAACATTTTAGATGACTTACCATAAGAAGGATCTTTCAGAATTCATCCTTATGCAACATTTAAAAATTGAAAAGAACGTCATACAGATTAAAATTACTATAATATTAATTGCTACGAGTATGTCTATCTTCGAGCGACACTGCTTTAACTGGCAGAATGCATTCATGTGAAACGTCGGTTAAGGAATTCTATGGGTTTTTTTTTATATATATTAGTTTAAAAAAGCAAAGATAATTAGATTTGTTTTGAACTGTTTTATTATTTAAAAGGTGATATATTGTTTATTTACTTTTGAATTTAGAAGAAAAGGGGCTAATTTAGTTTGTTTTTTTTTTATATTAATTTAATGTATATATGAAATCAGTTTTAGAGTTATTTGATAACGTTATAATATATTTGGCTCAAATTCTTTATGTCTGTTTTGTCATTTATAGCATTGATCTCCCGTTTTATGTATAACATTTCCAGAAACTCTCTCTTTTTTTGATTAATTTCCGTATTTAGAATAGTAGTATCTTGAAAGTTAAAAGTATGTTTATATTCTGTTTCGTGATTTGTAAGCGCTGTTTTATTTTTTTTATCATACTTGTGTCCATTCAAACGATTTTTAAGATACTGTGTGGTTTGCCCTATATAGACCTTTGGGCAGTCGTTGCATTTTATTTTGTATATAGTGTGTGTTTTTTTGCAACTTAGGTGTTTTTGATTTTAAAGAGGAAAAAAATTGTTTTTGTAGGGTATTGTAACTTTTGTGAGATACGGTTAGATCTTGTTTTTTAAGGGATTTTTGTAAATTTTCCGACAGTCCTTGAATATAGGGTATTGAAATATATTTATTTTTGTTGTTTTGATTGTTGCTGGGGTTAGAATTATTTTTATTAATGTTATTTAATCGGGACTTAAAAATTGAGTTTATTAATTTCAGTGGGTAGCTGTTTTTTAATAAAGTATTTTTTGCTTGTTGGATAGCTTCTTGTCGAAATTCTAGATCGCTTAATTTGATTGCCCTATCCGCGAGCTCTATAATGACAGATTTTTTTTGGGAGTGTGGGTGTTGCGAAAGATAGTTTATGTATCTACCAGACCAAGTATTTTTTGTATACCACTTTGTTTTTATGCAAGTTTCTTTGTTATATAAGGTCATGTCTAGAAAATTTATTTTTTTATCTTTTTCAGTTTCGATGGTGAAATTAAGTTTTTGGTGAAAATTGTTAAACGCGTTCAGGACATATTCGCTTTTTCCTTGTGGTATGATTGTTAAACAATTATCAACGTATCTGTAGAAGAATGGAAGTTTAAAATTTAAGTTTTTAATAACGTTGTTTTCTAATTCTTCCATCACTAATTGTGCAACGACACTTGAAATAGATGAGCCCATTGCACAGGCGTCAAGTTGTTTATAGAATTTGTTTTTATGCATAAAGTAAGTGGATTTTAGAGCTAATTCTATTCCTTTTAAAAATTCATCAAGTGGGATATCAGTATGTTTTTTTATATCATTCCATTTTTTCCTGATGATTTCGAATGTTAGATCAATTGGAATGTTAGTATATAGTGAGACTACGTCTAGCGAGATTAAAGTGTGGTTATTTGGTATTTGGATGTTTTTTATTTTTTCTTTAAAATCCCAAGAGTCTTTGATGAAAGTATCAGTTTTGTTTATGACATTTGCTAAAATAGTTTTCAGGAATTTTGAGAGACCATTTAGAGGTGATTGGATACATGAGATGATAGGCCGTAAGGGTATACCATCCTTATGCAGTTTTGGTAGCCCGTATATTTTTGGCGCTTGAGCGTTATGTATTTTTAAATTTTTTGCTATGGTGGGAGAAATATAGTTTTTGTTTTCCCAGATTTTGATTAGTTCATTATTTTTTTTTTGTAGTATATTAGTGGGGTCGTTAGAGATGAGTTTATAAGTTTCCTCGTTATTCAAAAGGGATTCCAATTTATTATCATATTCGTTTTCATACATAATGACTGTTTTGTTTGACTTATCTGGTCTTAAGATTTTTAAGTTTTGGTGCTCTTTTAAAAAGGATTTTGTTTTTCTTAATTTTTTACATAGTCCATTATCTATATTTTGGTTCTTCGTTTTATATTTTTTAGAATTAAGTTTATTTTTGTAAGAAGTGAGGGCATTACAACATGTTGTTCTGATCTCGTCTTTTTTTTCCTGATTTAAGTTGTTAATGGCTGTGTCAATGGATGAGATAATTTCTGGATTGTGAAGTGGTGATTGGAATTTGAATAACGAGGAAACTTATAAACTCATCTCTAACGACCCCACTAATATACTACAAAAAAAAATAATAATGAACTAATCAAAATCTGGGAAAACAAAAACTATATTTCTCCCACCATAGCAAAAAATTTAAAAATACATAACGCTCAAGCGCCAAAAATATACGGGCTACCAAAACTGCATAAGGATATATACCCTTACGGCCTATCATCTCATGTATCCAATCACCTCTAAATGGTCTCTCAAAATTCCTGAAAACTATTTTAGCAAATGTCATAAACAAAACTGATACTTTCATCAAAGACTCTTGGGATTTTAAAGAAAAAATAAAAAACATCCAAATACCAAATAACCACACTTTAATCTGCTAGACGTAGTCTCACTATATACTAACATTCCAATTGATCTAACATTCGAAATCATCAGGAAAAAATGGAATGATATAAAAAAACATACTGATATCCCACTTGATGAATTTTTAAAAGGAATAGAATTAGTTCTAAAATCCACTTACTTTATGCATAAAAACAAATTCTATAAACAACTTGACGGCTGTGCAATGGGCTCATCTATTTCAAGTGTCGTTGCACAATTAGTGATGGAAGAATTAGAAAACAACGTTATTAAAAACTTAAATTTTAAACTTCCATTCTTCTACAGATACGTTGATGATTGTTTAACAATCATACCACAAGGAAAAAGCGAATATATCCTGAACGCGTTTAACAATTTTCACCAAAAACTTAATTTCACCATCGAAACTGAAAAAGATAAAAAAATAAATTTTCTAGACATGACCTTATATAACAAAGAAACTTGCATAAAAACAAAGTGGTATACAAAAAATACTTGGTCTAGTAGATACATAAACTATCTTTCGCAACACCCACACTCCCAAAAAAAATCTGTCATTATAGGGCTCGCGGATAGGGCAATCAAATTAAGCGATCTAGAATTTCGACAAGAAGCTATCCAAAAAGCAAAAAATACTTTATTAAAAAACAGCTACCCAATGAAATTAATAAACTCAATTTTTAAGTCCCGATTAAATAACATTAATAAAAATAATTCTAACCCCAGCAACAATCAAAACAACAAAAATAAATATATTTCAATACCCTATATTCAAGGACTGTCGGAAAATTTACAAAAATCCCTTAAAAAACAAGATCTAACCGTATCTCACAAAAGTTACAATACCCTACAAAAACAATTTTTTTCCTCTTTAAAATCAAAAACACACACTATATACAAAATAAAATGCAACGACTGCCCAAAGGTCTATATAGGGCAAACCACACAGTATCTTAAAAATCGTTTGAATGGACACAAGTATGATAAAAAAAATAAAACAGCGCTTACAAATCACGAAACAGAATATAAACATACTTTTAACTTTCAAGATACTACTATTCTAAATACGGAAATTAATCAAAAAAAGAGAGAGTTTCTGGAAATGTTATACATAAAACGGGAGATCAATGCTATAAATGACAAAACAGACATAAAGAATTTGAGCCAAATATATTATAACGTTATCAAATAACTCTAAAACTGATTTTATATATACATTAAATTAATATAAAAAAAAAACAAACTAAATTAGCCCCTTTTCTTCTAAATTCAAAAGTAAATAAACAATATATCACCTTTTAAATAATAAAACAGTTCAAAACAAATCTAATTATCTTTGCTTTTTTAAACTAATATATATATAAAAAAACCCATAGAATTCCTTAACCGACGTTTCACATGAATGCATTCTGCCAGTTAAAGCAGTGTCGCTCGAAGATAGACATACTCGTAGCAATTAATATTATAGTAATTTTAATCTGTATGACGTTCTTTTCAATGTTTTTAAATGTGCTGTTTTTGAGTGTTGTATGGAAAACATGCTGTTTTTAAATGTTGCATAAGGATGAATTCTGAAAGATCCTTCTTATGGTAAGTCATCTAAAATGTTAAAATAATATTATTAATAATTTGTCCATACAAATTATAATAGTCTTTTAAGAAAAATATCTTATCTCGGTTTTCTATTGTTACAGACACACAAAAAAAATACTGATGAATACCAACCATAAATGGTCGAAACGTCTATAAAAATGTAACAAAAATGAAATTAAATTTGTTTTAATTTTATTCCTACTATCGAACCAAAATACCCAAGAAAACAACATTAGAATATATATGTATAAAAGGTTCAGAACTAAACAAAAAAAAAAAATCTCTATAAATATATATATATATATATATATATATATATATATATATATATTTAGATACGTAGGTTTTACATTGACACACACTGCCATTTTGTTACGTCATGTTGAATTCGTATCAGTTTATCCCACATTTAATTTTTCTGCAAAATTGAATAGGATTCTTTTTTACGTTGATTTTTTGAAAAATTTATTTGGCTGCCATTTTGTTCCGCTATCTTGTATACGTATCACAACTTTACCAGTTTATCTTTATATCACACTTAACGTTTGCACAAAATTTGAAATTAATCTAATTGGTATTAATAGTTTTTTCAGACTGATTTGATTTTTTAAGTATTTTATTAGGCGCGATTTGTTTTGCTATCTTATATTCATACCAAAATTATACCAGTTCATTCCTATGTAACACCTGATTTTTGTGCAAAATTTGACTTAAATTGCATAATTAGTTCTTTTAACATTTCACTATGTTGCCATTTTGCTCCGGCATATTGGATTTTTACTAAAATATTACCGGGTCATCCCCATATGACCCTTAATTTTTGAATATAATTTAAAGTCAATCCGATAAGTAGTTTTTAAGTTATGCTGCGAACTGACAGACAGACAGAAAAACTGACAGATGGAGTAATGGAATTCATAAAACAGTTTTTTTAGCTTCTAGGGACGCTAAAACGGGAAGATATGTAAATCCTGAGAGGGTGATTTTTTCACATTTTTTACAAAAATTTTATTTGGCCGCCATTTTGAATTAGCACCATAGTTTTCCTAGTTCATCTCTACACCACAATTAGTTATGGCACACAATTTACGCAAGTACATAAAGTATTTTTTTCAGGATGAATTTTTAAATATTTTATTAAGCCGCTATTTTGTTCCGCCATCTTTGATTAGTACCAATATTTTACCAGTTGATTCTCACATAATACTTGATTTTTGTGCAAAATTTGAGATAAACTGGATTTGCTGTTTTTTAGTAATATTTTTTTTTACATTTTACTAGGCCGCCATTTTGTTTCCGTTTATGTTACATTACAGATACAGATTATCCCCATATGACCCTTAATTTTTTAAATTTGAAGTCAATCGGATAAATAGTTTTTTATCTATAACACGAACAGACAGACCGACGGAATTGAGAAAACATGTTTTTCGGCATCTAGGGACCCTGAAACGTAGATATGAAAAAGTCTGGGAGGGTGATTTTTCACGATTACAATATTTCTCTTTACGAGAAATTAGAAAATATATAGGCATTCTTTTCTTGTCAACATGTTTAAAATGAGATAAAAAAAAGTAAGAGATCCCGTTTTCGTTAATTTGATTGAGGGATAGGGGGAGGTGGGCAATGTAGAAATCCGCTCCGAGTGCTGTCATCTCTGGTGCAGTTCGAATTAGCGACACCACTGATATCTAGGTACTTGACTTAATTTATCGATTAATAATGGCGTTTAGAAACTTGACTTCTATTTGGAGCCTAATCTTTTTTACTATGTCTATAAATAAACAAAACAATTAGTATTAGGAAAAGTACAATGTTCGATCAGATGTTTGGTTATTTTAGTTAATAGAATTATAATGAACTACTTGCCGCCCTAATTACGCTGTCATTTGCAGGTTCAACATTTTCTTCAGCGAACTTTTGTTGTTTAAACAAGAGCTATTTCTATCATTAAGTAAGATATCATCAAATTTTACTACATTGTTGTGATTTAGTTCAAATGTAGATTTAAAAACCATATCAGCCAAAATGTTTTTTTCCAATTTATTTTCTACAGAAAAGGGCCCAGTTAAAAAAACGTTTGAAGTTTAGAGAAAAACGATAAAAACAACGTGATTGAAAACTGAAGTTTTTCAATATGTTTTATCTCTTACGAGAGAAGTAAAAATATTTAAATTATAATTTATCTTTAACGGGCTAAAATACTGGATTCACTATTAGGCTTCTGGAAAAATTTAAGGCAAATCACAATTTAACTATATTTTTACTTAAAAAAAATTTTTGTCGATGTATGTCTAAAACTATTGTAAAGTAGTATATATGCAGCGATATAGACTAAATAGTTTATATATAGTTAATATATATATATATATATATATATATATATATATATATATATATATACAGTCAGTCCAAAAAGTCTCAGTACAGTAGGTAGTTTATATGATATTTTTCTATAGTATTTTATTTGATAATTGAAACGACTCGAAAATAAGTTTTTTTCAATATTTTAAGCTTAACTAACGTCTTTTCAAAGGGACATTTTATTCAAAAGTTCCTTAAATATTAAACAAATGCATGTAAAATTAATGTCAAAAAAGTCTCCGTACACTTTTAATTTTATTTAAAAAAGCACGTTATAGTTAGTTGCATTTAATCAAGGTGCCTGTGGCTGGCCAGCATAAAACAAATGAATGATTTTCGGCCATAATGAATTACCTGTCACATTGTTGTTGGTACATTTATTGTTAGTTTTTAAGAAAGCAGTAAAAATGAGCGAAAGAAATCGTGAGATTCCAATACCAATTCGAAAACTGATAATTGATATGTGGAAAGAAAAAAAATCATTTCGACATATCGGAAAAATTGTGAAGAAGCCGCATACTACCATTCAGTACATTGTGAATCAGTATAAATTAACGGGTTCCTACAAGATTCGACCTCGCTCTGGACGTCCCAAAAAACTGACTCCACGTGAAGAAGCTAGTATAGGCAAGTGACTATAGATCCCAAGAAAAGTGCTCCTAAATTGAAAGAAGAAGTTCGAGAGTTATTTTCAAAAAATATTTGTTCACAAACGGTGAGAAATTGTATACACAGGGCTGGCTATAGGGGATGTGTGGCCATTATACGCTAATCGAAAAAAACGATTGGCCTTTGCTACAGAGCACGTTAACCAGCCTCCGGAGTTTTGGGAATCAGTAATTTTTAGCGATGATAAAATTAACCTTTTTGGGTCTGATGGTAGAGCTAAAGTTTGGCGAAAGAAGAATACCGCCTTTGACATCAAGAACCTTTGTTCCACAGTTATGTTATATATGTCTGCTGGAGGAGTTGGAAATCTGCATTTTATTAATGGGACCATGGATCAGCATGTCTACATGAACATTTTGCGCGACAATTTACCAGAGAGTGTGCAGAAATTGGGCCTCCAAGGGAGATATTTGTTCCAACAAGACAACGATCCAAAACACAGAGCAAACTTGGTGCGAGAATGGATGATCCATAATGTGCGACAGCAGCTTCATACACCCCCACAGTCACCTGATGTTAACCCTATTGAGCATTTATGGGAGGAACTTAAACGCCGCGTAACATAACGTTTCAAGCAAAGAAGCGTTGAAGAACAGAATATTGTACGAATGGGAGAACATTACACCAGAAGTGACTAGAAAGCTGGTTTCCAGCATGACAAGAAGGTTGCAAGCCATTATCAGGGCTAAGGGCGGTCCGACCAAATATTAGTTTCCATTTGTTTTCCTATTTTGTTAAAGTATTACTAAAAATTATTAACTGTATGGAGACTTTTTTGGCATTAATTTTGTATATGTTTTTCTATTATTTGTATAACTTTTAATAATGTTCCTTTGTTACAATTACTACTGAAAATCATTAGATATGTCTTAAAAATTAATAAAAACATGTTAGATCCTAGTTGTGATTAATTATTTTAATACAACAGAAAAATTCTGTACAACACAGATAGTGTACGGAGACTTTTTGGATATATATATATATATATATATATATATATATATATATATATATATATATATATATATATATATCTTTAAGATATATATGTATATATAAATTTATATATATATATAAATTTATATATATATATATATATATATATATATATATATATATATATATATTACTTCCCTCGTAAGAGAAAAGTATTGTAGTCCTGTAAAAATCCCCCAAGATTTTGCAGATCTTTGTGTTTTAGAGTCCTTGGGTCCCGGAAATCATGTTCTCTCATTTTCGTCGATCTGTTTATACAGTGTGGCACAAACAAATTTGGGACGTAGAGGTAAAAAATGGTTTTGCATTCGTTGGTGATATCTGCGACGTTCTCAGACCTACTGCTTGTCAGGTATTTTTTAATTTTTTCGGATTCTTTGATCAATAAAAAGTAGGTTTTGATGGAAAACAAAGTTTTGAACCCAGCAGGGTCTCAGGAAAAACTAATTAAATTTTGTAAAGCCCATACCTGTATCTACCTTACTAGAAGTCAGCAGTAAATTTTAAATAATAAATGTCAAAGTGCCAATGTCGAGTTAACTGACACTGTCCTATTGCCAAATTTATTTTTTTGCCTGGCAAAACATTTTTTTTTGAAAAAAAAATTAAAAGAACTAAATATTACGCATAACAAAAAGTGCAATAAATGATGAAAGAACTCTAGAAGTATATCAGCTGTTCAAAACCCACACTCTTATGTAAGAAAAGTTGGATTTAAGTGCCACATAAATTTTATCCTTACACAACAAATGTAAAAAAAATAAATATATAAGTAATATAGTAATAAAAAATAATACAACACATAAAAGCTTTCTAAATATGGCTTTCATCTTATCAAAGATTCAAATTGTTTTCTTTCTGCTGCTTGGCCGTAGGCTAGTTGAAATTTTAATTTCATTCTGGCTCATATCTGCAGACACTTCTGATGTCTCTTGGATAATACTATTTCTTAGGTCTTCAAGATTTTCAGGCTTAGTCTTATAGATAATATTCTTTAGGTGTCCCCAGAAGAAGTAATCCAGAGGTGAGAGATCGAGCGACCTTGGCACTCATTCGATGGATCCTCTCCTGCTTATCCATTTATTTGGAAATCTTCTTATGCAAGTATTTCCTCGCTATACGGCCATAGTGAGGGGGCGCTCCATCTTGTTGAAACCAAATTTTGAATTTCTGGTATATTTAAATTTTGAATCAAATATATCATTGTTCAAATATATTGTCTGCTATTAAATTTCCATCGATAAAAAATGGCCCAATATTGTGTTCCAAACAAACCAGCCCAAACATTTAGTTTCTGAGGATGTTGTGTTCTTACTTCTCTCGTCCAGTGCGGATTTTCGTCAGACGAATACCTGTAGTTGTGCCTATTAACCTTCTTATAGAAATTTTGGTTTTCATCTAACTTCCTCATCAAAATATCGCAAAACTCCATTCTTCTGTCAAAATCATAGTTCTTGTACTAAATAAATTTTGTAAGGGTGAAATTTATGTGCATCTAAAATCCTTTCAATCGATGCATGACTACTATTTGTTTGCTTGTCCAAGATTTCTTGCTGAAGCGTGTAGGTTTTTGATAAACATCTGCAATGCTTCTAAACTTTTTTCATCATTTGTTGTACTTTGATATAGGGGTGTAAGAGGGGAATTCATCGTTAAATACATTTTTTACCTCGTCATATGACCTCACTCGATCCTCGTATCCTCGCATCATAAGGATTATGATCCGCTTTGTTTCACTTAAATGGACCATTTTTGATCATTACTTGTGATAAACTAGCACAAAAATCTGGCAATAGGACAGTGTCAGTTAATTCGACACTGGCATTTTCATATTTATTATTTAAAATTTACTGGTGACCTCTAGTAAAGTAGACACAGGTAGAGGCTTCCTTTACGAAATCTAATTCGTTTTTCCTGGGACTGTGCTGGGTTTAAAACATCATTTTTTCATCAAAACATACTTTTAATTGATCAAGGAATCCGAAAAAAATAAAATATACGTGGTGTTACATTAGAAAATCACAACATAGTGTCAATACCTGACAAGCGGTGTGTCTAACAACGTCGCAGATATCACCAAAGAATGCAAAACCATTCTTTACTTCTACGTCTCAAATTTGAAGCGCTTTGATACAGGGGCTTACGAGAAAATGGCCGAATTTTTGTACCACACTATATAATATACTGGTAAAATTTTGGTGTGAAGACATCGCAGCGGAACAATTGCCCTCCATATGAAATGTTTAAAAATTCAGTACCAAAAAGCTACTTACCCAAGTGACTTGAAAATTTGGGCATAAATCAAGTGTGAAACAGGGATAAACTGGTAAAATTCTAGTGCGAATCTTATATAACAAAATAAAATGGCGGCCTAATAAATTGTTTAAATATTGGGTAAAATTCCATTTCCTGGGATAAAACCTTCTTTTTATAGAGGAAAATAATAAATGACGTAATTTAATTTTTATAGACAAAGCTATGGATATTAAATAATAATAATATAAAAATACATTAAAAACAACTTGCTTTCACCCACAACGTGTACAGACTTCCACTACACACAGATGACACATTTTCATTTTATGAACCCTTCTAGTTGTTTGGTACTAAATTAAAAAAATATATAAATTGCGGTTTATAGGATTTTTATAAAGTTATTAGCAAATAATTATATGCATATATAGGGTGTCCCAGAATATGTGGGCAATCTCTCGGATTTGGGTAGTTTGTGAAAAAAAGGTTATAAGTTCATATAAACTTTTTTCCTAATCTACCCCTTAACGGAGATACAGGATGTCAAAGTGAAATTTTTATTTTTGTTTTATGTAAATAATTTTTAAGATAATCGTGATATTTATATGAAAATTTTCATCTGGAAATTTCTAAATATGAGAACTTCAAATTTGATGTTAGTATTTCTCTGACTTGTAGGGTGGCAATCTACACGTTTTTTTTTGAAAGGTCATAACTTTTTTATACGCGGTTGTAATACTTTTAATAGTTTTTTATGGATTTTTTCTGGACTCTCCACAATGCTGCAAATTTCTTCCTCATTTCGTGACAATGGAAATTAATCCTTTCTAATAAGTTTTGCCACGTTAATGTGTTCAAATTGCCCATACATGCAAATTATGAGAATTTATGACCCGGTTTTTTGAAAACGCGGTTTCTTCCGTGAAAAGAATTGAACCAATAATATTTGCACCATTTCTGTGCTGTTCTACAATCCAATTTGAAAATTCCGTCCTTCGTAGAAAATCTTCAGGAAGCGCATGGACTTTCTAAAGGTGATAAGGATGTAAACTTTCCATTATTAAAATGAATAAAAGAATAACTATCTCGAATGTCAACACCCTGACGGTATTTTTAACTGACACAGTGACATTAATTCTTCAAATTCACTCACAAATTGAGTACGCGTCAAAAAAAAATATTTTAAATAATAAAAAGAAGAGATTTTTTGAACAAAACCAGGTGATAGTGCGTGGTGCATTTCATGCACTTTAAATAAAAAAAAATCCTTTTTCTCGAAACCGGTTCATTTTATCGATATCCAACAAGAGTATCTTTTTCTTAAGGCAAAACGTCTGAGCTATTCAGAAATTTTTAGACAACTATCAGTTATCGCTGATTCTTTACTCCTTAAATACCTAGAAAGTTATCATTCCCAATAAATAACCATCTACCTATTTTTAAAACATTTTGAGAGCAATATGAATATTTCGAAATTTTGCTGTTCAAAATCAAGCGCATCAATTCTTTCAAATCCAAATATATCGAGAACGATTGCTCGTAGCGACTTCTAAGAAAAACACATAAAAATGATAGAGAAATCTGTCTATTTTTTACTCAACAAAGTATTACAAATGCGCAGAGACGGAGATATGTGAGGGAGCGCCCCCCCCAATATTTTATTCTGTTGGCAAAATCTTATTTTATGTTGGAATTATTTTATTTTTCAATAAATTGTTAAGAAAATTAAATTAAAATAATTTTGTTCAAAGCCGAAGGGTCCAGGCTTAGAAAACAACATATCAAATGATACCAGGTAGCTAAGCAAAAGTGCCAATTTTTTTTTGTAGTTCTCAGTTGGGTTTTTCTTACTTACTCCCCCCCCCAATATTTTCTTTAAGAGAAATACTCACATCAAATTTTGATTGTCTTAAAAGTTATTCACATAAAACAAAAATAAAAATTTCACTTTGACACATTATATCTCCGTTAAGGGTTACATTACGAAACATGTTTATATGAACTTATACCTTTTTTTCACAAACTAGCCAAATCCGAGAGATTGTCCATACATTCTGGGACACCCAGTATAAGTTGTTATACGTGTGTGGTGGAATTTTGTACGAGGGGAGTTGTGGATGAAGGTGGATTTACCATTGTTTTACGCTGCGAAAAACCTAAAAAGTTCCCCTAACATGCGTATATTAACTATAGCATAATATCGACGTTTCTAATGACCAAAAATGCGTCTATGGTCGCATGGCATATTCACACCCATTTTAGTAAACTTTTCGTGAATGGTTGAATTTTGGGTTTGCTCTGCCTTGTCCTGTATCAGCCATATTCCTATCGAACAGTCAAACTGAAGCTTGTTATCTGGCCGAAGACACCCAAAAGTTGCGTTGTCTATTGTATGTTGTATTTTGGCATTATACATCCATAAAAACAGAGTGTCAGTAAAATACCCAATGAAATCTGGTGGGATGGCATAGTCGCTGCAAGCGGGAGGGACAGCAGTGAATTGTTTAATTCCTATTTTTTCAAGTGTATTCGAGCCAGAAAGATACACATTTGATCACTCTTCTTCTCTTACTCACCCATTCTTGGCTTTATTCTGTTGTATTTAGTAAGTCAGAGGTATTGCGACGGCATCTGGGTTTTGACCTCAAAAAAGGTGCAGGTCCAGGCAAAATATCCTCTCTTTTTGCTAAAAAAACATCATTAACAATATCTGAACTGCTCGTACAACGTAAATGTTCCCGGGAAACTGGAGATTTTCCAAATGGATAAGTCTGTAATGCCTATCCCTATATTTAAAGGAGATCAAACGTAAGGAATTACCGCCCAATAATCAGATTATTGGTCTTCGCAAAACTTTTTGATAAGCTTGTAAAAATATAATAAGTTCAGAACAACACGGCTGCTTTTGAAGCTGTTCACTTGAAACAAATCTCTTCGTATTTACTGAATATCTTCATGAAAATATGGCAAACTAGACACAGGTGGATGCTATTTACATCGGTTTTAGTAAGGCATTCGACAAGATAATATTCTCACAAAACTCTTCATTGTGTAGAATAGCAAGAATATATAATATAAATTGTTTTACTAATTTTTAATTATATTAATTTTAATTCTAGCTGAGGTATTCAAGTATGCAAATCCGTGGATACTCCTTTGGGTTCACACCTGTTTGTATCCCTGTTGCACACCAATAAATAAGTAAATAAAATAAAGTATTAACAAAAAGTTACCCCACATGTTTGCACTCCTCCCGGAAAGCATTTTTTTGAAGGTAAATTTTAAAAAGTTCCGTCCCCCCCTTCATAAAGGCATTCTAAATACGCCACTGGAGAAAGTAGGATAAATTATCTGCTAAGCGGCCGATATCGGGGATTTTTTTAAGATTAAAACGGACCAAATGTATTTTTAAATGCAAAATCAAATATATGAGTTCCTATTAACTTTGGACTAGTTAACTGTTTTCTAATGACATAAAAGACGAACTGGTATGAAGATGATTTTATTATTTAGGGGCCACTTAAGAATTTTCTGTAAAGCTTATCAGACGCACGTACGAAATTTGTGCGTCATGACATGGTGTCTTAATTAATATTTTTTGCGTCAATTGTCTTTTGTTTGTTTATAGTTTCTAATTATTATGGAAACTAATAAGTCGTATTTAATATAGATTTTGATGGAAAAAAAACAGGAATAATACGTTAATAAAACCTACACAGAAAAACAATTTCGTTCATTCAAGTAAATTTTGCGACGCTTCCTTTTATACCCCCACCCGGAGCCGAAGGTTATATCTGCGCGGCCGTTGGTCGCTATTTATGTTTTCCGGATGGTGCTGTTGTTGTTGCGCTAATTGCGCTTGATTTTTTGCGATTTTGGATTTGTCGATTATTGTCTTCCATACTGTTGGTAGTTTTAATTTCGGCCCTTGGTGGGGGTATAAAAGGAAGCGTCGCAGTCACCAGCACTTCAGCCTCTATTCGGACGCGAGAAAGAAAGCTTCGAAAATGCCAAATCTGATTTTGGGAAACGTCATCAAAACTGTTCTTTTAAGAACGACAGTAGTGAACGGATGTACACCCGGAATGAAAACACATATATATATATATATATATATATATATATATATATATATATATATATATATATATATATATATATATATATATATATATATATATATATATATATATATATATATATATATATATAGTTATAGAAACACATCTTTTTTTTTCTATAGCGGTAACACAAATTAATATTTTTTTTTTATAAATGTTCAGTTATTTAGTAGAAGATGATTTACTTCATGTTTAATGTAGCAGTACAATTGTTCTTTTACAATTAAAATGTGTTTGTTTGAAATATGTTTAAAAACAAAACTTTATTTGCTTCCTTGGCATAAATATGTAGTTGTATTAAAAAAGCATTAACTGACCTCAACTAGTTGAAAGACGAGTACAACTAGCGCTAAAATATAATACAAAAATAACACACCAGAGTCACCAACAGGAGCAAAACTAACATTGGTGGTTACCAAGAGAACATCCGAAATCTTCGCCGAACTTGATACTCTATTACCACCGAGCGGCATATGTCGGCCATCTGTGGCGAAACTCATAACTATAGAGTAATTAAATCTAAAGTAGAACAATATTAACGCGGCAAGAACTATTATATAGTAGAAAAACGACCGCTAACGCACATTGAAATTTGGCCAACTGTAGACACGCGTTTCTGACTGTACTGATTGTCCTGATGAATGTCGTGTTGAATTCGTACCAGGTTATCTTTATATCCGCAATTTAATTTTTCTGCAAAACTTCATTCATTTATTACTATATAACACTTGATTTTTCTGCAAAATTTGAGGTAAATTGGATAATTAGTTTTTTCAGTAATCATCAATCAACGTTTCACTAAGCAGACATCTTGTTGCGCCATATTGGATTTTTACCAAAATATTACCAGTTCATCCCCATATAAAAATTCAATTATTTTTAACCAAAATTTGAAGTCGATCGTGTCAGAAGTTTTTAAGCTCTGGCGCGAACTGACAAACAGACAGATAGACTGACTGACGGAATTAAGAGAACATAATATTTGACATTTAGGGACGTTAGGACAAAATATATGTATGTAAAAAAGTGATTTTGTCACTATTACATATGTAAAAGAGTGATTTAGTCACTATTACAAACATTTTATTTGGCTACCATTTTGTTCCGCCACCTTGAATTCGTACTATACCAGTTTATCTCTATACCACAATTAATTATTGCACAAAATTTGAAATCAATCTATTAAGTAATTTTTTCAGGCAGAATTTTTACATATTTTATTAAGCCGCCTTTTTTTTTCGCCATCTGGAATTCGTACCAATATTTTACCAGTTTACTCCTACATAGCACTTGACTTTTGTACAAAATTTGAAGTTAATTGGACAAGTAGTTCTTTAGTAATAATTGTTTTAACATTTCATTAGGCCGCCATTTTGTTTCCCCGTAATGGATTTTTATCAGAATGTTACCAGGTCATCCCCATTTGACTCTTAATTTTTAACCAAAATTTGAA
The DNA here is from genome assembly GCA_030620095.1 of Kuschelorhynchus macadamiae. NCBI lineage: Eukaryota > Metazoa > Arthropoda > Insecta > Coleoptera > Curculionidae > Kuschelorhynchus > Kuschelorhynchus macadamiae. Next base: position 342,299 of record JAUTXW010002211.1, on the reverse strand, counting down.
GTCAATAGGGTAGTAGCACATATAATCATATATGGGCTAAAATGCTCTGATGTTAGCTAATATCCCTGGCCAATTAGCTAAAATTGCTAGCCAAAATAATAGTTCTATTACAGTATAAAGACGGAAATATGGCTAAAGTGGGAATAATAATTTGGCTATAATAGGGTAAAAATGGCCAATTTTCAATTATACGACCTTTTCTTTTGATTTTATTGTTGGGTTTAAATGTTTAAAATCGAGCTTTTATAGTTGAATTCTTACTTGTTTTTAGCCGAATTTTGACTAACATTTTTTCCCGAAATTTAGCTAAATAATTCCTCATTTTTTGCTTTTTCTTCATTTATATGATAAATCATCAATTGTTTCAGATTATGTAGAAATAGTATTAACGGAGCCAATCAGTGTACGAATTTATGAGCGAAGAGGAAATGCAAAGATAACAAATCATGGTTGCGTACAAATACTATGACTTTTTGTGTAAATTATTTTAAGAAGTCTGACGGCTGGTAGGGATAAACACTTGCGCAGGGACTTTTACTGTTAAAAGAATCTAAGATAGGCATGTTAAATACGCGCCCCTTCTGAAAACTAAAAATTTCGTTTTCTACAATTTTTTTTAGTTTGGAAATGTATTTTACTAAGAAAATTGATTAAAGAGTCCATAACGTAAAAAACAATCATGAAAATAGGTAGATAAAAATTGTTTTTTTTAAGTGGTCAAGTAATGGCTGCTAGGCACTTAGCTTAATTTTTTAAGCAAATATTCCTTGAAATTGGCTACTTTGTAAGCAAATATTTATCAAATGGCAATAATTTTCAAATGTAGTCAAAATGTAATAACATTTACTAAAATTTTACCAATAAAAATGCCTACTTGGTTTGCCTTTAGTACTTGCTAAAAAATATTTAATTGAATACCCAGTAGCCAGCGTAACAAAATTAAGCGACGATTACCCCAAGTCGGCGTTTTCTTTTTCTATAATATTTAAACTTTTTATTACACATTTTGTGTGGTAAATAATTTATATTTCGTTTTCCTAAATAAATCTTCAGTTTGGTTTAAGCATATTTTTATGAGTTGTAAACGTAAATTTGAAAAAGTGGCATTTTTGGCAGTATTATAGCAAAAATAAGCGAAATAAAACTACCCAATTTTAGTTTCATTTTGAAACAAAGATATGATAAAAAAATCCATATTTTTTCATCTCAATTTTTGTCTTAAAATGTCATAATCTGACATTCTTATATAACTATTATTACTATAATTAAACTTAATTACTTGTTAACATATATTTGGTTAGCATTTGGGAAAAATACCTACTTATTGACCATATTCTGACCTCGATTTCTGTTGATTAAAAATTTCATATTTTAGCATTTAAAATAGGACAAACCAGGAATCATTTGCCAAAATTTGACAAATCTCTGGTTTTTATGTTATGCTACTTGGGACACACCGACGGAATTGAGGAAATAAGTTTTTCTAGGTCTGAGATAAAAGATAAACTAAAACAAAGACTAATTGGAGACGGGCAGACGACTGCAGGGAGTCCAAGAACATGCTTCCAGCACCCCAGGAGAGGGAAGGAAAGCCATTACCACTTTGCCTTTTAAACCTATATGCCATACCATTTTACTATTACTTAGTTTACTTTAAATTATTGACTCAATTCCAATTGGCTGATTGAAGGAATATTCTCATTTTGAGTATAAAATAAAACTACACTACAGCACTATGTTTACATGTTTTTCTAGCGGTTAGCACGACTTTCTAAGAAAGCAGAATTTTTACTATTAAATATGGCAATTTTTAAAATGAAATATAGTTAAATTTCTTGACCACAATAATGTCTCTAGGGTCTAATTCTCTTCTCGCATTTTGGAGTATTTTAGATGCCACCATAAGAAATACATTATTTTTTTGTTGTTGTAGGTGAGAGTGGGTGAAATTATTGAGTTTCGTAGAAAACACTTGCTTTCTAAGTAAAGTGGAGTTAATTGGCATTTGTTTTAATTTCATCTAACTACGACACTCATACGTTAAATGTGAAGCCTTATCTCCAAAGCTCATCTCTATACCACTACATCAGAACCTTTGGCTGGGAATATGCGAAATTAGTAATTTTATTGCAAAACCACATTTTTGGACAATTAGGACAAGTGATGAAAAACCGCAATAATTTGCAACAAATCTACGTCATTGGAATTATTTGCATTGCCAAGATTACTTAAGAGGTTATTAAGAACATAATGGATTGTTATATATACAGAATAAATCAGATGTATTATAAAAATGGGGCTATATTAATATAACATTTAATATTGGCAACTACCAATTAAAACGGTATTGCACCCATTTCAATATTGTTGATTTGTTCATTACGCAAAAAGATATTGTCGGATGTCGGATGCGTCACCAAAATTCCCTGTGCTGTATTTACTAACATACATTCCACTATGGAGTTATCTCTGATACTTTCTCATAGCAATGATGGTGCAGTTTCTATTTGTTTAATTATAAAATCTCCGAATGATTTAACATATCCCCGTTGCTGGTAAATCCCATATTATTTATTGTCAGTCTGATGGTATCCTTTATGTTTATAATGACATTCTAATCAAGGACATAACAAAAACAATTGATCTAAGACTGACTGATACAATGATAAACAAATGTTTATAAAAGTTCAAATACAATTATTGCTCGGTGTTATTTAAAAATCAAGATTTCTAAAAAACAATAAATAGTGTCAATAGAAAGTTTGATAAAGCGTAGTAACTTCATTTTTGCTTTAAATATTTTTTTCCATAGGTTTCGAAAATACATAGTATGATATTGTTACACATTGACCCACCCACATTGTTTATGCCGAACTAGAAGAATTATTATTTAAAAAAATGTCTCAATATCGATCCTACCTGGTTAAGTTGTCTTTGGCCCCTGACAACTTTTTTGGGACAATAATTTTGATATTAGTAGTTATCATCCTCCTTTAATTATAGGGTTTACTTTGATAAGCTCTGGAGACTTGGCATCGCTTGGCTGAATATGAAAAACTTAACGATTATTTCGAATGTATTGATTGGAGTTTTTTAAAATGTAATGACGTTAATGCTGCTTCTGAAATGTTTTATACTGTTCTTTACATTGCGGTAGATCTGTACGTCCCAAAAACGACTATCCAGACTTTTAAATATGCTAACTACTTTTCAAAAAATACAATTAGTCTGATTAATAAAAAGAACATGGCCTTTAAATATTACAGGCACACTCGATTTCCCCTAGATGAAAACAGTTATAAAATATTGAAATTTCAGACAAAACAGTCAATAAAGGACGATTACAAATTATTTACTCAATCTAGTCAAAATAGCATTCAAAGAAACATTAAAGCTTTTTGGTCTTATATTAAATCTCAGCGAAAAACAATAGGCGACCCTGCAAAAATGAAATTTGAAAATCAGACAGAGAGCGATCCCAATCTAGCTAACTTGTTCGCAGATTTTTTTCAATCAGTATTTATTCAGAATTATTCTACAATTAATACTAGCACAAACGATCCTAACAAAAAAGTTCTATTTAATCGAACCTTTTTATCAATAGCTCTATCGTCTTTGAAAACATGATTAACCTCGATGAAAAAAAGGGAGGGGGACCAGATGGATTTGCACCAACTTTTGTTAAAACCTGTAGCCCGACCTTAGCGATACCACTTTAATATCTTTTCCAGCTCTCTTTAGACTTGGGTGAATTTCCCGATATTTTGATATATTACCGCGATCTTCAAGGGTGGCGATTGAGGGGATGTAGAAAACTATCGTTCAATCTCTGGACTTGATTGCTTTGCTAAGATCCTGAAATACATGGTCGTCGATAATTTACTTTTATCTACATACGACATCCTGTCTGAGTACAAACATGGTTTCCTTCCAAATCGGTCATGCCAAACTAATCGGTGCCTCCATTCGAACTACCTCACTATAGCAGTAGACTTGGGTGACCAGGTCGATGCAATTTACTTTGATTTTAGAAAAGCATTTGATAGAGTCAGACACAATATTCTAATTGGTAAATTATCTTCCATTGGTATAGCAGACCCCTTTTTATCTTGGATGTGTAGTTATCTTTTTAATCGAATTCAGATGGTCAAATTGCATGGTACTCTTTCAAAGCAAATCTTAGTCTCCTCTGGTGTACCCTAGTGGTGTGGTGGGTCGGTATTTATAATTTTTAAAAATGACATATATAATTGTCAATTACATTAACGATTGTCAACAACTACAGCTGGAAATTAACAAATTAACAGACTGGACATTAAATAATATGCAGTTGAATAGCTCAAAATGTAAGACCATAACACTTTCAAGGAAAAAGTCGCTTATATTACATCCTACCTTAAATTGACCCCTATCAAGAGTAAATTTAATCAATGACTTAGGAGTAATCTTTGATTCAGAACTAAGATTTAATGAGCATATAAATTATAAAATATCAAAATCATTTAAAATGGCAGGTTTCATTATGTAACGTTGTTGGGATTTCTCAGACATCAATGTTCTAAAGTCCTCTATTGTTCATTAGTGAGAAGTCACCTAGAATACTGCTGTATCAGCTGGTCCCTATTTTACAAAACCATGTCAAAAGAATCGAATACATACTTTATAAACTAAATATAGATAAATACCTCTTTTCGCACCAGCAAAGACTGCAATTGTTGGAAATAGACAGTCTGGAGACCCGAAGAATTTACCTAACTTTGATCTTTGGACATAAAATTCTTACTAATAAAATTGATTGCCCTGACCTACCCGCACTTATTAATTTTCGTGCACCATCGCGTGATACCAGGCTTAGCAATATGTTCTCAATTAATAGGAGCAGCACTGATATTGGGAGGAACAATGTCATGAATAGAATCATGGATTATTTTAACATCTATATTCCTACTAACTTTAACCTGAATTGTACACATGAATCCTTTAAAGAAAGATTAAGACTATTTTTGCTACATGCCTAGTTGAGTGTATTACAAATCCATTGCATTTTCATATGTTCTTTATGTTTTTGATATCTTTGCAATTTTAGCAATTCCATGTGTATGGTATATGTCCATATTTCTAGTGTGACTTTTAATGTATCTGTTATCACATTTTTATACTGACTTTGTATCAAATTTATAAGTTGTATTTAAGACCTTTTATTTTATACCACTTGGAATGATGAATGCTGTAGAGTATATATAAGTAAAATAAATAAATAAATAAAATAAAAATAAATATTTTATTACTTATTATCCTTTCAGAGTAACCATTCTGGAATAGATCTTTGAACGCACAATTATGCCTCTAGATGGGAAGATGGAACTATTGGAATGCTGCGAGGGAAGCTGCCTTTATAACTGCTACAAGTTGGTCTTGCTTGTGTTTTAAACCGTCATACTTAGATCTGAAATATATACATGTTTTTGTGAATACGAGTTTCTTTTTTTTTCTATAAATTCAAAAACATTTTTATCACTACAGGGGCCCATCAGAATTTGCCTACTGGGACCAAGGAACATTAAACCGGCCCTGTATATATATACTATTTTTAAAAGAAATAAGAAAGATTTTTTTTAACAATATATACTGGGCAACATCAGAGAAAACCACGGAATAGATGCCGCAAGTAGAATAAAATTATTTATTAGCTTAAAAATAATAAACCAAAAAAATCGAAACATGTTCTTACTTAGATGCAAATCTGAAAATATAATACCTTTATTTTTAAATCTTAACGTAAAACACATACAATTTAATTGTGACTTTTTACAACCGAAATTTAAGAATAACATATTAACTAAATTTAGGAAAGATACAATAAATTTGTTAATCACCCATACAGAAAAAAACTTAAATATTTTAGCGAAAAGGAAGGAAGAACTAGACACCTCTCTAAAAAATTTGTTGCCACAATATATTTATAATGAATTTATGAAAAAAGCAAAACAAAAACAAATAAAAATAAATTTAATTCACTGAAAGCAAAACAAAATGAAAAATAGCCAGAAAAACCTGATAATGACTGAATTGAAAACCTAACTAATACTGCAATACCTGAGAACGTTTTAGATGTCCTAAGCCTCGGCCCTAATTTTGCAATTCCAATTACTCGAGATAATACTCATACCAGACATTATTAACAACATCGAATACTTTATATCCAAACCTTTCACTAGAATCTAAACAAACTATCCGCGCAAAATGTAATATTGTTATTAACAATCATAAAAATAAATTTAAAACTACCATCTGTAATAACCAGCAAAAATCATTCATAAAAAAAGTAAATGAAACAAAACACTTTTTAAAACAAAATCAATTTCTAGAAATTCTAAAGCAATCAAACAAATCAAACAAAACCTTATTATGTACACGTCGGAATACAACAACAAAATAAGTAAGTTATTGTCCGATAACTTTACGTACAAGGAGATGAAAAATGACTCAACGAATATCTTTCAAAAATCCAACAACGATTTAATTACTAGATGGGAAAATAAACAATACATTTCACCAAATATTGCCAAAAACCTTAAAATACATAATGCAATACCACCTCGAATATATGGTCTGCCGAAACTTCATAAGCCCGATATACCACTTAGACCCTTAGTTTTTTGTATTCAATCGCCATTCGAAAAACTATCAACGTTCTTAAAAACATATTGAAAAACGTAGTAAACGACAACGAATACTACATAAAAGACTCTTGGCATTTCAAAAGTAAAATAAATAAAATAAACCATATCTTAGTCTCCTTAGACGTTGTATCATTATGTCATAAAAAAAAACAATGGAATTTAATTCAGAAATACACTGATATTGACGAATTTTTAGAGGCAGTTAAATCAACATTAAATTCAACTTATTTTCTTTTTGGCGACAAATATTATAAACAAATTCAAGGTTGCGCAATGGGAGCGTCCATATCGAGCGTTATTGCTCAGCTAGTAATGGAAGACCTCGAAAAATCTGTCATTCATGACCTAAATTTCCAAATCACATTTTTTTATCGCTATGTGGACGATTGTTTGCTAGAAGTACCTGAAAACAAAGCCGACTATATATTAGAAAAATTCAATAGCTTCCACAATAAATCAAATTTTAAAAGAAATAAGCAATTAAATATTTTAGACCTAACCGTGTACCACACAGAAAATAAAATAAAAACTGCATGGTACACCAAGAATACATGGTCAGGGAAATATTTAAATTACAATTTCCACATCCTATATCCCAAAAAAAATCTGTCATCATTGGCTTGGCAGATAGGACCATAAATTTAACTGACTCCGAATTTCTAGAAGAAGCTCTTAACAGGCATTGCTAGGGAAAAATTATCCATTTTACCTTATAGAATCCATTTTCAAAAAAAGAAGGTTTAAATTAAGTAACAATGAAAATAACAAAAACTCTAATAAAGAAAATTACTTGACCCTGCCATAAACCATAGCTATATGAAATTACAAAATATCCTCAAAACTGAAAACATAATAGTATTCCACAAAGACTATAATCTTCCAAAAAGAAATTTCAACAAATTAAAAACAGCAATATCGAAAAAAAAAGGTAACATCGTATATGAAATACCTTCGCATGTTTGTTTATTGTAGCCAATATCTAAAAAGCAGAAACAAATAAAACAGCTCTTACAAATCATACGTTCGAGAACAACCACACCTTCAATTACAAAGACACAAAAATTCGAATTACTGAAAGAATAAAAAGAAACGGAGTTCTACGAAATATTCTCTATATTCTATATCTCTATATTCAGAAAAGTCCTAACACCGTGAACTCCAAAACAGTTATGAAAGAACTATGCAAATTATACCACGGCCTTTTAAAATAACTATACATCTATATATTACAGCATATACTACTTTCTATCCACATGTGATAAAATACATATTAATACCAAATAAACAAATCTTTAAAAACAACAAAGAGGAAAAAAACTTTATAATTCTTCACACTGCTATATTATTTAGGTACATCAATTATTATTATTCAAGTGTAAACGACCCACAAACGTTGTTTCTGACTAGAAGTTCATTCTATGTGTTTTATAATAATAATGTGTTAAACGTCTTTACCTTTTTGTGTATGTAAATGTGATGTTATGTCCTGTGTTTCCGACTGACCATGTAAGTTATATGTTTAATTATTGTGTAAAAATTCTCATTTTGACTGGTATTGTTCCACTTGTAGTTTTAAAAAAGGCCCGAATAGTAATTTTCAAAATCGAGGACCATACCCCAAGTACCAACAACAAACACTATATTAAGGATGTCCAAGAAATAATTTTTTAATATATATGTATGTATATATATATATATATATATATATATATATATATATATATATATATATATTTTTTATTTTCTTGGTTTAAGGTCATTCTATTAAACAGCAAATTAGAAGGTGTCTTATAAAATATATATTTAAGGCCTTGGTAACGTTTCGACGTTTTGGTCTTTTTCAAACCTAAAAAATTCAACATAACAAATAAAAGTTTTTAAAATTTAAGACTTACCATAGAACGTAAAATTATCAAATAAATAATACCATTAAATTACACATATTCTGACATACACTGAAACATTTATTTTACATGTTAAAATTACTGGGACGTTCACCGTGTTAAAATCAGACAAATACAACGACTGCGAGTGATTCTAATTATCTTTTTTTGTCGTTTATGGCATCCTTGTTTTTATGAATTTCATTCCTCTCAAAAAATTCCTTTTTTTGAGATTCGGTTTTTAATATTTTAGCTTGTTCATAGTTGAATGTATGCTTTTTGGATATTTCGTGGTTTATTAATGCTGTGGTGTTTTTTTTTGTCGTATTTGTGACCTTTTAGTCTATTTTCTAAATATTGGCTGGTTTGTCCAATATAAAAACCATTGCAATTGTTGCAAGGAATTTGATAAACTATATTGCTTCTTTTATTAATTGGCGTTTTTGTTTTTAAGTTACTGAAATGTTTTGCCAACAAGTTATATTCTTTGTGGCTTGTCGCGATGTTATATTTTATAAAAAGTTTTTGAAATTGTTGGGATAAACCATTTATAAAAGTCCTAACACTGGAACCCGTGGTGGACGATAGATTAAAATACAAGAGTTCTAACCACACTACACCACAACTTGTTACGTTCTGAACGCGCGTTTCGCTAACCAAGTTAGCATCATCAGCAGATGATATAAACTAAAGTAACTTATCCTAACCGAGACTAAATTTTGATTCATACATAATTTTGTAAGAAGTAAATATTCATCAATAATTTCTTTCTTCGAATTATTGATTTCAATTAGTTCCTTTAGGTACTCTAAAGCTAGTGGTATGGGTACACTAGGAAACAATGAGCTTACATCAAAAGATATTAAAATTTCACCTTCTTTTAAGTGAACATTCTTAATTTTATCTAAGAATTCTAACGAGTTAGTAACCTCAAAGTCGTACGTGATATTTAATCTGCTGAATTCTTCTATCGTACGTGATATTTAATCTGCTGAATTCTTCTACTAACTATTTTGAAATATTGTACGTTGGTGATCCAACACCTGAAACAATAGGTCTCATGGACTTCCCAGGTTTATGGAGTTTGGGAAGGCAATACAGTTTAGATAACTGTGGGTTACTATGTGTTAGTTTAAATTTTGGTTTATCGGACACAAGGTTTTTACACTGTTTTAAGGTATTTTTTATTTCTGTTATCATTTTTGATAACGGGTTCTTCTCAATTAAATCGTAGGGACCAGTTTGAATCAAATGGTCTACTCTTTCAAGATAATCTGTTTTGTCTAGTATAACAACCTTTTTTCCTTTGTCAGCTTTTAAATAAAAACATTATTTTTCCTTCAGTCCCTGGATAACTTCAGTATTTTTACGAGAAACATATTTTGACTTGTTGTTAACAACGTTTTTTGAGATTTGATTTCTGCAAGCCTCTCTAATGAATCCCTTAGTTGACTCTGGCACGTATTGAATAGAACTTTCGATATTCGCTATAATAGTTGGTAAACTATTTTTTACTGGAGGCTCTGCAAAATTCAAACCTCAAGCAGAGCCTCCAGTAAAAAATAGTTTACCAACTATTATAGCGAATATCGAAATCGAAATCAAATCTCTCTATTCCCATACGATCCCAGATATACGAGAGGTCTAGAAAAAGTATTTAAAAACGTAGGTTTTAGAATAGCCTACAAAACGGAGAACAGTTTGAAAAATCTCCTTGGAAACTCTAAAGACAAAGTCGACTTAAAGGAGAAGAGTGGCATCTATGAAATTAGCTGTAATGACTGCGATCTAAAATATGTTGGGCAAACTAAACGCTCCATAAACATTCGTTTTAAAGAACACATGGCACATTTAAGATACGGAAGAACGGAAAAGTCAAGCGTTGCCCAACATGCTTTAGAAAACAATCACCAAATAGGAATAAATAATCTTAAGTTGATTAAAAATGTATCTAATAATAGATTATTGGATGCATTTGAGAGTATAGAAATAGTTAAATGTGGTAAGAAAGCACTAAATAAAGACAGAGGGCCTATTCCCTATAGTCCCCTCTATTATTTACTTGACAACGGTGCAGTCGGGCGCAACCAAGTGTGACCACATTTACCTATGAATAGTCTCGGTTAGGATAAGTTACTTTAGTTTATATCATCTGCTGATGATGCTAACTTGGTTAGCGAAACGCGCGTCCAGAACGTAACAAGCTGTGGTGTAGTGTGGTTAGAACTCTTGTATTTTGATCATTTATAAAATGTTTTCGGACAATTTAATTTAATGTTAGTGTTAGTTAGTGAGTTTCCAGAATTGTAATATTTGTGAATTCTGCTTTTGAATAATTTTTTAACTAAGTATGACGGGTATTGGTTTAGTTGCAATGCTGTTTTAGATTTTCTAATGGCTTTTTCTCTGAATTCAGGATCAGAAAGTTTAATTTCTCCATCTGCCAGACAATTTTACTTCGTTTAGAAGTTATTTAACAAAATGTTTATTCATTCATAACTAATATGAGCGTCTATCTGGGATATGAGAAAACTGATAAACTTGTGATGTTAATGTATTTTGACTTTCAAATTAGGTATACGCATGCATGGAAATGTTGCTAAATAATTTCCAAATGGTTTGAGATATCGAAAAAATCTAAAAACCCAGGAAAATATTACACCCCGTAGGCTTTTCTAAAACTTGTTGAGTTATTTTATTGATATTAGTCACGGTGCACAGTATAGCAAATTTGATTTAAAAATTTCTAGAAATATACGAGGGGTATCAAAAGCGTGTATTTCTAACTCATACATACAACATAGTTGTGGGTATGATTAGTATTAAGAACATAGTTGCGTAAATATTTATAAGTTGTTTGTTGTACTGTAGGTTTAAGAGTTATAATTATATGCATTTAATTTATTTCCAGGAACTAATTGACTCTTGCTTTAATACACCTATACAAATCATTGCAGTGCGAGATAACAAGTTTTTTCGTATAGATACATTTTGGCAACCTCGCTAATTTGAGGTCGCCTTAAAAGTGGTCTAAATGCATGTAATTAAATACCAATTTTTAAGAGAATTATTAAATACATTCAGGTAGTCACAATTATGTAATTTTTGATTATAAATCGTTGACAGGCGCGAAATTTCTTGGTAAATTTCAGATGACTTGTACATTAAGAAAAACTTTTAAAGCTGACTTGCATTATATTATTTATCTCTGGCGATTTGAAAGAACATTTACTTTAGAATATTTGAGAACATTAAAACTGTTCGTTTTGAACATATTCGCCCCCATCCCAGGTTTAAAAATCGGCAAATTTCCGTTACCCGGAACATCTCTCGTTATGAATCTTTGCTTTTATTAGGAGTAGTGAAGTGAAACTCAATTTAATTCAGTACAGAGTCATTTAGTAACACATATATACATTTTTACTGGGCGCCATTTAGTTCCATCATATTGGATTCCTACAAATATTTTACCCCAGTTTCTACCTAGGCCGCACTTGATTTTTGGGCAATTTAAAATAAATTCAATAAGTAGTTTTTACATTGACATACACCGCCATTTTGTTACATCATGTTGAATTGGTACCAGTTTATCCTTATATCTGGTTTAATTTTTCTACAAAAACTTTTTTTACGTTGAGTTTTTAAAATTTCATTTTGTTTCGCCATCTTGACACTTAATGCTTGCACAAAATTTAAGTAGTTTTTTTAAATATTTTATTAGCCGGCCATTTTGTTTTGATATCTTGTATTCACACCAAAATGTTACCAGTTCATTCCTACGTGATACTTGTTTTTTTTTCAAAATTTAAGGTAAATTAGATAATCAGTTTTTTAGTAATAATTTTTTTAACGTTTCACTAGGCCGCCATTTTATTTCGTCATATTGGATTTTTACCAAAATGTTACGAGGTCATCCCCATAGACTCTTCAATTTTGACTAACATTTGAAGTCAATTGGGTAAGTAGTTTTTTAGCTATGCTGCAAAAAGACAGACAGACAACGGAATTGAGAAAAAATGACTCCCGGCATCTGGAGGAAACGAAAAGATCTGAAAAATGATTGGTTGAAAATATAAGCGTATGAAAAAGCAGATCGAATCAAGCACCTTTTGCTTGGAACATTTTTTTCTAATTTCAAAAATTATTTGAAGAGTTATCTGGATCCTAGTATATTGAATTGGTACTAAAGAATTACCGGTTCTTCCATATATCACAGCAGATTTTTGTGCTAATTTAAAGAAGAACAAGGCCTATCAAAAATACAGGTTCACCAGTAGACTCGAACAATACAGAGATTATTCCAAGCTTCGAAAAGATTCAATACCGAATTAATGATGCCTCAAAATATCAAATATTTCTGGTCGTTCGTCAACTCCCTAAAAAAAAAGCCACCAAATTCCCAGAAACATGAAATACAAGAGTGAATAAGTGGGGCACCCCAGAATATCGCCAACTTTTTTGCCCAACACTTTGAGAATTGTTACAAAAACCCTCCAGGTCAACTTATTACAGTCTCCAGAGATGCATACATTAGCGAATGCGCTGTTTTTAACACGCACTACTTTACAGAGATCGATGTGTGTAAGAAGTTAAGTAATTTGGACACGAGCAAAAGCGGTGGATAAGACGGGATCCCGCCTAAACTTTTAAAAAAATGTGGCTTTAAGCATTATTTACCAGGCCTCATTCAATAAAGACAAATTTCAAACTTTTTGGAAGCACTCGTGAATCATGCTTATTTTCAAGACTGGCGGAAAGAGTGACATTGACAACTATCGAGGCGTATCCTTGCTGCCCACCATGTCCAAAGTTTTCGAGTCCATTATCACAGAAGAGCTTTTTGAAAGCTTCAAGCATTGAATGTCATCTAGACAGCATGGCCTTTTTAAATGCAGATCAACGACAACTAACCTGGGTGTCTTTCAAGATTATCTAGTCGATAGAGTAGAGGAGGGCTATCAAGTGGACCTCATCCACATGGATTTCTCGAAGGCTTTTGATCGAGTGCGCTATGATTTGCTTCTTGAAAAACTGTCTTCCTTCGGACTGTCCGGTGCCTATATGAATTGGATCAGCTCATACCTAAAGCACCGGGTGCAGGGCGTTCGAATTGGTGGTGTAGTTTCTTGCGAAATAAAGGTGACCGGTTCTGTTTTTGATATTTATTAACGATGATACCTCCGTCATCAAAACTTGTGACTGTCTTTCGTACGCTGACGACTTAAATCTGTATTGTAGTGTCAAATATTTCGAAGAATGTGTGGCTGTTCAAAAAGATATTAATAACTTAGTGGAATGGTGCAATGTAAATTGTTTGCAATTGAATATTTCTAAATGTTAGTTTATGTGTTTTTTCAAATGTAAAAGAATATATATACTCGCTTAACAACTAGGGGTTGTAAATAATTTTAATGGTTTGGGTGTAATATTTAGTAAGGATTCAAGTTTTAATATGCACATAGACAATATTTTGCTTTTAACAATTGTTTATTTCAAGATATGTGATCTTAGGGCAATTAAATCTTTGTAGAACTGTTTAGTGAGACGTATCCTAGAATATAACTCCATCATTTGGTCATCAACTAGAAAATCTCCAAAATTTCTGATATATAAATTAAAATTTCACTACAAAGACCTACCATATGATACTCGAATACAGTTGGCTGGAATCGAAAGTCTCCATCAACGTAGAAATAAGGCTTTGGGTATTAACTGTAGCAGTTTTCTGTCAAAAATATATTCTCGTATTCCGCACAGGGCAATTAGATCTAGACAACTCTTTCAACAAATGTTTACGGTACTAATTATGGTATGCACTGTTTTACTAAAAGACTTGTAAGAAATTATAATGACAACTTCGGATCCATTGATTTATTTTGTCATTCTTTAGAAACATTTAAACAAAAGGTTTATAATTGTAAATTGTTAAGTGATATTTAGTTCTAGTTAGTTTAAGGCGTTATACAATTTGGAGTTTATAACTCTGTATGTATCTAAATGATACTGATTTTTTAAACATTTTGTTTGACCGCCATTTTGATCCGGCGCACTGAATTCGTACAAACATTATACCAGTTCATTCCTGTATTAGACTTGGATTTTGTGCATAATTTGAAATCAATCGACTGAGTAGTTCTTTCAGATTGATTTTTTAAACGTTTTATTAGACCGCAATCTTGAATTCGCACAAACGAACACTTTCCGAGATCCCTATACCAAATTTAATTTTGGAGCAAATTTTGAGGTCAATGAAGTAAGCAGTTTTTGCTTCTTTCGTAGGAGGCAAGAATTTTAATAGATTTTCGCAGATCTTTCCATTTTAGGGTCCCTAGATCCTGAAAACATGTTCTCTCATTTCCAACGGTATTTGGTTCTGTGCGCGACATAGCTCAAAAACTACTTCACCAATTGACTACAAATTTTAATCAAAAGTCAAGAGCCAATGAAATGGAAACGTTTTGGTAAAAAACCAAAATAGCGGCCTAACAAAATATGTAAAAAAATCATTATTAAGAAACTACTTTTCGAATGGATCTGAAATTTTGCACAAAAATCAAGTGTGATATAGAGATAAATTTCCAGAATTTTGATGTGAACCCATTATGGCGGAACAAAATGGCCGTATAAGGAAAAGTTTAAAAATTAAGTACAAATAAACTACTTACAAAATTGACTTAAAATTTTGTGCAAAAATCAGGTGTGAAACTAGGAACGAGTATAAGCTGGTAACAGTTTAGTGCAAATTCTATGTAGGCAAAACAAAATGGCAGCCTAAGAAAATAAATAATTGGTAAAATTTCATTACGTAGAATAAAACCTTTTCGTGGAGGAAAATAATAAATGACATAACTTATTTTTTATAAACTGTAAATCAAGCTATAAAAAAATAAACAATGGTAAATTCGCATTTACTCACAACTTCCCCTGGACATAATTCCACTAGACAGAGATAAGACATTTTAGGAATCCATATATTTGTTTGATAGTAACTAAAAAAATAGAAATAAATTACAGCTTAAAGGATTGGTACAAGCACAGCTTAGATAGTAAGTAAGCTGTGGTACAAGTCTTTGGTGCCCTGTTAAAAGAGACATATTCTCATCACGCAAATGTGCGGTTTTAAAATTCAATTTTAAAGTGCTCTATAAATATACACAATTCATGAAGCATTGACCCCTAAGTCGAGACATTCGTCCAGCAATGTTGCTTCAGTATTCATTCATCAAGACTAATAATAAAATTCTAGATATGTTCTGTAAATGTATATGTTATTCAAAATACTGTTCAGAAAATATTCAATATTCTATGATTTTTCTAAAAATTTTTACTCGATATATTTTGCAACAAATTTGCCGGACTTTAAGTAATGTGGTCATCAAGTAAATGACAATGATTTAATTTTCCTCTTATTATTTTGTTCTGGCTCGTGTCACCTCCGAGCAAGACAGACAATAATATTAAAATAAAATCCATGATGCTTTACTCCATTATTTAAGGTAAGTATTTGTAAGCAATTTTGCCGAAAGCTATTCAGTAATTTAAGTCTCTGTTTTAGCACGGCGTCGGCAACACTTGTGAGTAAAAATGGAAAACATCATGTGATAATGATTTTTTAATATATCTTGAGAATATATTATTTATAGATATATATAGATATACAGACATACTTGGCTTTTTATTGCATATTTGTGGTCTCTATGAAAATTTGGGCCCATTTTTTTATGCAACCTATATGATCTTGGAGGAATTATTTGTTTTTTTTTTCAGTTTTAATGAGACCTAACTAACTAACAATAAGTAAGCAACAATAAAACCGCAAGTCTAAGTTGCGCTTTGAACTATCAGTATTTTTTGCCATTCAATATTATACAGGGTACACAAAAATGACTGGTACACCTTGGCCACTGCAGTTGTTAATACCTTATTATACAGTTTGAAATTCAATGAAATATACCTTCCACTATTGTGAAAATATAAGCTTTGTCTCATTTAAACTAACAAACTATTTTTCCGTTGAAACTGGGAAAGTATGCAAGATATTTTCGAACACCCTGTATAACAAAGAATAATAGGAGTTGTTATTAATGATTGCTTAGAGTATCTTGAACTTGTAATGTGCAGTTGAGAACACTAATTAATTTCAATGTCACTTACCGTCTGTAAAACATCGACATGTTTGATGCATCCCGGCTTTGTCGTACAGGGGGGGGGGCAAAAAAATACAAAACCATGTAAATTTGACTACATTTAAAACCGACATACGGAATACACCGGGTGATGAAATTTTCATTTTATGAAATACTTGCTGTACCCGTCATCTGGTTGATGGTAACAAAAAGATGAGATTTTTTCGAAATTTATTTTTTTTTCAATTACGGGTAAAAAAACACGCGTTCCTTGAAATTTTTTATACGTTAAGTCTTTGATTTAATGAAAATTATTGCGAATGTTGCCGAATTTTACAGGGTAATTCAAAATTTTTACAAACTTAATAACGCCATTGAAAATAATGACTTAAAGATTGTTATTAGAGTTTTGGTGTATTTAATTTAAATGTTCTTGCCTTTCGTGGGAGTTGACAAATTTAGCTGTCAGTTTAAAACTTGTAACGAATTGCTCCTGGAACACTATACCTTTAGGACACGATTCTCGTTAGGTGTGTTTACTCTAGGACGGCCTTGTCCTGGTCTTTTTTCATTTGAGCCAGTTTCCCTGTACTTTTTAAGATCGTTTAAAATAACTCCCTAAATATTGCCCAAAATTCGGACACTATCAGATTGGTAACAGGTGGTTTCCCTGAAGCTCTTTAAAATTGTATCGCTTTTGTTTGCCTCCCTGTATCTTAAGTCCTACTTATTGTCACAAGCCTGCAACCTGCAAGTTTGATGTCTGCCAGTTTTGCATTGTGATTTTAGTGGGAACTTAAGTTTTTAATTACGTTACTCGAAATCGTGTTTTTTTTAAGGATAAAAAACAAAAAATGAACCCTAACAAAAACTTGACATCCGAGTATTGCGCTTACGCAAGAGAGCAAGTTTTGGACAAACCTCAAGGAGCAATTTCAAAAGTTTTTAAAAGGTACATGGAAACTGGATCTAATTAAATAACTATATACAGACATATTTTGCTTCTAATTGCATATTTGTGGTCTCTATAAAAATGTGAGCCCATTTTTTTTATCCAACTTATATGATCTTGAAATTATTTGATTTTTTTTCAATTGTAATGAGACTGAACTAATTAACAATAAGCAATCAACTGAACATTAAAGCTGCAAGTCTGAGTTGCGCTTTGAACTATCAGTATTTTCTTGTCATTCAATATTATACAGGGTGCACAAAAATGACTGGAACCCTGTGGCCAATGCAGTTATTAATACCTTATTATACAGTTTGAAATTCAATGAAATATACCTTCCCCTGGTATAAAAATATACGAAATATGAGGAGATTATCCTGTCTATGAGGCCAAAAAATAAAAGTATCATCGAGATATCTGAACCAGCGTCTTGGTTTTAGTGGAGCGGATGTTAGAGCAATATCCTCAAAGACTTTCATGAAGATTTTCGCTACCACAGTTAATAGAGGAGATCCTATAGCTGCCCCTGAAGTATGTTCATAAAAAGTTCCTTGAAAAATAAAATAAGTAGATGTAAGACAAGCTTTCACTTGGTCTATTTAGGACAAGGCCGTCCTAGCGTAAGCACGCCCAACGAAGATCATTTCCTGAGGGTGCAGTGCTTAAGGAAGCGATTTGTTACGAGTTCATTGCTAAAAGCTGAATTTGTCGCTGCACATGAAGGGTATATTAGTCTACAAACAATACGGAACAGATTACGGAACCTTATGTACGACCATATGAAGCAGCAGCTAAGTTGAGACAGTCGTCCAGCAATGTTGTTTGAGTATTCAATCATCAAGAGTAATAATGCAATTCTAGATATATTCTGTAAATCTATATGTTATTTAAAATACAACTGTTCAGAAAATATTCAATATTATATGATTTTTCTAAAAATTGTATTATACTCGATATATTTTGCAACCAATTTGCCGGATTTTAAGTAATGTGGTCATCAAGTAAATGACAATTATTTCATTTTCCTCTTATTATTTTGATCTGGCTCGTGACACCTCCGAGCAAGACAGAAAATAATATTAAAATAAAATCCATGGTGCTTTACTCCATTATTTAAGGTAGGTATTTGTAAGCAATTTTGCCGAAAGCTATTCAGTGATTTAAGCCTCTGTTTTAGCACGTCGGCAACACTTGTGAGTTAAAATAGAAAACATCGTGTGATAATGACTTTTAAATATATCTTCGAGAATATTTTATTTATGGACATATATAGGTATGGTGCTTTTTATTGCATATTTGTGGTCTCTATAAAAATGTGAGTCCATTTTTTTTATCCAA
This sequence comes from Kuschelorhynchus macadamiae, assembly GCA_030620095.1. Taxonomy (NCBI): domain Eukaryota; kingdom Metazoa; phylum Arthropoda; class Insecta; order Coleoptera; family Curculionidae; genus Kuschelorhynchus; species Kuschelorhynchus macadamiae. Next base: position 323,317 of record JAUTXW010002211.1, on the reverse strand, counting down.
CTTATATGATCTTGAAATGATTTGATTTTTTTTTCAACTGTAATAAGACTGAACTAATTAACAATAAGCAATCAACTGAACATTAAAGCTGCAAATCTGAGTTGCGCTTTGAACTATCAGTATTTTCTTGTCATTCAATATTATACAGGGTACACAAAAATAACTGGAACACTGTTGTTAATACCTTATTATACAGTTTGAAATTCAATGAAATATACCTTCCCCTGGTATGAAAATATACGAAATATGAGGAGATTATCCTGTTTATGAGGCCAAAAAATCAAAGTTTCATCGAGATATCTGAACCGGTGTCTTGGTTTTAGTGGAGCGGATGTTAAAGCAATATCCTCAAAGGCTTTCATAAAGATATTCGCTACCACAGTTAATAGTGGAAATCCTACAGCTGCCTCTGAAGTATGTTCATAAAAAGTTCCTTGAAAAATGAAATAAGTAGATGTAAGACAAGTTTTCACTTGGTCTATTCAGTTCTTATCAAGATTATTATGATCCAATATGCCTGATATAATAGAAATTGAGTCGTTGACAGGAACATTTGTATATAGTAATTCAATATTGAAACTGCCTAAAATATCTTCAGGATCCGACTGGATTACCTTAAGTTTTTCCACGAAATGAGTTTTTTATAAAAGAATGTATTTTTCCAGTAAATGGAAAATAAAATTTGAAAGATATTTATCTAGTTTGTATGTGGGCGAGACAATACGTTACTTCTAGAACTGCTAAGAATATTTATAAGCGTGCCAGCCATGCATTAGTTAGAGAGGCAATACGTCGAGCTTTTGATACAAATGCCCGTACACGACTAGAAATTCACTTGAAATTAGCTTTTAGACTTGAAGGCACCATATTTACAACTTTGAATAACATCACCAATGCACAGGCAGAAAAAATCAGATGATTACCAGTGAAGCAAGCCGAGAAGGTCTGATATAAGACAGCGAAGCTCATTAAAAATTCAAAACCACCGAAGTCGAATCTCTCCGCAGCCGAAAAAAAAAGCGACGGAGACATTAAATGAAAATGCAAACATTCTGGTCCTTCCAGCAGATAAAAGCAACGCTACAGTCGTCATGAACAAAACGGAATACTCTGAAACGGTAACTCAACTTTTGGACAGCAACAGCTATAAGCCTGTATAAGCAGGCCCTACAAGTAGAATAAAGAAGAAAGACGCATCACCAATCTGATTAACGCATCCAGTCTACCACTAGCGGAGAAGAAATCATTAACACCAAGCAGCTCCAAGATTCTCAGGTTCTGCGGTTTTCCCAGGATACACAAGAATAACGTACCACTTCACCCGATCGTCAGTGCAATAGACTCACTACTTACAAACTAAGTAAATATCTTTGAAATTTTATCCCGCCCCAAATGTTTCTGTCGACTCAATTTCTATTATGTCAGAAATATTGAATCATTATAACCTTGATAAGAACTTAATAGACCTAGTGGAAGCTTGTCTTACATCTACTTATTTTATTTTTCAAGGAACTTTTTATAAACCAACTTTAGGGGCAGCTATGGGATCTCCTCTATCACCTGTGGTAGCGAATATCTTTATGGAACCCTTTGAAGATATTGTTCTAACATCCGCTCCACTAAAACCAAAATACTGGTTCGGATATGTAGATGACACTTTTGTTGTTTGGCCTCATGGACAGGATAACCTCCTCATATTTCTGGACTACCTAAACCAACAACATCATAATATTAAGTTCAGAATCGAAACTTAATCTAATGGAACGATTCACTTTCTAGATGTATTTGTTCAAAGGAGGGTTAATGGTACGTTAAGACATTCTGTGCATATAAAATCGATACATACAAATAGATACTTAAATGCAAGTTCCCACCACCATCCAGCACAAAAGAAATCGGTTATTAATTCACAAGTATATAGAGCTATCTCGATTTCTGATCATGATTCTCTAAAATCGGAAACAACGAAACTGACCGAAGCTCTCAGAGGGAATGGCTATTGCACTGGAGATATTACGCGTTTAATTAAAAGATATAGTAATCCAAGGCCGTCAAAGGAGAATGATAAGGAGCAACCGGTAGGTAGTGTAGTTCTCCTTACATATATTTAAAAAGAAACAAATTCTGTTTCTTTTTAATGTATCGATCTTGTGCAGTCTACTGTAGCTACAATAGAGATACGGGTTACATTCTACATTACACGTGGAAACCGATCTTAACACATCCTTAATAGATCTTAAAAGCCACCTTAATCTATCCGAGCTCATTCAGTGTTCAGATTTTGTAAAGTAAAGATCCCTGAAAATGCTTCGTGCAATCGAAGGCGAAACGTCGGATAGTAATTCCAATTTGACCCGGTCTAATCCCAAGAAGCATGGTTTCTTAATTTTGTTTAGGTAGCTATTTTATGCCGCTTTATTGTATTTATACAAAAGTCTCTCACCAGTTCACCCGTATATCACAATCGATGTAGGTGTTAAATTTGAAATCAATTCAAATAAGTAGTTTTTTCATACTTTTTATGAGTATTTTATTAGGCCGCCTTTTTGTCCCGCCATATTGGGTTCGTACACAAACTTTACCAGTACATCGATGTTTTATACTTTATTTTTATACTGATTTTTTAGAACATTTTTATGAGGCAGCAATTTTATGCGGCCGTGTCTAAGTTTTTCTAAAATTTTACGGTTCCATCCTGATCAATTCATGATCCTCTTATGACACTTAATTTTTGATCAAACCATTTAAACTTATAAGTTATTCCCCTCTTACGAGGGAAGTAAAATATTACTTTTTATATGCCAGCCTTTGTAACGTTCACTTTATATCACCAAAATTGTTTAAAGAGTATATTAAATATCTTAAAAAAACTACCATTTATTAGCTAGAGACCGCCATCTTGTTTTGACATTTTTATAAAAATATCTAGTTGAAATTTTTAAAAATCTTGCAAGGTAGTGTAGACGATTAGATGTGATAGATTAATCAAGGTAAACTAACTGGAACGTGACAAATAAAGTAAGCAAAGGTTGCTTATTATAAAATATTGTTTTTTTGCGATCCTCATTAAAACTAGTCCAGCCAAAAAAAATTGTTGGAATACTGTAGGCAGATAAAGTTCAGTTTTTACCGTAAAATATCGAGTATAATATACATTTTAAAATATAACAACAAATGTTGATATTTTAAAATGCACGTGAATACGATGTAGGTCTATGTTTTAAATAATTGTGCCGGCCTATGTTTTCTTTTGTGTACTCATTGTCTAAATCTTTGTTTTCTATTTATGAACAAGCATTTTAACGTGTGATGTCAAACATAAAGTATTTTGATTTTATAAGGAATTACCTCATTATTGATGATGAAGACTAGATTGTAGCCGTTTGTAATAGAAATATTGCTACAAAGATATGTTGTCTTAAATACAATTAAAGAACCAAATACCCAGAAAAATCTATTGTAAGAATATATTTTATGTTATGGTTGAAGAAATCAATCTCCAAATATATATATATATATATATATATATATATATATATATATATATATATATATATATATATATATATATATATATATATATATATATATATATTTAAATATATATATATATATATATATATATATATATATATATATATAAAAAATTTTATTTTTAGTTCTCTCTCTATCTTTTATTATGTACTCTGTGAGTGGTTACGAAGATATAGTACCTTGTACAGATTTATTGAGGATTATTAAAATTTATTTCAAATAAAAAAACCTAAACAGTGGTTATTTATATTGCTTTATGTCCATAGATTAACGTAACGTTTACCAGAATTTTTTCAAGTAGTTCAGACAAAACGTTTTTTAAAAGACGACGATTCTGAATGTATGCTTTCGTCGAAATATTGAACATATTTTCGTAATTACTTATATATGTGAAAACATATTTCTAGAAACTCTTTAAAGTGAAAGAAGTAGAAATGATGAACAATAAGCTCTGGGCAGATTGATTCCTGATTTTTTACTTCTCTCATAAAAGGGAAGTATTGTAATCGTTCAGGGTCCCCAGATACCGAACAACATCTTTCCTCAATTCCGTCGGTCTCTCTGTTCGCGGCATAAGTATAAAACTACTTACCCGATTGATTTCATATTTTGATCAAAAATGAAGGGATATATGGGGTTCACCTGGTAACATTTTGGAAAAAATTCAATTTGGCAAAACAAAATGGCGGCCTAGTGGAATGTAAAAAACATTATTACTAAAAAACTACTTATTCAATTTATCTCAAATTTTGCACAAAAATCACGTATTATGTAGAAATCAACTGGTACAATTTTGGTACGAATCCAAGATGGCAGCTTAATAAAATATTTAAAAATTCAGCCGTCATGGTTTAAAAACTACTCATCACAGTGACTTCAAATTTTAGTCAAACATTAAGGGTCGTATGGGGATAACCTGGTACTATGTTTGTAAAAATCCAATACATCGGATGGCGCTACCCATCTGATTACATCTTCGATTTCGCAGGTTTTTGGAAATATTCTCAAATTTATACAGCATTCTTTGGAGATCGTCTTCATCCTCTGATATGATAACTGCATCATCGGCATAGCAAACTATTTTCACAACTTTGTTTCCCATTCTGTATCCTCTTCCAGCTGCCTTGACTTCGTTAATCAATTCGTCCATGATAAGGTTCAAGAGAATCGGGCTGAGGCTATCTCCTTGTCTTATTGCGCTTGCCTTCAGTATTTCTTTTGTTGTTTCGTTTCCTTCTTTTATTGTTGTCTTGTTTGTATTAAGCTCTTTAATAACTGATATAATATTAGAATTGACCTTTCCATTTTTCAATAGCCTTAATACATTTAAGTCTCACTCTGTCAAACGCTTGGGTAAGGTCTACAAAACACATAAATTCCGGTTTGTTATATTCGATTGCTTTTTCTGCTTTTTGGCGGAGTATGAATATTGCATCAATGGTTGATCTGTTTTGTCTGAAACCCTTTTGTTCTTCACTTATTCCGGTCTGGCTGGTTTCCGTAGCCAGGATTTTAGTCAGAAGCTTCAAGAATCAAGACTGTGCTAAGAAGAGTAATTCCTCGATATTTCTTGGGATCAGCCTTAATTCCTGTTTTGAATATGGGAATTGTAAAGCTTGTTTTCCATTGTTCTGGATTATTTTCTAAAGTAAAAATTTTGTTGTAAAAGGTTAATTCTTCCATCAGTGTATCTCCTCCATATTTGATTATCTCATTTGCTATGCCGTCTGGTCCTGGTGATTTTCGGTTTTTCAACTCTCGAGCATTTTGCTGGATTGTTTCCTTGCCGATATTGAAAATATGTGGGCTACTGGGTGTGCCGTCAATGTTCGGCGAATCATTATTCTCTTCATCTGTGATTTCGTAGAGGTTCTTAAAACGTTTTTCTCATTTCTCGGGTTTTATTGTAGTGAGCTGAACGCATTCATTAATGGGTCTTTTTCGGTTTCTTTACATGCCCCATACTTTTTATTGTGCACCGTGTAGGTAATTTTCCATGTCAGATAAAAATTGTTCCCAGTAGTTTCGTTTGATTGTTTGGATTGCAGCATTGACCCTGTTTCGGATAAGCGTATACTCATCATACTTGATAGCATTGCTCCTATATTGCAAAAAGGACTGCCTTTTTCCTTCCGCAAGAATTTTAATCTCTTCACAAAACCAGGGCTTATTTCGCTCTCCACCGCAACCAATTTTTCTTTTTCCCACAGCTTCTTCACCGGCTTCCATGTAAGTATGTTGTTGTTTCATCGGAAAGAGATTTTGTGTTGAGCTTTTCAGTAG
>JAUTXW010002211.1:135000-312500 GCA_030620095.1 Kuschelorhynchus macadamiae | reverse complement strand
TTAATGTGTGGGCTGGCATATTAGGTAATCGCATTATTGGATCCTTTTGCATTCAAGGAAATATAAATGGGATACTTTATCTACAGCTGTTGGAAACCCAAATTAAACAATATCTTTTCTAATGGTTATGGCCACGTGTGGTTCCAACATCATGGGGCACCACGGCATTTCGCAGTTGCTGTTAGAAATTATTTAAACACGATGTTTCCGGGACGCTGTATTGGCCGAAGGGGAGTTGTTGAGTGGCCTCCAAGGTCACCGGACTTAAATCCACTTGACTTTTTCCTTTGGGGTCACCTAAAAACGACTATGTACAAAACGAAGCCCGAGAACCTTGAAGATCTAATGGGAAGGATTAGAGCTGAAATAGAAGGAATACCCCCAGAATGGCTCGACAATGCTATTCGAGAATTTATTGACCATTTAGGATTCTGTCAAGCTATGAAAGGACAACATTTTCAGCATCTTATTACTCATTAAATTATTCAATTATTTTAGTTTTTTAATTCCTAATTTTTCAATGTATTTTTAAAAACATTTAATAAATTTAACATTTAAGGGATCAATATAAAAGTTTGCAATTTTAGAGTTATATTTAGGATAATAGGAAAAATAAATCACACATCAATTCATTTGATTTGAAAAAAAAGTTAGGTTAGTTTGCCGAAAAAACTGAAAATCTGACAACATTGCGGTATGCACACAAGGGTCGGGGGATCGGTTATGCCTAATCACCACATTTGGTTCAGATCGGTTGAGTGGTTTTTAAGATATTTGACCGTTTCCAGACATCTGACTAACCCTGTGTATCCTTCTGTTTGAATTCTCCTGCGGGGATTGCAAGCATTGCCCAATCTTCTTATGTGTTTTAAAGATTGTATGTATGTTGGAAGGCCGAAGTAATCGTCTTATTTTGTCTGTAGTGCCATGTATGTATCGAAGAACAACTTAACCGTGGCTCCTTTCGGGGAGTTGGATTATTATATCTCTTAATTGAACGCGTAACATCTTTAGTGCAATAGCCATTCCCTCTCAGAGCTTCGGTCGGTTTCGATGTTTCGGATTTTAAAGAATCTTGATCAGAAATCGAATAAGAAAGTTAATAACCGCTTCCATTTGTGCTTTTTAGTGGTGGAAAATTGCATTTAATCATCTATTTGTATGCTTCGGTTTTCTATATATATATATATATATATATATATATATATATATATATATATATATATATTTAAATACAAATTTCCACAACCATCCAGCACAAAAGAAATCGGTTATTAACTCACTACTATGTAGAGACATTTCGATTTCTGATCAAGATTCTTTAATATTGGAAGCATCGAAACTGACCGAAGCTGTGAGAGGACCGAGAGGGAGTGGCTATGGCACTGAAGATATTACCCGTTTGATTAAAAGATATAGTAGTCCAACTCCACAAGGAGAATGATAAGGAGCCACCGTTAGCTAATCTTGTTCTTCCCTACATACATGACACTACAGACAAAGTAAGTCTTCGATTACTTCGGCGGTCCAATATACCTACAGTCTTCAAGACATATAGGAAGATTGGCCAATGGTTGGAAACCCCGAAAGATATTGTACCTTTTCAAACAGAAGGAGTGTATAAAATTCATGGCTCCGGTTGAGAAGTGTATGTGCGAGAAACTGGACGCTCAATATCACTAGACTTAAGGAACACGAACGATTTAATAAAAAGACAAATTGTTCAATCTACTGTAGCTAAACACTAGCACCGGTTCCTGGATTTTTAAACGAAAAATTAAAAAAATCTATTTTTAAACATACAAATTACGGTCTACATCACACGTGGAAACCGACCTTACACAGGATCATGGTTCGGCGAGTACAAGTCGAGAATAAAAGCCCGCCTGAATCCCATCCGAGCTCATTCAGTGTTCAGATCTCGTAAAGTAAAGATCCCTGAAGATGCCTCGTGCAATCGAAGGCGAAACTTCGGTTAGTAATTCCAATTTGACATGGTCTAATCATAAGAATCATGATTTCTTATTAGCTGTGTTGTGCCGATAAAATAAATGTGACACAATCTGTAAACTCTTTATTCTTAAAAACAATACTTACCACTATCTACGCAAACACGTAAAAAAACACGTCATGTATTTAAATAATTTATTTAATTCTGCTACCTACTTATGATTATAAATCGATCACATTGTATATATGTAGTCAAATTGTTTACAACAACAATTATAAATACATTATATTAATAATAATTAAAATGACCTACATACATGCAGAAACAACACGGGTACAGCACATCAGAAAAGTTAAATATGTTTGTTTTACAATAAAAAAGCTTAAATTTAAATAAGTTAACAAAAATCAAATTGCAAACATTCACACATCGGGTAGCTTTTGGACTGCCCCCTGCATACAACCGAATAAGCCGAAATAAATAAACATACATGCAGACAAAACTATCATTAGTTTATGCATACCAAATCGATCATTAATATCATTAATAATGCACGTCAACTCGTTTAACTTATAATTAGTTAGGACTTAGGTTTAAAAAACTGCAAATCAAAGTTCTATGTATTTTTCTTTAAGTGTGCTTCTATATATTTCATAGCTGTTCGGCGTTTTAGAAATCACTTTCTGACGTATACATGCATGTGTACGTCACAGCTCAGATGTACCTTTATTTTATTATACTAATTTTAATATCCTACGCCGAAATGATTTAAATCACGTATACTACTATAAATTTTCCTTAACTTTTCTATATACAGTGCGGTTCTTAAATATTGACCGCCCCACTCCCCTTTTAATTTTTTAACCAATCAATATAAGATATTGAACGCACTTCACACTCATGATATAATAAACGGTATTATATCATGCTTCACATTTGGGACACATCAGTAGCAAAAATAAAAACAATGTACCTCAAATCAGAGTCTCTATATAGGGATCTCGTTTGCTATAAGAGACAGAGAAATAGCATCTGCGACGCGTTGGATTCTAGCTATTATGGTAATATCTCAAATATTTAGAAAAAATATAACTTTTTCATTCCCCAAAAAAATCCATTCTAAAAGCAAATTTGTGTGTAGAATTTTGAGGTGCTGTCCGATTTTGTATCTGGCGATTCGTAAACGAGGGTCCATCATTACTTTATGTTTTTTAAATACGGACCTGGATTCCCCATTGTGACTTTGGACACATTCTGGTTTTCTCTTGTCACATTGTCTCTTATGGGAGGTTAAATGATTTTTAAAAACAAAATAAAAAATCTAGGTCCGTATTTAAAAAACAAAAATTGATGATATGCCTTTGTTTACGAAACGTCAGACTGAAAATGTGAGAGCACCACCACAAAGTTTCGCACCAGATACTGATTTTGAAATGTGTTTACAGATATAAACCAAGGTTTTGTGTAAAATTTTGTGGAGCTGTCCGATTTTGAATCTGGCGTTTCGTAAACGAGGGTCCATCCTTTCCTTAAGTTTTTTGTTTTTCTCTTTCGACACATTGTCTCTTATGGGAAAATCTTAAATCTAGTATCTAAATATCAAGTGTGATACATTGTTAGTTTTGGGTGATTAAATGCTTTTTTAAAACAAAATAACAAATTCAGCTAAAAAGAGCTAAAATCCGCCTGAATATGCTATTAGGTTGTAACAAAATTCTAAAACTTTCCCCATTTAATAATTTCTCTATCTCTTGTAACAAGCGAGATCCCAATATAGAGACTGGAATTTCGAGAACTGCACGCAAAAAGTAAAAAACTAGCGACAAGGTCTAGTCAAGTTCAAAGTAAGATGAAAAGGTACCTATGTATTAGAAAAAACTTCTTGCACGTCCGACCTCAAAAAAATGTTTTATGTATAGGCAATTTAAATTACATTTCGTTTAAAAATGGGTTCAAAAGGGTTCACGCGCTGCAGAAATACAAAGACATGAGTACGATTTACCATTTCAAATTTTGAAGTTACGTAGACAAAGGATCAATGCAAGGCGGTAAAGAGCCATTTTGTGGAAAAAAAAATTATATGCGACGGCATTTGCGTCAAAAAGTGGTCGAAAATGGACAAATCTACTTCTATTTTATAATTCTAGATTAGATTTTTTAATAACAAATCGCATTTAGCGCCCAACTATACATATTTCCCTATCGAAATCACATTGAAGCTAATACATATCTCTTAGAGTTTTAACATAATATTGCAGCGGCGGAAGGCTTGCAAATGATCCATAATACTGCGTGCAGTTCCCCATTAACTAAAATGCAGTCTGTCATTGCCCAGTTTGGCCACTCTTAAATTTGAACCTTTCGGCTCCCACGTATGAGCATAGGGACTCTGTACCGTACTTTTCTTTTTACAGGGTATTCTAATTTTAAATAAAATTAAAATGTTCTTTATATAGTGTGGGCCATAGTGTTCGTAACATTATATGGAAAACTTATTGATTTATTACCTTGAATTAAAATATAATGCAGGTTTGATTATTAAAATAATTCTACTACGCGGATGTTCATTGTTTAGCTGTACACTAATCTTAAATGTTTTATTAGAATAATTCCTAAAGAATTAAATAAGAACTAGTTGGCCCGGCAGACCTTGTTCCGCCTTTTCCCTTAGATGACGCGATGAGTTTCCAGTGAAATTTTAAGAATATGGGGCGCATTCACCACATCGTCCAGAAAGGTTATTAGTATTATAGAAAAAATACGCAACAAAACAACTCAAAAAAATAGTCTAAAAAGTTCTCGGTAAACAGGAGATCATTTCAAAAGAAAAATCATGTAAATTGGTGCAGTACAACTCTCTTACGAACTTGCTGAAAAATCTGGCTCAGTGTTTTAAATATATAGATAGATTAGTATTTCGCCTTCGAAATTCTACTGTTGTTATGTCCTGTATCTTAAATCTTTGAGATATTTCCAATAATTTTATTCTGATATAGAGTTTCAGAAGAACCATTATTGATAGTTTTTATAAAATCATTTGCTAAAATATCAAAACAACTTGACTAGGATGAAAATAATTTTTTTTTCAAATACTTTTCTTAAACTATTAATAAAAAATAATTTTCATCCTAATGAATTTATTTTCATAATTTAGTAAAGGACTTGATAAAAACTATCAATAATGTTTGTTCTAAAATCCTCTAATATAGGATTTTAATAAATTTAATATTAAAATTATTGAAAACATGTACAGAGAGCAATGCGACAGTACCTTCTGCGAAATGACAATTCTTATTTTATTGTCAAGAAATTATTCTAAAAAAGCCTTAAAAATTATTATTTGACAGCTAAAGTGTGAATATTCGCATACTAGAACTATTTTAATTATCAAATGTCTGGAATTTCCATTTAAAATTTTGCAAACAATCCTGACATCAAATTCTAAGTTCTTTTTCCTCAGATAAAATTTTTGGATATTTTGTCAATTAACCCCATATTATTTAAGTTTAACACAGTCAAAAACAATATTTGTTCATGCACCAAATTTGATCAAGAATAAAATATCCTGAGAAATCAATAATAATAAAGGTGGCCCACACTGTATAACAACCTGTAAATAAAAATGTACCATGCTTAACTTACATGGTCTGTAAAAATCAGTTGAAAATTGCGTGAGGTACAAAATATTTACAATTTATACATTTTTTTAAATTTTTATTTCCCATTATTTTCGATCTGTAACATTTACGAATTGCCGCCATTCTGAAATGGGTAATTTTGATGTTCTCATATTTTGGGGTTGAATCAAGGTTGAAAAGGCCTTTTAAGACATGCCACTCGGCACCCCCTTAAATTAAATTTTTCTTCAAAATGGCGTCCAGCCGAAGTATTGAAATGTTTAATCACGAAACATATACGAAAATTGAGTATTTTGTCTCTTATTAAAGTGTGCTAAATTTAAAATATTTATCTTGATTGGTTCAAAATATTACAGGAAGTGGGGTTATTGAAGAGCAGCACTCTATGTCCTATACATTTTTTTACTTATCTAGAAATTGTAATTATACAGTCTATAAGCTTAATAATGACATTGACACTAAAATACGACTCAAATATGTACAAATTAAATAAAAAAATATTTCCTATATCACTCACAAAGCTGTAACACTGGTGTAAAGAAAGTACTGCCCTACACGCCAGGACAGTTACTGAATATATAGTCCTGTTAATAATTACGGACCAAACGGGAAGTTTTATCACTATGGAAGTTATGATTGCCTGAGATATTGATTAACCTCCAGTTTTGCACAATTATTTACAACAATTAATAAACCCAAATATCTATTTGTGGATGGTATACTCTAGACTTAATGAAACGTTTTTTGGTAGTTCAAAAGCTTGTTATCTACAAGACTAGCTTTAATTATTGTGAGCAAATTCCTTCCTCCCTCCCAGGTGACGAAGTGTTTAAGAAAATTAGCCTTAAAAATTACCAGATCAGACTGATATGTAATAAAATTAATTACAATTCGGAGCTTCAAATTCTAAAGAATAAAGGATATAAAATATAAAAGAATATTGTCCTGTATGTACTGTCATCAACATTTTTCTTTCCCGATAACTACAAATCTAGTATGATTTGCCCAAATATTACTTTTTTGACACATTATTCTAGTTTTGAACAAAACAATTATTCTTTTCTTTCTAACCCCCCATACATTTTATTATAGAACAGCTTAAATTGAAGAATAACATACTTATAAGCGTCATTTTTCTATGAAAAATTATTTGTCCTTAATGAAAAATTAGCTGATTAGAACAAACCGTAAAACTAAAAATAAACCGTACACGTTTATTTAAAAAACATAAGCAAATTTTCTTTCGTTCTGCACGAACGCTACTAGATCCTTACGCTATAAACTACATATTAAACAAAAAAAGAGCCATATTCAGAATATTTCAATCTAGCCCCTGTTTAGTCAGAGTAAATTTTCTCTTTATTTTTAGAAGTTATATGAGTACCATGTACCTTTTTTCAGTCGAGAAAAAAAACATTTCAGTTGTTTTGAAATTTGTGAAATTTGTTTACAGTTTAAGCGATATTTAAAACTAGCTCTTTTGTATATAATATTCTATCGTTTCTATCCTAATAATAGGCGATATTAAAATTTAGTAAAAAGTGATTATTTGATGGGGTACATTCAAATTCGATTTGATTTACGCATGATTTGACAAAAAAATTCTTCATAAACATGTCTTCTTGTTCAAAAAATGCATGTGCCGTTCAGAAAAAATGCTTTTGTTATACAGGAAGCTCAGAAACTTGCAAAAAAAAAGAATTTTACTCAAGAGTAAATAATCTCAAAAAGTTGCTTAAATCTTTTCCACGGTCAAAATTAGAAATTTCAAATAAATATTAGTTAAAAAGCGCTTTTGCCTACTGCCCTACTATGGATTAACTTTTTTTACACTTATGTTACAAAAAAAAACACAATAGATTTTTAATCAGATATTTTAAACGTCATTGTCATTATTCAGAAGTAAATCTTTAAAAGAAAGTCGGTGAGTTTTCAGTCGTAGCAAGCCAGAAGTAGTCCTTGTTCCCTCTACTAAATGGTTTATATGTATTTATGCATCTATTATTTTGAATATCCTTGTACTTTATACCTTACAAAAATCAAAATAATTGAAAATTGACTGTGAGAATGATTCTAAACAACTTTTTAGATAGCATTTTTCTTATAAATAAGAAATAGAGGAAGTTTACTCTTAATTAAAATACATGTTTTGCAAATTTCTGCACTCTTTGTACTCAACCCACCAACAAAAATATTTTTTAAGCTAAAAGTAGCTACATTTCGAAGAATTTTACCGATGTTTTGTAGCTACCTATGGTTCTTTACCACACAATATTTGCTAATTTAAAATTAATTATTCAATGACTTTTTGCCAAATTTGTAAATCCTCGTTAATTCCGGAGAAAACAGCGTTTAGAGTTTTAAATGTATAGTAAAGAAACACCGATATTTTTGTGTTATTAAAGACGGAAATTTACCTTAGCACTTCCTAGCACCCGTTCCAACGTTTACTACATAGATCTTTGGGAATGAGGCCTGTGATAAAACTCCCCACTATGGTATAGGCATTTTTTTTATCCTGATTAAACGGATAATAGAGATTCTTTTCGCTAAAAGAGATTCAAATTTCAAAAGCTTGGGCTCTCGTCAAAGGAGTTATTTGCGTCCCTTATCGGTCACTGGCATTTCTACATTTCGAGTCCACTGGCTATTGAGCAAAGAAAGGAAAATATTACTTAAAAGGTCTTTTGTAGAAGGAAACATTTTAAATGTTTCAATAGTTCAGAAGCAAAATGCTAGCAAGAAAAAAGAGCAGAGAAATGTTAAGGGTCAGTTAGTTACATTGTCCAAACTGGGTTTGATATTTTTTTTTTACCTTTTTGAATTTTCTATATAGAATTTCTGGTCTACAAACTTTATTTTAAAATAATGATATTAAAAGTGTTAGATACAAAAGTTTGCCAGGATTTACTAAAAAAATTAACTAAGGACAATTGGAAAGTAAAAATTTAGCATCAATGGTTATTTTAAATAGAACACCCTATATACTATTGTTTCTTTAATTGGATCTCTTCTTGCCTATTATGAACTTGCGAGTGTTGATACCTTTATCTTTAAAGATAACCGAGAAAATTTACAAAAATCTGCTACGAGAGGTGGTGTTCTCCTATTGTCGTCACACCTTTATAACTTAAAGAGTTCTCTCTCTTTCTTACACATTGCTTCTTATTGCAGTGTTTTTGTCAATTTTATCGGCTGTTTTTAAACACAAAGGTTTCGAATCTGATATATTTATAATCAGGGAGAAGAGACCCATTTAATGACAAGATATTTTACAGGGAGTGTCATTAAAAATAATCAAGTTAGTGCTATGTTTTTAGCAAATCCCGGCGGTTCAAATGAAACCTTAAAACTTTTGCATTTAAGATTTTTTTTGATCTACTAAAATAAAGCTTGCAGCCTCCGGTCAAAATATAACCAGAAACCATTACATTTTCTTCACTCACCTAACGGAATTGTGTTGTATAGTATTGCCTTATTCACGTAAGGATATTTTTAAAGAGTAGGCAAGTACGTTTTTAAGAACAGAAAACATGTGAGTAATTATGTTTCAAAACAATGTGAAACAAGGATGTCTCAATAGTGATACTAACAACAAACGATTTTATTTAAAATAATTAGAGAGATATATTTACGTCCAAACGAAATACCCTGTATTGTAAAATCTAAATCGTTTTGGACTTTTGTTTATATGATCTTTATTTTATTATGTTAGTATAGGAATATTTTGTCTTTTTTACCTACGTTTGAAAACACCTCGTTTCTTTTGTTACGTGTCAGAAGATGCCAGAAGGCCCAAAACATTAATATTTTTAAATTATATATAAACATATGATGCTATTAAAATACATTTAATTTAGAAACTAAGAAAATTCATGTTATAAAACAAATCTCTGTGATTAAAATTATTAGGGTGTATAGATAAAAATGCTTTTGTATCTAGATTATTATATTTTAATTATTATTTTCTTAATTTTATCAATGAAATTATTTTTTATTAATCTATATTTATTTCAAAAATAAAACAATGTTTTTATGTTTTTAATCCATTAAGTTTTGAACTAGGTAAAAGAGGCACTTTTTTACGATTCTGTACTAGGTTAATGCACACAGTCTGTCACTGACTTCAAAAAGCGAGGAGGTTATTAATTTGACCCTATGTATTATCTTTTTAGGTATGTACATCGATTACTCCGCGTTGGTTTCACCAATTTGGATGACATTTTCAGAGAATATTCAGGATATTACCGGAGTGGTCCCATAGCAAGCATATTTTAAAAATATAAAAAATGACGCCATTTTCAATTATTTAGGCAAGCGCCGGTATGAATATATTTTGCGTTTACATATCATCCGGGCAAAAAAGTATGCGTCTTATTATCGTGTTTCATATGGTTTTCGGGGTTTTAAATGGCACGAAGTACCATTTTACTCATCTTTTTAAATGTTGACAATTTTCATAATATTCATTCTGGCAAAATTTCATATACAGTGAACCCAGTAGCTACTTATTTATTTTATTAGAGACCTAAAGAAATTTAAACTAAGTTCAGGCTTCAAAATTTAAAATCTATAAATAGAATTAAAAAGGATGAAATAAAAAAAAATCATACAAAAATTAAACTTCACAAAAAGCACTAAAAAGTAAAAAATAATATTTTATTCCACATTGAAAATTTGATTTATGAAATCGGTGTCAAAGTAATAAAGACCTTGTCTATTTAATATGGTATATATGTAGACACTCAATATATAAATGTCTGATTGTGATTAATTAATTAAGAACTAGTGCCTTTTTTTTCGAAGTCTTTTACTTTTATAAGTAGGTATACTAGACAGGGTGTAAATTGATTCATGTCCAAAATTTCAGGAAATAATATGGCTAATAAAAATAAGTAAAGAATATGTATGTTAACAGGGGTTTGTAAACGCTTTATTATGGAGATACAGAATGTTAAATGTCAATATTTTTTACGTTTTTTTTATACACCTTGTCACCTTGTATATTTCTAAAGATTGTTAAAACAAAATTTGTACACGGTATAATATGACATATGAATATAGCGAACAAATAAATTTTAGAAAAAGTTTAAATGTTATTTTTTTACGGGTTGTAAAGTTATGACCTATTTTAACCGTCCCAAACTTTTTACTAGGATCTCACTAGTACATCCAGGTCCGGAAAATTTCGGGACGGCAGTTTACAAATGTTGGGGTTTAGGGTTACAAATTGGGACAAAAAATAAAAAATTAGTGAAATTTTTGTGATTCAGGTGCGTAAACTATAATGGTATAATGCCGAATTTGGATAATCTGCTTAAAACACTGAAAAACACAATTGCTTGAAACGAAGTAAAATAGATAGATCTTTTACAAGAGACAACATCACATCGCAAAATAAAAAAGATCATAATAGCAAAACATGAAAATGGACAACAATAAAATAACAGGAAGTTATTATTAAATACATAATAACAAATAATTTAGAAAAAATATTTATTTTTGTATTTTAGGTGTTTTTCTCTTAATAGTGTTTTATTTATATTTTAAGATGATTAAGCATATTCGACCCAAAGTGAATGGGGTGGTGCTGCTACCCACTCTAGCTCTAAAATTGCTTATTGACTATAAAAAATCTGCATATTTCCCCAAAAAATCAGATATGTTTTTATTGGGACATGGCACAAAATTTATAAAGTGGCACCTTAAATCATTAATTAATTATTGTTACCGTTTTCCGATTTTCATAGGCATATATCAGCAACAACTATTGAAAGAGGTCAATTTCTCAAATGTCAAATAAAGGTGGATCTTAAGTTCGGCAACATAACTACTTAGGCTTAGTCAGATCTCCCGTAATTATTCTTCAATGGAAAGAATGCCTTCCTGAACCCAAGCCCAGTAGTTTGTTACATTATATTTTGCAGAAATACAGTTCTTAAATCATTAGTAATAATACGTATATATTGAAAAACATCCAAACCAAAACGCTGCCAATTGTTATGTGGGAATCACGGAGGGATGCAAATCTTGTAAGATACTACAAAAATTCGTCTATTGTGGTAAACGCATTATCGTGTTTCGATCCTAAACTTGTGTAAAAACCTTAAGGCACAGTATTTCACAAAAGTCGAAATGTAGTGTAACTATGATAGTTAAACATCAAACACAATCCAAAAAAATCAGAGGATTTCACAATATTACACAATGTATAAAACAAAACATATTTAAGTGGTCACTTTGTCGGAAAACAGCAGCAAGATATAAACACTTTACAAGGCATAAATAACATTTGGCAATGCTCCTGGATTAAAAGCAGAGCTCCAGCAGCGACGTGACAGTGCGGTGTGAGAGAACGGGACA
Organism: Kuschelorhynchus macadamiae; assembly: GCA_030620095.1. Taxonomy (NCBI): domain Eukaryota; kingdom Metazoa; phylum Arthropoda; class Insecta; order Coleoptera; family Curculionidae; genus Kuschelorhynchus; species Kuschelorhynchus macadamiae. Next base: position 300,548 of record JAUTXW010002211.1, on the reverse strand, counting down.
GCAAGGTCTCTTTATCACGTTGTTGTGTGACACGCGATTTCTTTTGTGATGAGTGCCTTCGGGCAAAAATCGGGACATTTGGTCTCCCGATCAAAGGTAGATCGGGACGTGTCTACAGATCCATGAAAATTGGTACGTCCCGCATTAATTAGGAGACACTTGGCAACACTAGACCTCACTAACCATTACTGATTATTAGCACAACAAATTCGAATTTCTTGTTCTCTTAAGTAACTTTTTGGTCTTCTAGATTATTTCCATATTTTGCACCATTTAGATGTTATTTAACGGTATAAACAATCTAAGAAACCAAAAAGGTACAAAATAAACGGGTTGAAGGTGTTGCAACCCTGAAAATCTGTATAAAATTCGAATGAAAAATCTCTAAAAGAAATATATGATGTGTATTAAAAAACGAAAAAAGTAGTAACGTTTTAACAGTACGTATCTCTAAAACGAAGCATTTGGAGGCCCCTATTTATATGTTTATTTTTTCGCCCTGTATATGATGTTTTTTAGTATACATTAAAACTGATTTCATGCAGAAAAACTTTGAATAATTTATAAATTAGAAACGGTATTGACGAACTTTTCGCAAAAAGAAACCTTTTTTTGTTACTAATTAAATATCTTTATTAGAGCTACATTTAGAAACATCTCCAAAATATGGATCACCATAGCATTCAAGGTACATACCGATTTTCCGACTTTAAAAAGAAAATCGGGGAAAACGCTCGGACCCGTCGATTTTTTATTTGAGGGGAACTATTTTTCAGCTTTTTTCGTCCCCATAGCTTTCTTCAAAGCTGGATTGAAAAGAGCGGACATATTGAGTGGCCACCTAGGTCACCTAATCTGAATCCAATGGACTTCTATGGGGTCATCTGAAATCTAAGATTTATGCTACCAAGCCCGAATCGCATACCCCTCACCACTATTCAAAGTGAGGGGGTTGTGCTTGGGGTTAAAAATACGGGGATGAAAAAAACTGAAAACAGTTCCCCTCAAATCAAAAATCGACAGGTCCGAGTGTTTTTCCAGATTTTCATTTTAAAGCCGGAAAATCAGGGTGTAAATTTATAGTTGGGCCACTCTGTATAAAAAGTATACGTACATATGTTTAATATGTACCTATGTTGTTTTGGCATTTTGTTTAACTAGGTTTAACTTTTTTTTCGTAGTTTGATCTATGATCATTATATCAAAGTCGCATAGGATCAGTCGCAAGTAAGCGTCTAAAACACTTTCTTTTTCATTTCTGGGTTTAATATAAATATTATTTCAGGTTTAATTTTATTTGCCATGTTTTTTAAAATTATTTGACGTCAATACATAAGAAAATATGATTTATTCACAGTTTTTTTTGTAACATGATATGTTCACTAAATATTGTTTTTTTTTTAATATTATTCGTATAATGCAAAAGTGTAATATTGAAAAGACACATTTTAAAAATCATTGAAGTTCGGTACATTAAATATAGATACATTAAACCAAATTTAACTAACATATATGTAGCGAGCTAAGTGAATAATTTTCGCTACACAGATTATTTTGGGTCACACTCAAAAATATGTATGTGTGTGTAAACTTGAATATTTTAAAAGCATAATAAACCACAACACACGGATATTACCTAAAATGGAGATGTTTTACCTTTATTAATAAAATAATGAAAATGTCAATAAAGTGTTTGACAGACCTACGCAAGAATTATTTTATCTTAACTATATTAATTATAGTTTCAATGTTGCTATATAGTTAAACTAGCCGAAAGAAAAATTACATTTTGTGTGATCTGATAAAAACATTATTATAACACATAAACAAACAAAACTTTTTGCAATTTCATTCGCGTTAGTGTACAAAAAGCATTAATCAACAATACGGAAAATCCATGCTTTAATTTGCCAAGCCTCAAAACACAGGGCCGTACCTACGTCAGAAATATCCTCGACTCGTGCTGGTAATAAGTCTTGTAGAGGAGTCCCTTTCTAAGCGTAGTTCCATTCTTAAACTCTAATTAATTAAAAGTTTACTATAGTATATTCGCTGAGTTTGCTTCTTTAAGCCTAAAACACCGTTCAAGCTAAGACAAGTGACAAAGCGCCCCTCAGGTTATTAGTATCGGGTGATTGCTAATTGACCTCGGTTTATTGTTTGTAACGCTCTAGTAGAAAAGGCAGTGTGTTTTCCCTGTTCAGAATATCTCGACGACATATAGGTATAGATAAAATAATTGTACATATATTCGATTCGATTCCCAAAGAACAAAACTGAAATTAATATGATAACATATGAAATGCGAGAATCGAAGAAACATGTATCGTTGGATAGCATTTTCCTCAAAGTAACACGAAAAGAAACAGACATAGTAAGGACAAGTCTTTATAAAATTAACAAGCAAATTGGATTCAAATATAGGAGAAAAAATAAAATTATGATTCTTGGGATTATACCGTCTGAAAATGGATTCACTTTCCAATGTTTCGCCCTCAATTGCAGGAAACATATTTAGGAATCTTTACTTCACGAGATCGGAACACTGAAACCCAAGAACTATGATTTCTTAATTAACCAAAGCCCTGAAAGTTTCCTCTCTCTGTTATTATAACAATATTGGACAAAATGGCAACTGTCATAGGCTTTAAACGTAATTTGGAATAAAGCCCTTGAAATAGTTTTTCGACAACTATGGTAAAAATACTCGAAGAAAACAGAAAATTGAATTGCCAGTGTCGGGAAAGGGAAAACATATAAATAAAAAGAATCCCATTATAATAAATATTGACGAAGATACTAGCGGATGAAGCTATGGCGAAGAATAAGTCATTATCCAATTTTTCCTAGATATCGTAATTTGTTTTGTAAAGTATTACTTATAATTGTAATTGTATTTTTTTTATAGAACAGAAACCTCATATCTAGAAAAAAAACTATTGGTTTAGTAAATTTCATGAAAAATGGTTCTGACTGAATGACTGCAATAAAATTACCTGCGTATCTCCCATTCTGTAGATAAGAGCTTGGCAATAAACAAAAAAAATAGTTGAGAGCGTCGCATTTTAAAAATTTCTATTTATAAAATGATCTAAATTGTTTTTTATATAGGTATAAAAAGAAAATTTTAAATGTTTTCAATGTTTACCTGTACATTATAGGTATAAAACAGCTCTAAGTGACGTCCGTGGAAATACATTTTTTATTATTAGTTTATTCCCAACCAGCTAAAATAGTTTATTAGAGGCAAAATACTAAACTATAAATATAAAAATAATAAGAAAATATTCCCAATACAAAGAGAACTACAAGAAAAATGTAAAAAAAATCATTTTTAACATCAAAAACAACAAATAATAGAAATATAATACGTACATTTTGAACTCATTATTCCAGGATTTAGTACTTTTTTCAACTTTTCCAGATTTTTTCCTTGATTTTCTGTGGTAAATTATTGCAGGTAATAATGCCAGTGTATAGAATAGACAATTTTCTATATTACTTTTTGTTAATAATGTCTGTTTGTCTAGTATTGTGTTAGTGTATTGTATTTGTCTTGTATAATGTGATATTTGAGTGATGTATAGAATGAATTAATACAAACTTTTAATTTATAAAGCAAATTTATGTCTAGATATCCTTTAGGTTTAGATGTAGGTTCAAAATATCGTAGTTTATAAATGCATTTAATAATTTTATTTTGTAGGTAGGATTCAGGTTATTTGAACACGCAAATCCCCAAACTGAAATTAAGTACTGTAATTTGGAATAAACTAATGAAAAATAAATAATTTTTAAAAATTTTAAAGGTATATAATATCTTATTTTGTACAAAATACCAATTATAGGCGAAACGCTATTTCGTAAATATTCAATATGTATTTTCCAGCTTAAATTTCCATCAAAATATATACCCAAAAATTTTATACTTTTAGAATATTTTATTTCCTCATTAAAAATTTGAAAGGAGAGGTATTTTTATTTTTATTGGTTTTTATTTATAAACAAAAAGGTAGATTTTTGAAAATTCAAACATAAATTATGTGATTATAGCCATGCTAATAATAGGTTTAGATTATAGCTAATTTGCTTGTAAATTTCTGAAGTAGTTCTATCAAAATATATAATCGTAATATCATCAGCAAACCATTTAATATTACCCTTAAAGTGGGAAAATGTATTAATAAATTTGAACACATTTTTAATTTGTAGAAATAGTATTCTGTTTAACAAATAATTTTGATTTCAAATATATGTTAAATCCCTAATTCCAGCTGATAAATGTGCCTTAATAATATATCGTGATTTACAGTGTGTCAAAAGCTATTCGAAAATCGAAAGATAATATGCATTGATGGCGTATCTCATGTGTGTTCGTTGAAGAAAAAGCATTTATCTGCCGATGCTAGGGAAAACTAGGCCGCTTTCAACAAATGTTTCGACGGAGGCAACAATGATTTGATAGGGCAGAAAGTCTACGCCATCTACGAAGAGCAACATGTACCTACTTTAGAAACCCTGAAGCAAAGGCTCACTAAATTATGAAACTCAAATAAGCTGTAACATCACTAGCCTTTGGAGATTTTTGTCTAAAATGGGCTTCAGATATCCCACAACTCACAAAATGTAAGTACTTATGGAATCCCAGCGATTACAAAAATGGCTTCTTGAGTATAAAACTTCGATAAGTATGAAATGTTACTCTGGATCATATAATTAAACCAATTATAATTAATTCAGATGATGATAGCGACAGTGAAAGAGAACTAGATATGGAATAAATGTAAATATATATTCATTTAGGTTCCTTTTTTTCATTTGATTAAATTAAATAAACATATCATACGAGTATAAGTACTTGTTTTTAAACATTATTAGTATTATTATACATATTATACATTATTAAATACATAAATATCTAATATCTGATTCTTTTGCCTATACAATGAGGTCGACCCAGGTAATTTTGTTGCAGTCATTTAGTCAGAGCTATTTTTTTGAGAAATTTACTATAAATATTATTTTTGTCATTCTTTGTAAAGATAAAGTTCAAAATTATTATTGTTCACTAGTAAGTATGTATGAAATTACAATCAAACGCTGTATTGTAGTTAGTTTTGTTGAATAAATATTGTTTTTATTAAAAAATTGGAATTTAATTAGTTTTGACCTGAACCTACCTTTCGAATTAATATGCGTCCACAACAATTGAATAATATCGGATGTTACGTTCTGGTATCTCAATTGCATCGATAATACACCCAAAAAAGACAGGTAACTAAATATTATAAACTTTGGCTGAGCGTAGTTTGAGCTAAGTATTCTTAGGTAATACCACTTATAGTTGTAGTCTCGGCGAATATACTATATATTGCTTTTGTATTTCTCAATCTACTAGAATGTCACAGGGTAGGATCAAATAAACTGTACGAAATATTTTGTATAAATATAGACCATATATTCAGACATAGGACAATATACACAAAGTTCCAAAAAATGTAGAATAATTCTCAGGAACAGGATTATATACATTCTAAATATCCCTTTTTGTATCACAAATGACAACTCTCCAACTGTCTTTATGGAAGAGCATTTCGACTTTGAGATTCTCATATTTATAATTTAATAATTCACATTTTGCTATTTAAACAGTAATAAATAATTTTGCTAACTATACTATTTACAGCCTCACTTAAAAAACTATAGGCATTATATAAGACCAAACATTATAAGTTGCAATTTTTAAAAATCAATACTGTATCACATAACTTGCAGAATTATCTATTTTAAAGGGCAATTAAGGTTTTCCTAATTCTGCAACATTTATCCACAACTAATTTTACTTTTTATAGTAATAAGTAAAAATATTTTGCTTATTAGGTTTGCATTTGATTTAATTTTAAAATGATATTAGTAATTGAACTTACCAACAACATTCCACTTTCATTATAGAATTATTTATTATTTCGCAAAGCTAAATCAATTGCTGTTGTGATGGTTGCTTACAATCCCCTGTCAAACACTCACCTCGAGATTTTGCTTATGCATTATAGATATAACAACTACCAATGTTTGGTCCTCAAAAACGATTTCGTGCACTATTTTGTACTAAGAAGGGTTATAACAAATTTGTTCCAAGAAAAATTCACTATATAAATAATTTATCACTGTTGTTTTACTTTTTAAAATTTGTGCATGAAATCGCAACAACGCGCAATGCCAGACACGATGTACGCCTGCGCAGTACTAGTGTGCAAAACCGATATATTGATTATAATTTACATCATTAAAATAATAATTCGCTTTACTGGTCTAACACAAAAACACCTGATCTAATCTCAGGGTCAGGGTCAAGATTGTGCTTGCTTTAATTATTATAAAAATGTATAAGTAACGAAAACAATAAATACCAATACATATTTTCCTACACGGGACTAGCTAGGGAACAACTTATATTAGCAATTTATTATAAAACAATGTTCACCTGGTTACGTCGGCAATGATTGACTAGCGGTAGGAATGCTCAATCTGATTAAGGTAATTAAGTACAAAGTTCTGGGTGGTTTTTCCAGATGCAGTGTGAAAACGATATTATATTTTATGCACATTATTTAATTATTTAATTATTTAATTATAGAGTTATAATAAAAGCCTCCTGTAGACAATTTAAACAAATAAAAACATAGGAATGTGTAATAATAGTTCTATATTTAACTATTTCTATAGATATATTTTCAGAAAAAGGAAATGAAATAAGTTGCATCAGCTGAATGTCATTGCGGTTTAAAGTAGTTTTTGTGTTACATTTTATAGTGGTATTTATTTTCCAAAGATTTCTAATAACTCGAAAAATATTATTATTTTGCTAATAACAATCAAACCTTACAGCAACTTCTTCGTTGAGATACATACCCCACAACTGTAGAAATGCTAAGGTGACGTTTATTCCGAAAACCGAACGGCGCGGTGCGGCGTCCCTTAGACGGGCAGAAATCTTACCGTCCTATTAGCCTGAGCTCCATTCTCCTGAAAATAACGAAGAAAATACTAAAGGAAAACAATAAACGTGCATTCCTCAAAATCGTGTCTACACATTAACCAATTTGCACCTATACGTAGTCATGTTAGCACAACTAGAATGTGAAGAAGCATTTGATACCGTTCCTCATCCAAGATTTAACCGACTTCCACATGACGTCAGAACAGAGTGCCAGGACAGTAAACCAGGATAACATTTAGTTATTTACTTCATCGCTTATCCTACAATAACAAACGTCAAAAATTGTTGAAAAAACTGCAGAGTCTAGGTACCACGAGAGAAATAGGAACTGTCCATCTCAATATATAGGGTGGTCCAAAAGAATCCGGAATTTTCTTTTCCCCCTGTAACTTATTTGTTCCTTGACCGATTTCATTTGTTTTGGGCTTGTTTAAAAGAGAAATCAATAAGCTAGAGGCTCAAATATACATTTTAGACATTTTAAAGAAATTCAAGTTGGCGGATGCGCCTAAAATTTACCATAATTTAAAAGGCGTGGGAACTTTTTTGTAAATCGTAAAGTTATTCAGCTTTGAGTAATTTAAGAATTTGGTAAGCAAAATTGGTCAAAAAACACTTGGGATATCAGCAATTTACTAAAGGTGGTTATAACGTTCAATGCGCCAAATGAAATGTTTTTTATCGTTACCGGGATTTGGTTTTTCCTTTGTAACTTTTTTGTTACTTCACCGATTTTATTTCTTTTGGGCTAGTTTAGAAGAGGAGTTAATAAGCTAAAGGCTCAAACATAAATTTTTGACATTTTAAAGAAATTCAAGATTGCGGATGCGCCTAAAATTTGCCATAATTTAAAGGGCGTTAGTAATTTTTTGTTACACCCTGTATATTTGATTTTCAGAAAATATTAAAGCCTATTCATTTGCGAGTAATAAAACACTACGGTGAGCAAAGTCGGTCAATAAACACGTGAAATATCAGCAACCAAAATGAAATATTTTACATTAAATTTTGCTCAACAAAAATAAAAACCTTCATGTATAAGTAGGCTATGAACATTGCAGAAAAGATAAAAACAAACAAACTGCAACTGTCGAATAATAATAATTTTAAAGCATTTTCTTATTCATAGCTATTTCTTATGTGAAAGTAGATAACTATGCTATTGTCTTTTGAAGAAAAAGTTGTGATAAAAACCTATTTAACCGCGGGTACAGAGTGTGTGGCATTTTAAAGTATTTTAATAACGACTTAAGAAAAAGTACAGTGTATGATTTTGTAGAAAAGTTAAGAGAGACGGGATCAATTGAGAGAAGAGCAACTAGGGGCAGACCTAGAACTGCACGAACACAGGTACTGTATACATAGATAAATACTGTTCTCTCTAATATTAACAATTAAGAAATTTTGGAAGAAATAGATCGTGTAAAAAATTAGCAGTTAGTCCAGAAAGAGCACTTAGTACTAGCCTAATGGTTTCTTAACTAGTAAATGAAGGACAGATTTCTAGAGGTTCAGTAAAAAGAATTATTAACAAGGATTTAGAGTTGAAACGTGTTAAACGTTGTTACACATTTAAATTGAATGAAGATATGAAGCAAAGATGACTAGTCAGGTCTATGCGTTTACTTAATAAATTTCGAACGCGTGACGAAATTTTGAAGATTTGGTTTCTGATGAAAAAATCTTTACGTTATCGGGAACAAAAAATTCTCGAAAGGATCAAATGTGCCCTTAAATCGTTTACTAAAAGAAGAAGATAGAAAAGTATGTTATGGTATCGGCGGCAATATCGAGAAACTAATGCAGCTAATGTTAACTAACGCAGAACTAATTTTTATTGAGCAAGGAATAAGGCTGGATTCACATACTTATTGTGAACTTGTGTTAATACAAATGCTACCTGAGATTGAACGTCTTACACCAGACTTTATCTTTATGCAGGTATTTTCTTTGTATTTTTTAAACTAAAAGTACTGATTTTAGGATGGTGCCAGGTGCTATAGCAGCCGGTATACAATACATTTTTTAAGAGTACAAGTAGCTGATTTTATAGAGCCTAACGACTGGCCTCTTTATAGCCCTGACCTTAATCCCTGTGATTATTATCTGTGGGGAGACTTAGAAGAACGAATCCACAAAAACGGGTGAATATTTAATAGTTTTGAGGACTTGCGCCAACGAATTATAGAGTGTTGGCACGAAATAGATCAGCAAAATTCTTGTTTTGATTTCTGGCGCAGGCGGTTAAATTTAGACGTTAACGCTAATGGAGACCATATTCCGGTTTAGTATTGTTGAATTTAAAAAACAATACATTAAGAGAAAGCATTTTTATGAAGGTCTTAAATTCTTTAGAAATAAATACTACAAAAATAAAATAAAAATTATTTTAGACACATCGGTTTTCCTTGAGTATTATAAATGTAAGTTAATGTCCTTTTTTATTGTTTTTTCTTTCAAGCAAGCCCAAAGCGAATAATATTGGTAATGCAACAAAAAAGTTACAGAGGGAATACAAATGCCGGTAACCGTAGAAACATTTCGTTGGAAAACGACCTTTGGTAAATTGCTAATATATCACGTGTTTTTTTGACCCACTTTGCTCCTTAAAGACCTAAATTACTCAGAAATGAAAATGCTTTAATATTCTGTTGAAATCAAATATACAGGGTGTCACAAAAAAGTTCCAATGCCTTTTAAATTATAGTAAGTTTTAGGCGCATCCGCCATCTGGAATTTCTTTAAAATGTAAAAAATTGATGTTTGAGCATCTAGCTCATTTATTTCTCTTTTAAACAAGCCCAGAACAAATGAAATCGGTCAAGTAACAAATAAGTTACAGGGGAAAAACAAAACTCCGGTTTCTTTTGGACCATCCTATATTTATGTGTATGAACAGTGATGTGTGCTTTAAGTACAGTACAGGCATACAACTTAAAAGCACATTTTTGAATATTATGTAGCATTAAGAAAATGACCAAACCTTTGCATTCGAACACAAAACCAATGATGAATAGCATCCAGTTAGCTACATTCTTCAAGCAGGTAAAACGAACTGTTTAGTTTTTAAAAAAAATTTCATAATGCTCAGAGGGAAAATGGAACGAGGTAGACATTGAAATCGAAAAAAGTCCTTTTTTGTAAATATGCCGGTTTTTATCAATTGTTCCCTCACAAGTCACCCCCGTCCCTACATTCAGCGCTTTGAGTGAACGAATGCTACAGTTGCAAAGTAAAGCACTGATCTGGTTTACTAGTGAACTAAAAAGGTGCCAGAATTGCCAGCTCTCTAGAAAAATTGTACAATTTATAGATACTTGCTCCTTCGGCAACTGTAAGAGAAAACAACAACAACAAGTTATTTCGGCATGGGGGCATTTTTTATTTTTTAACTTTAATCTATCCAAAATATTTAATTGGTTGGTCAGAAAAAATTTCATTATCTTTTGTCCACCATGTCTTTTTGCCTTTCTATTTCCTAGCATGCATAATAAGGGTAAAATAATAATTTTGTACATAAGTCACTTAATCAGATAGAGATTCCGACAAAAAATAGTAAAAGTCACCTTGCGTAAACAACTTTTAAACAAACTTACGTTAAATAATTATATAGGTATCAAGATACATATCTTTTGCACCTATTCTAACTTAAACTTATATTAGTATCATATGTCACTGGGATTTGAGTACAAACAAAACTTTAAAAACTGTATTTTCTTGCGAAACAAAAAGCTTCAAAGCGAAAATAAATCTTATATGTTTGAGGTTAAATTGGACAAGAAATCAATATTTTTTTTAATTTCGTATTAAATAAATAGCACATTAAAAATTTGTTTTTAATTGGACCTTCATTTATTTTTTCGATTTTTTTTTCATTTAAAAGCTTAGCTTAAATACTTTCTATATGTGCTGCCACATTTAATCTAATCTGATTACAATATATACAATAAAAACCACGTCAAAATGGTAAAATTGAATCATATCATATTGATATCACAACTTTTTAAAATTATTTGCTTGACTTTGGCACTATTCAACGAGCTGTTATTGTACAGAAGTCTTTAAAGTCAGACCTAAATAAAGTAAATCTAGGGCAGAGACAAATTATACTCTCAATAGACGATCCATCCAATGTAACTTTGTATTGTATTCCATATAGTTGGGATCCATCGAGCTACTTCCATGTAGCTAAAAGCTTAAAGTTGGGACTCTCTGCATCCGATCACCTGGTTAAATTCCTTCACTGTGGGCCAAATTAAAGTAGCCAATTTTTTACATCTTATAATACATTTTTGGTTTTTGGTCGATTTGAATGATTTTTCATGATATACAGGGTGTTTCCTAACCTCTCTGACAAAATAAAAGAGGCGAATCCTCACTTAAGTTTAAAACGAAAATGCAGTATAATTTTTTTTCGAATATAGTTTTCAAAATACAGGTTGTTTTTTTTTAATCGGTTTGTATGAACACGATAAAAAGAATTTTTAATCTCTGGCAACAATGACAAAATGAATGGGTATACTCCTTTCCCAATTTTAAGATGAAAATGTGGTATAAAAGTTTTTCGAATGTCGCTTTATTTTCGAAATACAGGATGTTTAAAAAAATTTTTGTATTTTTTTTCATTTTATTAATTAATGCCAAACGATATTCTAATTATATTTGTTGAACATAATAAGGTTTTAGAGCACTTTACTTTGGGTCAATTATTATGTCTAACAAATATTATTAAAATATCGTTTGGCATATTAAAATAATAAAATTTAAAGAAAATACAAAAAAATTAAACACATTTCGAAAACGAAACGAAGGAATATCCCCATTTATTTTGTCAATTTTGCAAGCGATTAAAACAAATTTCGCGTTTTTTTCAACGTTTTTGTGTAGTCCATGGACATGCAATAAACAACTCAAGAGACAAAAAAGTTGTTCCTATAGTTCCGAAAAAAAATATAACAATTACACAAAAATTCAGTGGCGTATATTTTTTTCGCAGTTATAAGGTGCCCCTCGGGATGCCACTGCACTTAATTATTTTCTATTTATGGCTAAATAAGCCCCTTGTCACTACAAATAACGTGACCAAATTTCAACCAAATTGGGTAAAGGAAAATTAAACATTTTTGGTGCACCTTCGAGACACAAATGCCTCCTTGTAAATGGAGCCTGGAAGGAAAAGAACATGGGGAACCGCGTGCGCGCGCATAGAATATTTAAGAACTTGCAACCAAGAAAAATAGTAAGTCGTGGAAAAATTTTGTTCGACTTACTTTGAAATTAGATGTGTTCACAAAAATGTACTGTCAGAACTTACTCCGATTGTTATAGATAAAAGGCTAAAAAATTAAAAGATTTTGCAAAGATTTCGATTGAGTTATCATATAAATCAAATATAGCTAAAATTCAAGAAATTCCTAATAGTTATGTTTCAATATGACAGTACATCTGGACATACCCCAAGGGGCACATTCAATTATTTACTTGAGAATGGTGCTGATTTTATTTAACACCAGAACTAGCCACCTAACAGCCTAGAGCTAAACCCAGTTGACTATAGTATTTGGGGTTTATTAAAAAATATGGTTTATTTAAATACCACTTTTAAGACGGTTGAGCTCAAGGCCTGGATCACAAAACGTTGACAAGAGTTTTTCCAAGATACTATAGTTGCATCAATCCAGCAATGGCCTAGGACACTACAGAAAGTGGTAAATAATGGGAATGGTCATATTAATAACGCATTTTTGTAAATCTTTTAAGCTAATATATTGCTCCATTTTTTTATCTGAACCCGTTGATATTATTAAGACAGATGCTAACTAAATGTGAAAAAAAAATCGAATACGACGTAATGTTCAAAAAGATTACGTTTTTCCAGGAGATCCCAAATAATACTGACTAAATTCGTGAAAATCAAAAATTAAATTATATTTTTTACAACGAGCTCAGGAATATAAAATCAAAATATTTTTGATTCACATTTAAGGATAAGAACTAAACTGCGTTGAGAAATATCGTATGTATATTATACCAATCATTTAAATCGGTTGAAAACTAAAAACGTTTTTAAGCTGTAAAAGACAGGCTTCTTTAATTTGGCAGGCAGTGTAGATCGATTTGTACGCTATTACCCGGCAATTCTATTTGTCTCTTTAAAACATAATTTTAATACTTTATTCCTAAATAAGTAGATCTAAAGCTTGCTTTGGTAACACTGAGCCATATATTGTTGAGTGCGTCCTAATTAAACGATGACGAGAGCAATTAATGTGGTTAATTTATTTGTACCTAATGGACTGTCTATTTACAGTATAATCGGTCTTTGCTTAGGGTTTGTACGGATTGGGAAGCCATTTTCACTGGACCCCAGGGTCTAGCAAAGAAAAGAGGCTAGCTTATCTCAACCCGAAAATGAAAAAATCTGGATTTTTAAATTAGTTTTTCCATTTTTTTTCATTTTAGGTTATGCAATAAGAAATTCAATATGAAATTTGTTTACTTATTTTTAGATTAACAGATAAACAGGGGCTATTTGTTTTCGCTTTGACTAACTTTTGCATTGTGATGTAGCCTAATTTAAAGTTTCCAATAAAATAGAAAAACATATTTCATACAAAATTAGAGTAAACAAATGTTTTGACAGTTTGATGGTGAAATTCTTCAAATAGTGACACCAGAATCAAAATTCGAAAAAAAAAATCAACAAAAAAATATTATAAAGTAGACTCTCATTCTGTTTACTTCAACATTTCATCATCATACATGGAGCAGAAACTTTTACATCTCTGATATTTAGATAAATATATTAATATTTTTCAATTGCCATCGATATAATTTTAATTGAAAACGTACATATTAACAGTGCCGGACTGGACGTTTGAAATATTAAAAAACACGTTCAATACATATGCTAAATATTTATTTGATTATGATATACAATAATTAAATGCTTAAAGTGTTTGTACACGATTTATAATAATAAAGTGTTCAATTAAATATAAATTATGTTTGTTGTAGTTAATTATTGTAAATATTTCTGTTTTGAGAGAAATTGTTTATTAGTTTACCGCAGTAATATTATATAAAATTTATTAGCTGAAAACTTTTTGTGTTAATTTAGTGCAAGTAAATTTGATTTACTTCTATAGGCGTATGCAATAAAATTATTATGTCATTTTACTATGACCATTTCAGATATTTTCGCAATTTTAAGGGTAAAGAAATGATAATGTAATAATTTCAACTAGATATGGTAGACTATATGTGACCCTATTTATCTAGATTAACAGGAAAATATTTTACCTAGGTTTACTTTTTTAATTAAAATAGTGTATCCATAAAAGCGAAACTTTTTATTTGTAAATTTTTGAGCAACAACCTTTAAAAAACACCGGCATGTTTACGTTTGTTTATGTGCAAAATACACACAACCGCAAAGTCTAGCGTTATTTCAATTTTTTTGTTATCATCCAAATATTACCAATTTCTGTGACTACATGCAAAAACATCTTATCTACATTTTGGTTTGTTTACCTGTACTTGGTGCATTCTTTGCTCCATATTATCAAGGAAAAAAAAAACAAAACATTCTTTAGTCAAATTAATTTTTCATTTGCATGCGACAAATTGATGTTGCGTGAGACATTGGTACTACTCAAAACGTGATGTCACGTTTTCGCGCATGACATCGAGAAAGTGGTGATGTCACAGAAAGAGAGGACATGGGCGTATTACAATCCCTATTCAAGACCGTTTTCTGCAACTGAATGCTCGAAGGAACCCCAGTATTATGGAGCTGCAAAACATGATAAATCAAGTTCACGGTATCGAAATTTCTGATGATACTGTACGTCGAGGTTTGTTGAAAACATCACAGTCGGCGCCCTTTGAGAGTTCAACCTCTTTCGTGGGGCAATCGAGGTACTTGACCTGAATGGGCACAAGAACATTTAATTTTGCAAAATAAAGATTGGGCTAGGGTGTTGTTCACGGATGAGTCTTGATTTGGAATTTGTCCTGATTCAAGAAGAATTCGCGTGAGGAGAGAGTCTGGTAATTTAAATCGACTTCGAAATATTCAGGAAGTGTACTCTTGCAGAGGAGGAAAAATAATGGTCTGGGGAGGAATCAGCGTCAGTGGAAGAACTGACCTCATTCTTCTAGAGAATTTTTTATCTGGTAGGTCATATGTTGACCAGCTACTTTAACCTATTGCCATTGCATATGCTGCAGCTCTATGGGTCCCAACTTTTTATATATGCAAGACAACGCTAGACCACATACGTTAAGGATTGCCATGAATTTTTTGAAAAACAACTTCCAAAGCCACCGCAGTCCCCAGACTTAAATCCTAATGAGCACATGTGGGATATGCTCCAACGAAGGGTTTTACGTATGACAACCGAGGGAATCTTTTTTTAGCTCTTACGGATGCTTAGAATGAGATACAGCGGCCTGACATTGAAAACTTAATCTTGAGCATGCCTAGACGATGTTTCAAGTTTTTTCAAGAACTTCTGTATTTGGGAATGTCGGTATATAAAAAATTAAAATTACTGAGAATTATGTTATGTTTTAATATCCGTAAAACTAAGATAAAAACACAAATGGAATAAAAAAAATATATAATAGTCATTGAAAGGAGAAACCTATGAAGCGTACCGTACCTTTAATTTTAAAGGTAAATAAAAATGTTAATTAAAAAATTGTTTGGAAATAATTTTTATTTGTAAATATGACATAACTTGAACGGTGGTTAGAACACATGAAAATGCCTTTGGAAAATTTTATTATCAAAAATTTAAAGACTGTTTTGATGCACGTCTGACCAAAGTTTAAGAAAGAGTTGCAGTTGCTCAAAACTCTTCAAATATTCGATATACGTTCTATAAGAATAAACAATTTTTTATTAACATGTATCCAGAAAAATTCCCTAGACATACCGTGATCATATTTTTAAATTTTAATTTTCTTCCCAGTTTATCAAGGTGATTAATATTTCCGGACAGATGTTTATTATTTTTATATTAAGAACCTTACGTTCAACTTCTGTAGGTTTTATTTTGTGCAACTCATACTAAAATTAAACAAGAGGGGAGCATCACATTATATCTTAAACATTCTTGGCAAGACTGACTCAAATCAACCAATTTATTACAAAACATAATTATTTTTACCTCGACTTTTACTTGCTGTAACATCTGTTATTCAGCTATTAAATTTAGAAAAAGTTTAAACGAATGTTTAATATTAGCCGAAAATCGCAAAAACAGAGCCCGTGAGGACCCAAAATAAGTTAATAAGATATGTAGATAATATCTAATTCTACACTGCATTGTTTTGTTACGTATGGAGAACACATCCCTCATACTTTTTTAAGTGAATTGGCAAAAAAAAAACTTAAAAAAACCTGGTAAAAAGAAAAGTCAGCAATGGCTAAGCAATCAAATCGTTTATTTATTTATTTTTAAATTTGTTTTTAAACTTCATTCAGTGTAAAGTGGCACAAAAATATCACATTTGCTGTGTCTGTCTTTTTGGAGCATAATTTAAATCTAGTTATTTTAGCAACAATATTTTAGAAACCTCCAGTCCAACACTGCACACACCTAAAAAATTATTATAAAATCACGGCCTTAATTCCAAATAATTATCTGACGAGAATTATTAAAATACTAATTACTTTAGATGTAAAAAATTTTACTATAAGATATATTTTTAGTAAAAATCACAAAATTTTAGTAAATCATAGATCTCGATATCCTGATTAAAAGTCCGTACGGACAGAACTCAATCCTATAACTAGTTTCAGAGATACAGGTTGATTCATCAAAATAATCCTTTAATGGGTAAATCCTTCGAAAATTTCAATGTTCGAAGGGTAAATCCCAGTTTTCCAAATATTTTGATGCATTTTTCGATAGTCCTTATGAATAAATTATAGTGGTATCCTATAATACACGATAAAAAATCAGTATAAAGAATGAGTGTTTACATGCGGACAAACTACAAAACATTAGCATATTTAAAACACGATTTTTTAAGTAATGTTTTAACTTTAATTTTTGTTACTTTTATTTGATTCCACCATTTATCTAAAAACAAATACACTAGGCTAACTTTAAAAAAGTTAAAGAAAATAATGGTTAAGCCTTTTTTTTTAGTCGTCTGTCTTTATTGGGCCGTCGTTTTTTATACCATGTCCCCCTCTCGGTGGCGACATATTTTAGAAAATGCCTCGTCCAGATCATTTTTCTGGCTATGCTAGTGTAAGACAGACAGAAAAAAGTTTCGAGAAAATACTAACTGAAAGAAAAAGTTACTTTAAGTATAGAATGGATTCAAATGATGTACCTTATTTATTAGGAGGGGGCATAATTTAAACGATAATTTCAAAATTTTACAGGCAAAAAACAAGTCAATATATAACAAATTAGTACATAAAAATTGTCTTGAAAGAATGGGAATCGATAAACAAAAATATATATGTAGGTAAACTTCAAGTAGGTTTGAGTGGTTCCCCATTATTAAACTTGTGAACCATTATAAAATATTGTAATTGGGGTTAGGTTAAATTTAACTTTTTTTAACATATAACTAACCGTAGTGGCATTTATGCACCGAAATGATTGTTATGGTGTAGTTTTTAAATTAGTGAAAATCTTGTGTTTATTAATTTGTAATTATTATGAAGTTCTGTTATTAAAAAAAGGTAAGAAATATTAATAGTAATCAATAACAAGTTTTAAGCAAATTACTATTGTTCTTATAAAATAAAAAAACCGCTTCTTAAACGTGTCACTGCTTTTGAGACAGCCTAAACAAATAAAAAATCAACAAACAAAAGGTAACATTACTTCGTTATAGTAACTATTTGGTACAAGTACAAAAGACGATTTGTTTATTTGCAGTGACGTTTTTAGGGAGGAGGTCCAGGCTAGGGGTATTCCGGGAGTCTAAATATTCTAACGAAAGGTATAATTAAGCCGGACATATGATGATATCCTTTTAGATTCCTCGTTTTCCAGGGATCTGGAGCTCCACCTTTTTTTTAGTCAACAACAAAAGAACAAAAAATTGTGAGCTCTGGTACCTCCCCCGAACGATATCCTAAATACGCCACTGTTTTTTATGAGTAACTGAGATTTACACATTCAAAATAAAACCAAGGTAATTGAAGGGATAATTTTAAAACACCCTGTATCTCTGAAACTAGTCATAGGATTGCGTTCTACCCATAAAGCCTTTTAATCAGAAAGTTCACCAAAATTCCCTAAGATGTGTGCGTGGTCCTTTATTAGTAATTTAAGAATGGCTCAATAAAATTCCAATTGTCGTTCTCAACATGTACCCGACTATCTACCAAAAAATTGATTAATACTGTTACCAACTATCTCATAATAAATTTGAACAAAAAAACGCACAAAAAATCTATTAGATAATAATTCTAAAAAAAATCCACAAGTCACGGTTGGCACCCGTAGCAATGGCAAATATATAACAGCACGAGCTTTCACGAACAACTAATCGTACAAGTTCGAATTGAAAAACTACAATTGACCAGATCACACTTTAAAGTATGGCACAAAATAAGTTTACTACCATTCACAGTTGACACTGCGGTCCGTAAACAATAACTTACCTTGCACTCGATTTCTGCCGTATATTTCTAAGTTCCGTATATTTTGCGCTCGAAGGCCTTCTTCTATCCAAAAATGATGTGTACTGTGTTCTGCGCTTGTATATACAAATTCTGCAACCAAAAAATTGAGTTAGTGTTAAAAAAATTGTTCGGTTATCTTTCCCGTGAAAAACATCCTGATTTTATGTATCAATATCTATGAGTCAGTAAAAAATCTTTGATATATCGGGATTTTTTTAGGGGAAAGATAAGCGGTATCTTGCTTTAACGTTAATATAAAAGAAACCCCTGTCCAGGCAACTGCCACCACCACAATCTGACGACAAATAAAGCCAATATTTACATGTAATGCAAGTAGTGATTAATTAAGATTTTTTTTTGATTTTAAAAACAATGTGCTTTCACCACTTGGGAATTTCCTGACATATCGCTTATATACAGTTGCGTAAGCCATTTTCAGTTAGTCCGTATCAACATCTTGACCTAAGCGTAACTGCTGTTTCAGTTAAGTTTTTTTAATATGCAATCATTATTTTTTGAGTATAGTGACGTGACTTTCCAAGAAAACGACAGTAATGCAGACAAAATAACATTTTAGTCACCACAGATCGAAAATGCCGTTCTGTCAAATATATCATCGACAAATTCCTCATTAATTAGTGTTGTTAGGTGAAATAATTGACACAATTATGTCAATTAAAGCTAATATTTACAATTACATAGGACAAAAAGCGAAAAAATCGTTGAGGCGAGACTTTTTTTTTAACTCGTAAACGCCGGAGATATGCCATATAAGAGGTGGGGGACCTACCTCAGTCACGTGATCGTTAAATGACTTAAGATGTAGGATCATGCCATAGCGAGATGACAATAATTTGAAAGGAACGCACACAGCCACTTAAGTTAAATTTGTAATTTCCTTCCTTAACTTATTTAGCTTTAAGATTGTAGCTAATATTATCTGTTAGGCGGGCTGTTTCAATAGACAATTTTATAATAAAAGCAGCAACCACAGGTATAATTATGGCGCGGCGTTATTCAAGGACATTTTTTAATTTTAATGGTTAGTACTCTAGCTATTGTTTGCTTCACAGTAGTGTAGTTCCAGCATGTATGGGTTATTATTAAACAACACAAAAAAATCGTTATATGTTAGATTTTAATCCGCTGGTTTTTTGTTTGTTCACACACAACACATAGGACAAAAATATTGGGTTAAGTTTTAATGTTTTCATTTATTTTATTAAATTATTAATTTATATCTATATAGATCTAAGACACAACTACATACATATACTAAGACTACTGTTATTATTTTAAAAAAACGACATGCTACTAACAAACATGCCACACTCTAGCAGGTACCCACATTTTTTCTTTATAAAATAAATCCTAAAAATTACATCACATTTGAAATAATACTATCATATCATAGCATATCAGATGCCACGTTCTAAGTTGGCGACATGGTCAATAATTTAAAAAATCCCAATACGTTCTAAAAATAAAAAAAGAGAGCAACTGACATTCAAGAATAAAAATTCCAAATAACCATTGTCATGTTCACGGAAGCCAACTGAAAACGCTTGATCCGCTTTACTAAAAAAATATAACTTCTTTAGACTTCTTTAAAAGGAACTCATTAACGATATTCAATTCTATATACACCCTGAGCCACGAGTTATAATTTTAATTTAAAATTATAATCGCATCACTTTTTTCTAATATCACACTCATGCTATTGGTTCTCGTGATTTTTCGTAAATAATTCATCCTGAAACAAAAGAAAATCGGTATTAGACATTTGCCAAAGTTAGTCCTGGAAATCTTGCAGCTTTTGATATTGACTAAAGGCTAAATAGTTTCATTAAATTATTAATCGGCTGTTAAATACTTGTATCAAAGCCAAAACTACTGGCCTTGAATATATTGTAATTAAATGCCCTATTATTAATTAAACATAAGTCTGATAATACATATACATATTGTCCCAGAACAGTGTGAAAATCTGTCAGATGCAAGGACACCGAACACAAATAATGCTAGTCTGTCACCTTAGTTTCTCCTCAACTGAGCTATTTGCTCTTAAACATGGGATGTAAAAAAGATATCTTTGATACTGTTTGACATAATCTAATTGTTTGTAGAAGAAAGAATGGAGTCGTAACTTGAGATGGTAAAGAGTCAATAAGCAGCTAGTATGGGTGTCTGGGATAAACTACCTTTAACGACTTTCACTACACAACTTTAAGTTTCTAAGAATATTTCACTGAATTGTTATTTCATGTTCTTCAGGTATTTCTAAAAAGAAAAGGTAATCCTTACCAACTTTTTTCTGTTAGTTGGAGTTTCTTGACGTCTCTCGAAAAGATTTCATGGAATCTGACTGTAAAAATATTAAGCAAATTTTTTTTACATATCACGAAATAATTTTTTTACAGCCGTATTCGGTAGAACCATTTCAATTTCCAGACGATTTATTTACGAAAATAAATATTTTTTTTTCTTTCACAGGTAAGTTAACTGCATCCATTTAATGTAGTAATTGATAGTTTTCAATTTTTTGAAATTGATAAAAAATATATTTAAAAAGAAGGTCTTCAGACTGTTTACAATATTACAAATATCTCAATTAATCACATTAATTATCAGCCAGATATAATTAAGCTTTGGAAAAATTGTTTTCCAAAGAACAACACTGAATATTTCATTTGAAGGGCAGTTTAGGAGAAAATTCTAGAATTATTTCTGATATTTAAAGAATGCGTATTGATTCTGTGGCATTCTGTATTTATGAGATATTCTAACTCTGAGATTAAAAACCCAAAACAATACAAATTAAATGGGTATATAAAATATAAAAAATGATTGCAAACATTAAACCATTAAACTTAACATGCATAAGATAAATAGAGAGCATTTACCAATAACTATAAAAGCCAACATTTCCAGAACTGCTATATTTTATCATAAAAAAAGCATTCATTTCTATCGCAATTTGACAAAAAGAGACCGCCTCAGAAAATAAATATAAAAAGTGCCAAAGCAAAAATAAGATTTGTTAAGTATTAAAAAGCAACATGCCGCATATCTTTATAAAAGGATTCGGGACATTTCTCGCATAATCAAGGTCTTTGTATGTATATATATATATATATATATATATATATATATATATATATATATATATATACTTATATAACAAACCTGCTTAACCAAAAAAAGTAAATGAGCATACCTAGGGTACATCCCCCGAACTGGGTTATTAACCCTGGTATAAATAGGTCAAAAAGAGTGAAATAAATAAAAAAAGCACTTAAAAAATATAACATATTATATTTCATCTAAAAAATTTGACTTTTTCAAGTGGGCGTTGAATTAAAAAAAGCAATAAATAGAAAGCACTTTAGGTATTAGACATTAAGGCAGTCAATACATAAATCTATTGCTTCAAAAAGTAAACTTTTCAAAAACTGTTATTTTTTACTTTTTAGTGTTTCTTTAATACTTTTTTATTTTTCACATTTCTGAAATATGCTCTGTAACCTATTGCTGCTAGCCAATAAGATATTATTGTCAATATTCTCAATTTATGTATGTCCAAATTAGGATACAGAAAAAGTGTAGAACTACAACCCTATATTCGAATATATCAACAGAAATTGCCATAAACTCAAGGAAGACTTAAAGAAGAAACAAAGAATCAAAATAAACTAAATAACGTTCAGAGAAACCAGCCAGTCAATAATCAAATTTGCACGATAGTCAACATTTCCTTCTAGTAATTTCGTCACAAGAAATCAACCCCAATTTTGAACTTGGTCACAGCAGCTGACTCTGCTCAACTAAAACTTACTGAAATAGATAAATCTCCTAAAAATAATAAAAGTAATAAGTAAAAATAGGACACTGTTATAAAAAGTATAAATATACAACCGCCCTGGCAAAAACAGATTAACCCTCCAAAAGAATAAATTTTTAAACATTTACCAACTCATAAGAGTAACACCACTATCTCGACGGGCACGAAGATTTACTATTAAATAGCATTAAAGGAAAGCACCGACTCCACGACGACCAACTCCTTCATCTCTATGTTATGAACTATTCTAGATCCAGGGCTGCCACTTAGGCCAATCATCAGCTTCAGGAATTTACTAACAAACGTTTTTCAGATATTCCAGTCGCTACAAGGTAGAACACCACAATTTGTTAAGAACTCCACTCATTTTATGGAAATCCTATAGACAATGGACATAGAATCAGTGGACCGTCTAGTAAGTTTTGATGGTGAACGTTTATTTATAAAAGCAACATTAAAAGAGTCCTTAGTAATACTTTGCCTTTGAAGGTAGTTATAAACTTGTTTGCGTTTTGCCTGAAAATTCCTACTTTTAAGTCAAAAATCACGGGATGTTAGTTGCCAATAATTATATTAATTGGCATGGAGAACACCAGACGAATACTTCCACTTGCAAACCAAGTATGAAATCGATATGTTGATGACACTTATAAATTGGTCGATTTTGTGGAGTTGGAGATTTTTCTTAATTATATTAAGAATATTCGTCAATACGATAAGTTCATTATTTCAAAAGAAATACATCCGTAATTCCTTTTCCGGATATTCTCGTCAAACTAGGTAAATCCACAAGACTGGTCAATATTGAGAATTTGGTACAGTAAGAATGAAGATTAAGAAATTCATATGAAGGGTACAACTCTAAAATCGTCAAAGAAATGTTTAGAATATCAAATAAACAAACTACATAACTGAATTAAAAACGCTAAATAGTTTTTTTTCTCATAGCTGCGTTTTTGTAATAGAGGTGTAACACTTCTAGTAGTTCATTGAATCCTTTGTGGTCCATGCTTAATAATTTACCGCATTCCTTTGCATTCTTTAATTATATTTCGTAATGTAAGTTCCCATGCAAAATATATGCCTTTGTATAGGCCCCAATGATTCTATTTTTTTACAAGTAAGATCTTAATTTAATTACTATTTTCATAAATCTTTGAAGGACCATAAATAAAAATATGTTTCACAAATATAATTGTACGCTGTTATGCTTATAAAAAAAGAGTTGTAACCGTCTTAAAAATCTCTAAAAACTCAGCGTTTTGAAAATCTTTTGAATAATAATGGCAGTTTACTAAATTGGAACAAAAGTCAGAAATTTTGTTGTAATTTGTAAACTTACGATAATAATGTTAAAAGGCAAAAAACTGAATATACATTTTATATATGCCGTTTTTTTTATTCAGTCATATTTAATCTTGATTACATTGATTGATTGATTGATTGATTAGGATTAAAAACACAACAAATATTCAGAAGTCAATTAATAAAAGGAATTTTTAATTATCTAATAAAATTCAGTAAATAATATGAAAATGTATGCATCAATTAAATTTGGACACAAAGGTAGTTTAAAATTATATTCATATTTGGATATAAAAAGTTTAAAATTTGAGAATATAGCACTAATTACTTAGATGAGTCTAAAATCTAACTGACTAAGGACAGAAGGATGCATGCAGTCCAAGGTCATGCTTCCAGATCCGTCACACCCTAAGGCACCTGAAACATGGACCATGGAGAATGGCAGATATGATTGGAATACCAACCGTACACTTATATAAGTATCTTAAGTTATTTTGAAGTATCTTTAGATATTTATTTCCGCAATTATTGTTACATGTTTTAAAAGTAAATTTAGAAGAAAGCTAATTAAAACCTAAAAGTCTTAAAACAGAAAAGCGCAAAAATGTAAAAATGGAATTTATATAAGATTTTAAACTACAGTCTGCTCGACAGTCGGCAACAGCGCGCTTTCTCATCAGATTTACATTTTAAATAAATTTTTAGGACAATTTTCTACAACCCTCGTAAAACAGAAGTTTGTTATCGAGAAAAAATAAATAACCCTCCCACCTAGTGGAACAAGTACAAATTTTGCCCCCCCCCCTGCATGTATAATGCCTGTGCGACAAAAAATAACTGGTGGCTTAGAAACAAGATTATTCATAGTTCATGTATAATCATCCCCTTATGAACAAATTCAACAACAGAGCGGGAAAATAACAGTTGACAAAAAAGAATCATCTATAGTTTTGCATAATCCCTTATTAACCAATTCAACAACATAGCTGGAAAACAACTGATGACCACAAAAAAAAGTCATCTATAAGTTTTCTCCCTGCACTCCATACATCTTATCGCACGGCCTCTTAGCATCAGTGGGTCCCCGGGGGCTAGCGGAGGTTTAGCTACGCCCCAGTTTTAGGGTCCCTAGATGCTGAAAAGTATGATTCCAATTCCGGCGATCTGTCTGTTTCCGGCATAGCTAAAAAAACTACTTACCCGACCGATTAAAAATTTTGGTCAAAAATTTAGGGACATATGGGGGTGACCTGGTAACATTTTAGTGAAAATCAAACATGCCGGAGCAGAATGACAGCCTAGTGGAATGTATCAAAATTTTAGTAAACAAACTACTTATCCAGTTTACCTCAAATTTTGTACATACATAAAGTATTATGTTGGAATAAACTGGTAAAACTTTGGCACGAATCGAAGATGGCGAAACAAAATGGCGGCTTAATAACATATTTAAAAAATCAGCCTGAAAAAACTAGATTGATTTCAAGTTTTATGCGAGAATTAAGTGTGATACAGAAATGAATTGGAAATTGGGGTACGAATTCAAGATGACCGAACAAAATGGCGGCCAAATAAAGTGTTTGTAAGTAAAGGTGTAAAAAGAGGATTTTACAGATTCTTAGGTTTTAGGGTTCCTAGATGCTAAAAAACATTTTTCCTAATTCCGTCGGTCTGTCTGTTGGTTCGTATGTCTGTCTGTCAGTTCGCAACATAGGTAAAAACTACTTACCTGATTGGTTTAAAATATTTGTCAAAAATTAGGGGTCATATGGGGGTGACCTGGTAACATTTTGGTAAAAATCCAATATGGCGCAACAAAATGGCGGCATAGTGAAATGTAAAAAAAATGATTACTAAAAAACTAAGTATCCAATTTACCTCAAATTTTGCACAAAAATCAAGTGTTACCTAGGAATGAACTGGTAATAGTTTGGTATAAATCCAAAATGACAAAATAAAATAACTGGTAAAATTATTGAATTCAAGAGGTTGAAACAAAATGGCGGCCAAATAAAATATTGCCAATTTATTTCAAATTACAAAAATTAGATGAGATATACAGATAAACTGGTAAAATTTTGGTACGAATTCACCATGACGGAACAATATAGCAGTCTAATGAAATTTTTAAAAAATCAAAAGTCAAAAATTAAGGGTGGCACATAGGCAGACACTAGTAAAATGTTTGTTCGAATATAATATGGTGGAACAAAATTGTGCCCAATAAAAATGTTTGAAAAGACCCTAAATATGTCACTAAATGACTATGTCAGGAACTAAAGTCTGTCACTCTTCACCATTCAAAGAAAAGGAAAGATTCATAACGAGGGAAGTTCCGGGTAAAAGAAATTTACCGATTTGCATACAACTTTGAAGCATGCTAGCGTGTTGGTTAAGGATTTGGGACTCACTTTAAAGGATCTTCGTGTGGGTGCACTTTCCCATATGATTCACACCGTAAAAACATTTTTGGGACAATTTTTTTTATTGGAAAGTAAGAATAGGTTTTTGATATAGTTTATTATGGCTATTTGTGGGTTGGCACCAGTTTAGTGCCAGGTTTGGCGCCGGAACGCGACTGCTGTAGTATAAAATGTTGGTTATTTTTTAAATATTACAGAAGAATCTACAAGATTATTAAAAACTATCTTAACATGTTAGGGTCGAGGAGCATCTAATAATCTAATAAGTCCCTAAATAGTACTATTTTGGCTAACAATGGGCCTGGTAAGGCAGACACCCACGTACAAGACCTGAATACTGTTCAAGCCCTTATTTATACAAAGCAAATAAATTATATAATATGACATTGTTTATATACATATATGATTTTTTAAGATTTGGATGCAGCTATAATCGCATATTCAGCAAATCTACTTCGGAGGAGGGTTGGCGAGGAGGGTAAAAGAAGAAAAAAAAACAATGGTGGAGAGAAAAATTATTACTAACAGGCGTGAAGCTAGGAGCCAAATGTACTACTGCTGAAAGTTAAAAATTAATATTAAAATGCTCAAAAAATATCCCTTAAAAATTTCCTTTCTGTGTTGAGGCAATATTTCAAAAGCTTCTCGATTTCAGAACCCTGGTGTCGTAATATAGATGGTTGTGTAAATATGCCCTAGGGCTAGATGATGGCCCAATATTTTCCAATATTGTAGAATAGGGGAGAAAAGGTAACAGCACATTAAAGGTATTTGCCATAGGGGAGTAGTCACCCTACCTAGGAGAGATGAGTTGCAGGTCTTTGTAACAAGGTCGAGCCGATACTAAATAAGGCTGTAAGGTGGTCTTTACAGCCTCACCTTACCACTGCTACTAGAGGGGTACTGAAAAATGTAGACGAAAAAATAGTTTCATCTAGATATTTACTAACGTGCTATAATGATATATTATAATTTTTTTGTAAACAAAAAAACAAGTAAATTTGAATATAGCCACTTATTATACTGAAAATGTAGGTAATCATATTTGCAATTTTCAATGGTGGTTCTATTGTTCGAATAAAAAACAAAATTCCGCAATATTCCCACAATTTGTTTTTGCGTTGACTAAACCAAGTTCGCTAATATTTTCAGATGTTTGTAATAACACTGAAATTGGAGGTCACGAAACAATGGAAAAATACAAATCAGTTAGGCATTTCATATTTTGCCTCTGATGCAGCCTAAATTGCATATTTTATGTAAACTGCACCTGCGAGGTATCGGAAAATAATTGTTTGGGTGCTTTTATCAATCTATATACTCATACTCTAATAGCTAGTAATTTCAATGGCTCTGCCGATAACGTCGTCATCCAATGTGAAAAAAAAGCATTTGAATGACTAATGAATGTGTACTTTTTTTTTCAAAACACAATGCTTGTTTGTATTTTTCAACATTTGAAATTATTATTAAGACTTACCGTATAATCTATTGCTCAACAATGCAACGAGAACTAAAGAAAAAAATAATCTAATCGCGAGTTGATGTGGAAAAATGACGTAATCTCTCTGAGTAGCTATGTGAGCAACTTCTTAGTAAAAAATAGAATCGACCCTCTTTTTACATAAAAAAAACGGGTAAATTCGCTTTTACCCAGAACTTCCCTCGTCTAAAATTCCACTACGTATATATAACACAGTTTGGTGGAATTCGGTATTAAGGAAGTTGTGTGTAAAGGTGTATTCACTGATTTTTTATAAGATTTATTTTTTAAATCATTTTGTATTATTATTATTTCTTTTTCGTAACTTGTTTTACATAAAAAATTTATTTTTATTCCAGGAAATTGGGTTTTATCGAATATTTAAACATTTTTATAGACCGCCATTTTGTTTTGCCATAAGGGATTCGCACTAAAATTTTACCAGTTTATCCCAGTTTTGCGCCTAAATATTGGGCAAAATTTCCAGTCAATTGGATAAGCTTTTTTCTGATAATGAATTTTTTAACATTTCATTAGGCGGTCATTTTTGTTCCTCCATTATAGCTGCACAGCAAAATTTTATTTATCCCTATATACTGCACTAAATATTTCTGCAACATTTGAGGTTCACTCGAGAAGTAATTTCTTATTTTTTTTTACAATTTGTGAAGCCGATATTTTGTTCAGCCATATTAGATTTATACCAAAATGTTACTATTCGATCCCCATATGACCCTTGAATCTCGACTAAAATTTGAAGTCAATTAAATAAATATTTTCTGAGCAATACAGCGCAATGACAGAACGACAGACCGACAGAAATGGGAGAACATGTTTTTCGGGATCTAGCGATTTTTCTACTTCTCTCTTACGAAGGAAGTAGAAAATATAATATCAAAAGAATGGCCTTAAAGTTACCACGATTTCGAAAGAAAAAGGTGAGAAACCGCTGCCGACTGTCTAAATAAATTATTTCACCTAACAAAATTAATGCTAATTTTTCTATAGATAAATAGGTAATTCCTTCGGACAAAGAGAACCGGTTTAGAGTAACTAATCATATTAATGTACTGATCGTACTAATGTACACCTAAATATATTTCAATATAAACTCTATCTATAGCATAATTATTGTGCAAAAATAACTAGAAAAAATAACTAAGTTAAATTGTGTACATATGTACAAAATCTTAGTTAGAAAGTTATTTTTGAGATATTCGCAATGACCTAGAGGCTCTTGTATTGTATGACATACATTCCAGCCTAACCTTGAACAGGCATATTAAAAAGCTGATCAAAGTCGATGACCACTTTAGTAATGGTCAGACGACTATATGGCAGAACATGGGGACTCAAACCAAGTATGGTATAATCGTTGTACACTATTTTGGTGACACTATCTACGACATATACAGCCGTGGTACGGTGGCCAAAAGTACTGCAGAACACAGTGATGCTATGCTGAAGTTGAGTAAGATTCAAAGACTTGCCTGCTTGGGCATCACTGGGGCGATGAAGTCAACGCCCACAGCAGAATGGGACTACATCGGCTGGAACTAACCTGTTAAATGGTTGCAGTCCAAGAACAGGTCATCTCAAAATCGGGGACCTAATTAAGAGACTAATGATAGAAATGAGACCAGACTACAGGCCCCCAGCTATCATTATGATCCTCCCTTTGAGGTGGTAATCCAGGATCGAAGAGTCTGGTCGGAGGGTGGGGTGTCTTTCCTCCGTAATGGGTTGGTCTGGTTTACAGACGGATCAAAGACCGACGAAGAAACTGGGGCTGGAGTCTATGAAGAGCGACCGAGGAGAAGTATGAATTTCTCACTTGGCTCTTTCCCCACTGCCTTTCGAGCAGAAATCTTCGCCATACTGCAACGTGTGCGGGAAAATAGAAGGAGGGCTTATGTAGATCAGCGCATGTACATCTGCTCAGACAGCCATGCAGCCCTAAAGACACTTCAGCACTAAAAAGTAACCTTTAGACTGATGTTGGAATGCTTAGACGTATGGGTGATGTCTGAACGGAACACTGTCAACTTGTTCTGGGCTCCAGGGCATAGTGGTGTCGAAGGTAATGAAACAGCTGATGAGCTCGCAAAAATATAGACTCATCAGAGGCCTTTATGTGTAGAGTACGAGGCTGAGTAAATAAATGATTAATGAATAGGCACAAGGTCCACTGGAAAAGTAGACAGGAACATATACACAGCAAAAATCTTTAATAAGGAAATTGATGTTGTACTTGCTGGAAATCTGTTCATTCTAAGTAGAAATCAGTTAAGGGCAATCACAGGCATCCTTACAGGACAGATGGCTGTCAAGGACCACCTTTAAGTTAGTGGTACACGCTGGTGACCTAACATGCAGATTTTGCGGTAGGCAAAACGAGACAGCTGTACATATTGTGTGCTACTGTGAGGCACTGGATCGCAAAAGGCATTTGTCCGTCGGGCAACCGAAGGTCGCCCTAGAGGTCTTGGCTTTCCTATTCTAGATCTATGCAAATTTGCTTAGAGTTTTAAGCTGGAAAAGTGTGGAGGGGTTGGCGATGAGTGCGTCAGCACTGGCACAAGAAGCTGCAAAGTCAGTGCCAGGAGGTGGGTTTTGGTCAGTATTCTGCGGGAGCCCGACACTACCAACTGGCGTAGGGCCATTGGTGTCTGTAAAGGGATTTCCCACCTCCAATGAGAGACAAATTATATTACAAATGACAGTAAATAAATGAGACATTTAACGTACCCTTTGAAATATATTAATATTAACTATCCTAATCAATTAATAATCCATACACGAAAGCATCGTTCTGAACTGATAACATTTCAATTATTAATATATATCCCTCTGGTGCTTCCTCCGCCATTCCTCAGCGCACCACTGCGTCTATTTTCAATTAGAAAAGAAAAGCCATAAATTGGTGACCAGCCAGTGCCGCGGAAGAATTTGTAAATTAATTTTAGTATTTATGAAGTTGATATTGTTGATATAATTTATTTAACTGAAAATGCAAGTACATTGCATATGTTTTATAACCTTGCGTGACTACTTGTAGTTTTATAGTTTCTTAGCTCTTTATAGCAAGCTATCACTTATCAATTTATCAAACACTTTAGAATACAGATTTAATATTTTAGTTAAAGAAATTCATAAACATGCTGTTACTATGTCTTTGATATGCGATTATTTGTGTTATTCATACATTTTATCTTAGTTTGCTAGACTTGTTTTCCCCTTATGCTTAATTCTTTAATTTAGATTGTATGCGCCATAATCGGCGTAGACAAAGTCTTTACATATGAATATCGGACTGGCTCTTTTCAATATGTTATTTAAAGAGCAAAGCTGAAGTCAAGTTTTCTGTGTTTAAGTGGAAGTTAACACTCAGTAATCAATACCGTTTACTCTAGGTCTCATTTAAATTAACAATAGTCAGAGCTTATAGTTCATTTGATAATTTAAGTCAACCAGTTTCATCCAAGTTTACATTGCTAGCTCAGGATTATATTTTAATGCTTGTGTTAGTCATGGAGTGAACTCGCAAACTCCATAAACAGAACGAACTATAAACTTAGACTAGAAATTTTATCTTCAATTCTTATCAAAAATCGGTAATAAGACTAGAGAAAAGGAAACGCCAAAGACGCAAGAAGCAGGAAAAAAAGGCAGGAAGAAACGCTATGTGAGAAAAAAACAGGCTGTAAAAGAGAAATCGAAATACGATGGTACAAATGAAATATACAGGACTCCGATGGAAACAGCAAATCAGAATTTATCATAACCTCCAAAAGTCCAAGACAAAGATGCAGTCTGTCTGCGCTTATGTTCAACATTTATGTCCAAATGGCACTAAAAGAATTTAAAATAATAAATGGTGGCAATAGGTAAACAACGTGCTCTAAACATTGTAGGTAATCAAGTACTAATCAGATGGCCTAATTCATGATACATAACGAATTAGGATTTAAAAGAGGCTAACAAAAAGGAATCTAGGGCGACAACTTTGCTTTACAAATTAAGTGTAATCCATTTAAAAACAACCTCATAATTTTTAACGTCCGATTTTGATAAGCTTTATTTGCATTTTACAAGTGACGGACGCGTCACTGCATTAAGCACTCACTTATATAGGACAGTTCCCAATTTCATAAAAACATACTGCACAATAATAATTTTGTCAACAAATTAATATTCACTTTGTTCATCCTTTCATCCACACACACCGCCATTTTATTAGGTCATGTTCAATCCTTACCAGTTTTGAATAAGATTTTTTACGCTGCCTTTTTAAAAAAAATATTTTTATTTATTATAGTCATTTTCTTCCGCCATCTTGAACTCGTGACATAACTTTACCAGTTTATTTATATATCACACTTAATGCTTGCACATAATTTAAAATTATGTGCGATGAATGAATATTTTTTTAAGGCCGATTTTATACGTATTTTATTAGGCTGCCATTTTGTTTTGATGTCTTAAATCCATTCCGAAATTTTACCACTTCATTCCTATGTAACACTTGAGAAATTTGAGAAAATTGGATGATTAGTTTCTTTAGTTATATTTTTTTAACGTTTCACTAGGCCGCCATCTTGTTCCGACATTGGATTTTTACCAAAAATATTACTAGGTCATCCCTATATGACCCTTAATTTTGACTAAAATTTCACCTTGATGGGTAGACAGACGGAACGAAATTGAATTGATAAAACTATATTTTGAATAATTATCTAGGGACACTAAAACCGCAAAATATGTAAAACCTAAGAGAAATTTTTTACAATTACAAATATTTTATTTGGCCGCCATTTTGTTCCGCCATTTTGAGTTAGTACTACAGTTTTACTAGTTCATCTCTATACCACAATTAGTTATGGCACACAATTTGAAATCAGTCCATTAATTTTACCAGTTGACTCCTACAAAATACTTAATTTTTGTGCAAAATTTGAGATAAATTGGATAAGTAATACTTTAGCAATAATTTTTTTAACATTTCACTACGCCGTCATTTGGTTTTGCCATACTGAGTTTTTATGAAAATATTAATTATTAATTTTTGGGCAAAATTTGAAGTAAATCGGGTAAGCAATTTTTTAGCTATGCCGCGAACAGACAGACCGATGGAACTGAGAAAACATGTTTTTCGGCATCTTGGGACCTTGAAACGTAAAGATCTGAAAAAATCTCGGAGGGTAATTTTTTTCACGATTACAATACTTCAATTACTTTTACGAGGGAAAATTATAAAATATTTAAAAGTTTGATAATACCAAAAGATAAAAGAGTAAAAGTCCTACAACTTTGGTATTTAAAGTTTTTTTCCGTTTTTAAAAATGAGGGTCCTAGGTGGATCTCAAAATATCATGAATATCCTACAGCAGTTATGATACGTCGTAGTTCTTCTTTTCACTTTTATATAATGTTTTTACCAACAAAAAAAATGTATTCAACTGCATTTCAAAAAATAAATTCATTATGCAATTCGTGAATTTTAATTTGGCGATATAATTACTATTAAACAATTTTTTGTTTTGGTTTTTGTAGAAAAATAGAAGGTACAATATTTGATAATCCATAACTCAAAAGAAAAGTTCATGAAAATCAAACGATAAAATAAAAATATATGGTGGCGTTTGAAAAGGGTTCCCCTTGACATCCGAACATAAAACTCGCGGTAATTTGTTGGCAGATCCTTGCTCTTAAATAATAAGCAGTGAGACAGAGGACTCATAGACTGTGCTAGTGAGTGCTTGTTTCATTTTCATACCACTGATATCACAAAAAATATCCGAACATAGTCCGAAGAAAATTCCAAGCAAAACGAAATTCAAATTCAGTTCGGGGAGAGGGTCCAAAGCTGAAATTATTTCGGGGGGGGGGGCAAATCTCAGGAAAAGTGATATAAAGCATGCCTATACCAGCATATTTTCAAAGTTTCGGGGGGGGGGTCCAGGTCCCCAGGACCATCTCTGGCTATGTACTACGTAATTTGTAACATTTTAATTTCTATATTAATATTTTGATATTAATGTCATATTAATGTATTAATATCGTTCTGATCCAAATGCTACAATTATACGACTTACATTAATACGTTCTATTTTGCAATAACTCCAGGTTCATTTAATACTATTTTATATCTTTGAAAAAAGGAGATCCCGTAGTAATGCAGAAAATTTAATAAATCATCTTTCATAGAGAATATGAAACCGCAAAGCTTATTTTGCTAGGGCACTTCCTATCTGTTGGTAATTTTAACAATTCATGAAATAGTGCTTTTCATTTTTCAAATAAGGATTAAATATCGTTAAAAACAGAAATTACAAGACATTTTGATATAAAGAATAACAGTATTTCGAAGACTGAGGCGATCTTTTTATCGAAAAAATAATAAAAGAAGTGTTCACCTACCTCACCCTATGAATCCCGCAGACAAGGATACTAATAAAGCTATCAGTGCTGTTGTGATTGAACTAATACTAGAACTGGAAACCCTTGGTTGCTGTACAGCACTTGTCAAAGGCAGTGGTGGATCATCTACGCGTAATCTGTCTGAGTATCGATAGAGAAGATCCATTATTACACCATTACTCCATCCAAACCCGAGTTGAACCTCATACTCGCCACCTGTACCTGTACCTCCAAATACTGTAGAATCGTACTGAAACAAAACAATATACACAATTGTAATTTAGTCCATTTTTTCAGTGTCGTTTCATCTAAAATAACTAATATCTACATGTTATAACCTGTTTGAAAATATGTAATAATAATAATAATAGAGATAGGATTTGCTCTTAACCAAGGCATCTAACACGGCCTATCACAAAATGATGATGATTTGGGTTTAATATGTCTTAGTTTCATGTCTTTATTTCTCTAATCGGATTCAGTATGATATAAACGTTGTAAATGTCACCTATGATTTGGGTTTAATATGTTACAAAATGATGATGATTTGGGTTTAATATGTCTTAGTTTCAGGTCTTTATTTCTCTAATCGGATTCAGTATGATATAAACGTTGTAAACGTCACCTATCTAGTCGAAGTGCGCAGAAGAGATTTATTAAAACATATCTAACTTAAATGAAAACTTTATGAAAGTAAGTATGAATTTGCACTTAATTTCTTTTGTTTAATTTAAAGCACTGAAAATAACTAACGTAGTAACGGCAGATGGCACGCCCTCTAGAATTATTAGATATTATGAATTAACATATTTGCAAATTTTATAATCAACTGTAATACTAGGTTCATTACAATTTATTATTTCTTAACTACTTGATACTGTTACAGTTGTACCTAATTAAACAAATAATTAACTTGACACTGATAGCTATAAATAAAATTGAGTTGCAGGCTTTTGAACTGATATTTCATAAAGATTTAATATAAATAGACACATCACAGGGATATATTTGTGTTATAATAGTGTAGGCAAATAGTATTATAAACAAATCAGCATGATCCATTAGGTATCGGAATTATACAAATAGAAAGATTTATAGAACACATTAATGCGATAATGCACACTTAGCGAAAAAAAAACATGTTAATTCCTCGTTTTTAAAATAGCTTACACGAGGCAAAACTAATGTGATATTTTTGTGCCTCATAAATTATGGTCGCATAACAGACTTCTTTAGGTATAACATGGAAAAATATTCCTAGTGAATGCGAAAATATTTCGTCATTTCAAGCATTTATAGGTTGAACATTTCAATAAAATTCAATCAAGAGTAAAATTAAAATTGATTGATGTACAGGGTGCCCTATGTAAGATGATCCACTTTATCTCAGAAGTTGCATTACGTACAAAAAAGAGTTAAAGACAAACAAAAGTTTCTTGGTTTGATTTGAATTTTCAAAATATTTTATTTTTATAAATAGAGGGTGTTTATATGGTTTTGACCTGGTATGAACTTTTTTATTTTAAATGGAACATCCTGTATATTTATAGATTATTTAGTAGATCTTCTAAAGACAAGCGCAACAACATATAATAGTTATGGTGTTAGATGCTCAGGCATATATTCAAATTGACGTAACTAAGACACTTAAACGACATTTAAATATCTGCTTACACCGAACATTTTCTAATTTATCTATTATCTAATTTCAGGTATTACATTTTTGAAAAATGGTGCCGTGTTGCAAGTATTTAGTTTTGGAAATTCTCTTATTTTTTTAAATGTATATTAATCTTAAGTTTAGATAGAGCATTGAAAGGCGAATTTAACGATATATAATACCATGGGTTCATGATCCAACGTTTCTGACTTATCGACGACTATCTTCAGAATGTATTATTATTTTTTTATTATTAAT
This sequence comes from Kuschelorhynchus macadamiae, assembly GCA_030620095.1. Classification (NCBI taxonomy): domain Eukaryota; kingdom Metazoa; phylum Arthropoda; class Insecta; order Coleoptera; family Curculionidae; genus Kuschelorhynchus; species Kuschelorhynchus macadamiae. Next base: position 264,496 of record JAUTXW010002211.1, on the reverse strand, counting down.
TAATTAATTATTATCTAAAATAAAAGATAAGCATCAGACTAGCTAAATTGAACAAAAACAGTAATAATTCAAAAAAAAATTAAAATAAAAATTACCTAATGAATAGCAAATTAAACATAATACGATAATTAGCCAATATATTTATTGGGTAATAACATCATATTATAAAAATTGTAATATATTTCACTTTTCTTGATAAAAGTAAAGTTTCATTACCAAGAAGATCCGTTAAAACGGCTTTAGGTATTTTTTTACCGAAGCACTTGGATCTTCTCTTATAATGAAATTTTCCTTTTATGAAGCAAAGTGAAACACATTACAATTTTTAAAATTTTTATAAATTTTTTACCAGATAACTATATGCATCACAGACTCTTATCTGGTGTGACATAATTCGTCACCGATTCCTAGAATAGTTAATCTGCTCATGCTCAAATAAAACTGTATGACAATATATCTGCTTCATTTCTATCTCTAACAATAATTCAGATCCGCAGAAGTATTTCGTATTCGTCGCCTTCATAATTTTACATACATATATACATATTCACATACATACATATTAGGGATGTCAATCCGGAAGGGCTTTTCTAATCCCGGGATTTTTGAGATTAATTGCATAATCCCCAATCCCCCAATAATGACATTTAATAACTTTTATTGTATTAAGTTTAAAGACAGAACCTGTGTGTAACTGTAAATACAAACAAAAGTTCTAAGTTTACAACATTTTAAAAATATACCGCAAAAATATTACGGTATCTAAAGTTTCGTCCCGAAACGTCGAACCTATTTTGTAATATAAAAACCCTGCCGAAGAAAACCATCTTTCAGGTTCCACGCTTGTGGGCTGAATCCCTATTAAACATTCGAAGGGTTTTTTGGAGATTATGGTCGCTACTGCCACCATATAACAATTTCTTGGCTAATAATGTTGGCCAACGGCGCTTAATTTTTTTTGTCTGCATTTGTATTAGTCCATGTTTTTTGTAATATCTTTTGTAATATAACACTCAAAGATTCATTTACCGCTTACAAAATTTCTGCAGGGGGATCATCATCTTCGTCCTTGACTTCATACTGATGAATCACATTTTCGTTGTATAGTCTAATTAAGAGTTTTTTTTAAACATGTTTAAAAAGATAAATACATGATATTTTAAAGCAATTACTCCTTCAGAGTTTATAGAGTCGGCATTTGTGAGAAAGCAAAGAATTTCAGAATAACTGGTTCTGCGTTTAATAAAAAGGGATTAGTCCCGGTAGAGAGGTTTTTATATATATATATATATATATATATATATATATATATATATATATATATATATATATATATATATATATATATACATCGCGGATTACAAAAAGTGTTGGGGTTTGCACGACACTGCTATATTTTTGTGATATTTTGCCATAAACCATAACCTTCCCTTCTGAAAATACAGGGTGGCATTGAAAAAGTTTAAATTTAGACACCCCTTGTGTCTGAGTTTCCTTCAACTACGTGAAAGTTGAAAACTGATTGTCACCGAATTTTCTTATAGGTCAAGACCTAGTGATAATAATAAAAGTATGTTATTTTAAAATATAAGACGGGTTTATATATTTATTTAAACCGTTTAATATCCAACATGCCAAGGAGGTGAAAATATTAATAATTATCATATAGTTCTATTTACACTGTTTTTCTAACACCTTAAATATTATTGTTAATATTATTTTTATATATAATTTTTATTGTTTTATTATTAGTCAGTGCTTTTTAGAAAACAGCAGGGTGATTACTGGATTCTATACGATAACCCTATAGTAATTTTCAACTTTGACGTAAATTGCAGGTAACCGAGATAAAAGGGTGCTTGAATTAAAAATGTTTCAATATCACCCTGTATCCCAGAAACGGTGAAGCTTATACAAATTTTGCTTACGACATCATAAGTATTATCAAAATATAACATATCGTGCAAACTCCAAAACGATATCTTTACTAATATCCGAGAAACTCAAAATACAGACCCGCTTATTTCGTTACGAATTTGTAACACCCTGTATGTACAATGTAAAGTCCGTGAATTTCTTTAGTAAATCTTGTTTATCTTATAACCATTTCCTGAAGCTAACATTTGACTTATTTAATAATCGGATATTAAAAAAATCGGTCAAAATTCATACTTTTTAAAACTAGCACATAATTTGAGCATTGGCGAAAATAAAAAGAAAAATTTAAAACTGTTATTAAGGAAGGGTCCTAGTAACCAAAATAAGCACTTAAAATGATTCTACAACTTTTGCGTTTTTCCAGGTTATATGTTTTGGATTTGGTAATGACTTAAGTTGTCAATCTATATACAGTAAATACAAAACATATAAATCAAAAAGTGGTTAAATTTTAAAACTAGAGAAAATTCCCAATCAGGAAAATGAAAGATTTTAAAAATCGGATTAAAAATAACAAAGTTAGACGGAAAAAAGCGAGTGCTTCACTTGGAGTGTGGATCGGTTTATTTTATTATTCTTATTATGTTATATTTTTTAATCATTTCATTTTAATATTCCAAAATAAAATAAACTGTATCATTAATTTTCTCTTCGATAAAATGACGATTTTTATTCCAAGCAATGGAATGTTATATATATAATATTACTAATTCATTTCCATAGGATGATAGGAAGTTAATCTTATAAGTAGTTGTAAGCTATACCACAAACAGGCAGATCGACAGACCGAGGGAATAAAACACATGTGGATTTTTTTTTGGCTAGAGACCCTGAAATTAGATTATTTCCCTCTTACAAAGGAAGTAAAAATGGATACGGCCATACGGCTATCAAAATTAATAAGTGTTTAACACATTGTTGTTGTCTATTTAAGCAAGTCTAGATAACTGCTAATCAGTTTTGTGCCGCGCGCTACTTTACACGGTAATATTAACTAGATCTTTCCAAACTAGTTTATAAACAATATACGACATAATGAGCAAAAAAATCGCTTAACACAAGTAATAGAGTGTGACACACTTTTGGCATACCTAACCTCCGTGCTAATTGTTTTTATTCAAAAATTGGCAACGATAAAAGGCGAAAGTAAACTTTTTAGAGAGCTTATGATTCAGTGGAACTGGCTGGCAAACCACATTGTCTGATTATAATTTAAACAGATCATTTAAGGTATACTGAGAAAATAAAGTTCTTATACAGTTACACAGAAAACAGTCTGTAAAATGCCTGTCTTCTGTATGTGATTGAGAGAGGTGTAGGATGTTTAATGAGGACTGAATTTTGAAATTAACCGATAAAAGACTGTTATGAACCAGTGGCGCAGCTAGCCCCCCCCCCCCCCAAGTCTTATTAAAAACAACGGCTTTATAGTATTTAAAAAAAACAAAAAACCTTTCTAACGTAATTAAATCCATCCTAAAAGCTCAACGGGTCGTGTTCTTAATTAATTAATTAACTAAAACTTTTAAGTTTTAGTTAATTAATTAATTAGGAACTTTAGCTATTATATAAAGCATGAGAATCTATCCCTGATTCGGTAAGTTTTTAATTTTTAAAGATATAAAGAATAAAAAAGTTTGAAAATTGCAAAAAATGGAATTGGAAAAAGGGTATTCACTCTAACTCACTCACTGAAGGGTTAATGACACCCATAAATCTTGTAAAATAGAGATTATGATTATAAGTTTCTAAAAAAAGGTCAAGGTCAAAAAGAAGATGGTCAAGGTCTACATTTTCAGATGGAATCTTTTACTTATTTTTCCTATAATCAGGGTCCAAAAATACGTCCGACACCAAATTTTTATTCGAAACTCGAAAAATACCGTTTGAAGGTATTGGTCACCCGCTGAATCGGAATCCATAATCCGTTTTTTCTATCTCCCTCCGTTGAGGATCTGTCATTAAAAAAAGACCATTTTCGTTTTTCCGGGAAAATTCTACGCGCAATAGTTAAGTTTGTTATTCGATATACATCCCCTGGTTAGAGATTAGTACTACATACATTTTTTAAATCTACATTACACGTAGATCTTACTTCGGTACTAGCAATATACATTAATAATACATACATTTCATTAATAAAACTTTGCGAAACTCAAAGGATCAAAAGAAAAATAATTCCCCACTCAACAGATTTTAAAAGGAAAAATTCACTGAATTCCTCAAGAGTGCCATAATTAAAATGAAGAGAACAGGAAATCTTATCAAGCAAAGTGGTTTTTAGAACTTCCGATTGTAATTTTTATCATCTTGCTCTGATAAAGCTCTACTACTTTTAGAGAATAGATCCACATAATGAATTTACCGCTCGTGTTAAGCCGATACTGATATAAGAACTTTCACCCTATTCGTCTTGGTTTTATTATTCCCGTCCTGTTATTTTTTGTCAAACCCTAGTGCCGAGGAGTGGCCACTAGCACTGGCATAGGAAGGGGGGGTAGGGCAGCATTTCAAAATTTTATCAAAGATATTTTTATGGTACAAATATGACCGACCGCGAAGTATATGACTGAGTTTTGTGTTTGTGTGGTTACTAAAGGAACTTAGACAAGCATTTTTTGAATTTCTATCTTATGCTAAAACTTTGTTCCGTGTTCTAATTTTAATCATAGTGTGAAAAACAGTTAAAAATGGTTATGGTATTTGAATTTTATGGGCTTATTTTTATCTGTAGGTCTGTTTCCTGGGTTGGGCAAACGAGGCGACGTGTCCAGCAACGTTTTTTTTTTAATTTTTGCTTGTTTTTGTTAGCCACTTTTTATATTCTACCTTGATAGAGAAATGCTGTCTACCTTAATAGTGAAATGGGTCCGTACTAAAATTTTCACTTAATGAACAATATAATAGATATAGATACGCCAGTGCTCAATAGTATCAATTTGCATTAATTTCCATTTAGAAAATCTTTTGCAAATCATTTTTTTTGCTGTACCTATTGGACCACAATATTTTTCAATGTTAAATAAAATAATATTACTCAAAATTATTTCTATGAAAAGGAAATGGAAAACACATTTTTTTTCCAAAATGTGTCCTTGGCATCTGTACTTCGCAAATTAAATATTAACAGTGCAATAATAGTTAAAACGTCATTAAAGAAAGCACATATTGCTTTTTAAATGTAAATATATTTGCTTATAATAATAGAGATATGCAATGATCAAATAATAAATGTTTATTAGAAAATAAAGCTGTTGAATTCCCTAACAGTCAAACAATATAAATATTATCGACCTATAGTATTTAATTTACTTTCGGTATTGCGACGATTACCCATTCTAATGAACTCTTTGAAATTATAGCAGTAAACTATATTTTCTTGAAAGTTGTATTAAAAAGGATGGTTACTAAAATATGGGACGGTTATTTAATTAAAGAAGTAAAAACTGCTAAAACTGCTTTACATTTTTTAAAACTAGTTTTTAGGATTTTTGAAAACTGCTTTTTTTTACTTTTATCTCACACCAATATCAAAAAGAACATATTTGTTAAACACAGTGCACTTGAATTTAGAACAAAACTTGACTTGTCTTAACCACAAATTGCCCAAGCTTTCGGTAATATGACAAAAACTGTTATGAAATACTTGCATCTTATCAAGATGGGGCTAGGCATCAACATTTTCACTGAGAAACTAGAAAAACGTACATTCACTGTTATTATTATTCATTATTGATAAAAAGTCAGAGTTTTATTGAGTCAGACATTCATCAGCCTGTATTAATAATAGTTCCAAGCGGTTAGATCCATTATCAATACAATATCTAAATTATTTTGCCAGAATGTTAATTCTTCACAAATTCATTCTTAATAAATGATTTTTAGGTTTTTAGCAATGCTCTTTGTTAAATTTTGAGTAAATACTGTAAGATAAACAATATACCTATTCTTATTTAATTCGGCAGATAAAACAGGTAACATAAACTATGAAAAGCTAGCTTACGTATTTCTAGATTAATTTATCAGCAATAATAGTAGCGTCCTAGGGTCGAATTTAGCAAAAGGAATTTATGAAATTATTTTCTTTTTCAATTTAACATCAAATACTGACACCATGTATTTGCAATAGTCTCTATCAACGTATGCAACTACAGGCTTGACGTCCCTCTTACTACGGATTACACTACTTAAAACAAATTCATATAACGCAAGGGCGAAAAGTTCCCATCATAAAAGTACCGTCATTATTCTAAAAATAATATACTCATTGTCACCATAACTTTTGTTCCGAACCCAAGTAGCAATTATTTAATAAAATTTTAAAGCGAAATTTTTACATTGGCACGAAAGCCTTGTATCACTTTAGCCTCTTTATTGAGATGGAAAGATCCATAGAAAAAACTTTATTTAGACCTAACAGAATATATTTTAAATCTATATTGCAAAGGATATGCAACAATAATTATATTATTATTTTATTAATGCAGTGCCGACAAATTAAATTAGAAAGTAATAAGATTTACAAAACTTATCTTAAGTATCTATTGTCTCATTGCTAAGTTAATACAGTGAGTCCTGATGATACTGGGTACATTAAGAACACGCAAATAAAACTGTATTTCAGAGACACAGACTTCTGAACTTTATACTTTATACGTAGGTATTATTTTTGCTATCAGCACGAGGACAGCGTCATTGCAATTATTTATTACAGTTATTATTACAAGTCGTTTAAAAAAAAAGTTTATTAAATGTTGTAAATTATTAAATTCACTGACGGGTAAAACAAAAATGCTACATTATACGAAATATATTATAAATATAAATTCCCTTTATCTACAGAAAAACGTTTTTACTGCGTTTTGTTAAAACATGTTCTACATAATTTGTCTATAATAGTCGTGAAAGTGAAGAACATTACACTCTGGTGGTCAAGGTTACTTTACTTAACCTTCAGACTATGCTTATCTCCAACATGTGATACGAGTAAACGCCTGATATTAAAATAAAAAACAAAAAAAATCATGAATAATTTGCTAATTTTTGAATGCAAAAATTATTGATAAATTGGAATAAATAACAGTTTTATTTTGAATATGTATTTCAAAACATCAATCCCGGAAGTTGTAAACAAAATATTGCGAATTTTTTTAAAATGTAGGTACAACTATTACTGTTTTTGTCTCAAGACCACCAAAACATTGACTAGCAACTTTATACCTGACTAAATATCTCCTAAACAATGTTGCTATGGTATTAACAAACTATTCGAGGAATTATATTTTCAATTTTAACAGAAGAAAACGAATGAGTTACATTTACGTTAAGATTTTCAGAAAAATATTTTTACAGATGCTCATCTTAATGGCATTCTAAAATTATAACAGATTAAAAAATTATGTATATTTATAGTTAAGGAATTATGTTGCATTAAAATATCGAAAATGCTATAAATTTATGTTTTAGTTGACGAAATATAGTTTTTAAAAGAAAATTGACCGTACGTGAAAGTTTAGTGGTTAAGCCACCTCCTCCGACCGATCCAAATCCTTTTGACTTTTTTTTACGAGAATGGTATTTTGTTGTTCTAGAATAGCGCACTATCTAAACATGTTATTTATTGTATACCTAACTGATTTTTTTATTTTTAATTTAATTTTATTTAAGTGTAGCAGTTAGAGTAAGTCTAACTGAGTACGAAGTATAAAGTTGCAAAAAGTTAATAACAAAATGTGACAGCTTACCTTTTCATACATAGCATCATTCTCCAGAAAAGCCTTGTAGTTTGATCGCACCCAAGACTCAGCTAACTCAAAAGCTAGCCTAACAGCGAACTCATCCCCTGTATTGTTCAGACCCATGATCATGATGTGTTGCATGGGAGGCCAAGCGTTGGGGTAATCCCATTGTTCTCCAGTGTGTTCCACTGAACATGGTACTCCTCCAGGGTACTGGATATTTTTGTTTTGCAGATACTTGAGTACACTTCTAACTATCTTGTCTTTTTCTGTTTTATTGTAGCAACCTGTCCACAGAGGAGAAATGTTAGTAGGGTAGAAATAGTCTCTTTTGACTTGGTTGTGCAAATCGTAGTCGAGCCACGAGCCGATTTCCTCGTGCCACAGTACTGCTGTAGTAGCTACCATCCACTGCTGTGCAACATCGTTGTAGTACCTAGCTTTCTCACTATTGCCGAACATGGTGTTGTATTCTGCTAGTAAAACAGCGTTCCAATAAATTAAAGCATTTAAATCCACAGGCACTATAGATCTGGTCTTGATGTTCGTCAAATTTCCTGCAATTAATGAAAATCGAATTACTAAACTAAATTACTAAATAATCGTTATTATGTTAATACCTTTGTTGGTACCGTTAGTGATAAACCATCTGCTTGAGAAGTCCCATCCAGATTCCGCACCTGCTTTCAATTCGGAATAATAAGCCTCTTTCTTACTTTGCTCCTTAAATATTTCAGCGCTTTCCACGTCTTCTGAGTACGATTCTGGTCTGGGTCCTTGAGATCTGTCACCGTAAACGGCTAAAGTATAATTCTTACCATCCATATTGATAACTTTTGAGTGGTTGGTCATCCAGTAGTCGAACTCTTTTTCCATAATATGTAAATTTGTCTCTATAAAATCTTTGTCATTGGTAAATTCATAATACAAATTAACCATAGGAATTAGAAATGGTGGTTGTGAGCGAGCTAAGTAATAGACTCTACCTCCATTAGGAATGTGACCATAATGGTCCACTATATATAAAAAGTTTTCTAACATTCCTTTAACTGTAGCGTGCATCTCAGAGAGTAAAAGCCCCTGGACTATCCAATAAGAATCCCAGTAATAAAATTCACGGAACCTGCCGCCTGGAACAATAACTGGATTCGGAACCCAAATAATACTGTAATGTTCTATGTGGCTTTTTACTTCTTCCTTCATTTTGCGCCCCAAAATCTTCCAGATGTCATTGAGCTTTTTGCCCCAGTTCCTAAACCTTTCGTCTTCAATGTTGTTAAGAAATTTCGGATGAGCGACCCAGTCTTCAGGATCCCACTTTACAAATTCCTGGCCAGCAGGTTCAAAGTTAAGTTCCACGAATTTCTTAACTTCATCTCTATTAGGTTTCCCATCCCCTTCCTTATAATCTAACATAAATAGGTCGAATTTAGCCATTGTCTCGTTTGGTGAGTATTTCATTTTCATGTCCACGAAAGTTTTTGAGTCCTTATAGATCTTTGCCATTTGTATAGTGTCGAGTAGTCGTCCATGACAGTAAATATCACTGAAACAATAATAGTTTGCATTAAATTGGCAGTCATCCAAAATAAGTAGGCATATACAGACCCTTAGGTCAAAAAACATCACGTTGCCATGTGTGTATATTTAGAAAATATTTTTACGTCTGCTGACGTCTAAAACACGGTCATTTACATTTGTAACTAAGGCTCAATTATAGAGATAAGGCAGCTTTGTGTAGGTAACTCTAACGGGTATATTTCAGAAGCCGCAGGAATGCGAACTTATATCTTTAATAATATTAGAATTAGAAATTGCTAGGATTTGCACGGTTAAGAATATCTCTCAGCCCTTATTTGGCAAAGATCCAAGCAGCGGATGCAACTATTCAATCAAGAATTGTAAGTAATCTTACAGCAAAAAATCAAGGTAAAGGTGATAAAATATATGTTTCAGTATGATGAAATTTTCTATTTTATGGCAAGACGAGAAACAGTTCCCAATAAAAAATATTATATGATTATTTATAATAAGCAAAATGTGGACAATACTTAAAATTGACAAAAAAAAATTGGAAAAAAAACACTCACCTGTGACATGGCGGAGGAAGATTTTCGTATTCACAATTAACATTTTGGCTAAGGTTGACTAGCATCACCACACAGAAAGTCACTTTTATTACGTAATTGTGTTTCTGCGTCATTTTTTCAGTCTTAATATAATAAATAAATTAACTACGTAAATTTGAAAAAAAAAGTTCTATGTTAAAAAGTCAACTGAACAACACTGGCTGTCTTTAGTGGCAGTTTATGTGACTGATGAGCACATCCTCAGATTTCTTCCTGCAAAGAGAGAACACATTAATTTCAAGACTCGTCACTGTTATAAGAGAAAAAATAATCGCACAAGCAATCGGTGCCAAGTTTAAAGCAGATCAGTTTAGCGCGCGAAAAGTAATGTTACTGAGCTTATTTCGAGCCAACTGTTTCGACTGTCTATACAGAACTCGCGACTGAATAACTAAGCAGGTGATATGGTATAGTTAGTTGTGCAAGCGCTGACGTAGACCTTGTGACGTGAAGACAAGCCCCTCTTTCTGATTGGTCGATCCCCGACACACCTTTCTAGAGAATTTTACTTGATTTTTTAATATACCTTTTACCTGGTTGTGCGGGCAAAGATTAACGTCGACTACTCAGATGTTGTTTACCTTAGCAACAAATGTGTAAGCCCATTTTATGATCATCCTCTCATATACGTAATTTCGCTTGGAAATTTCATAGAAATATTTTTTGTACGATGTTTTCGCAAGTCACTAAATACAAGCCGAATATTACATCACTGTGTGTGAAATACTGATAATCATTTTTGCCCTTAAACCATTGCCGATACATCCGTTTCGTTGCATAATTGTGTAAAGTTGTAAATAATTTTTACTGTGACGTATACATGATATTTTCAAATATCTTCAACCAAAACGGTATTTTTTATTTTTCTTAGGGAAAAGTGTCAAATTAAAGTTTGCGGTGGAATGATGCAATTAGTATTTTTTCACTGGGGTAAAACAAATAATTATATTTTCGTTACTAACTTTACGTGTAACATGTGTGTTGTTGGTGTTTTACTGGTTGCTTCTTAGGTAGATACATAATGGACAAATTATTTTTAACTATATAATATTATTAATTATACTAATACTAAAGGTGAGACAGCAAATAAAATAAAATATAATAAAATAAGAAATAAAATAAAATAAGGAGATCAAATGTTGCAACTCCCATAAGGCGTTTATACAGCGAAATAAAATAAAATAAAAATAAGATATAAAATAAGAGATGACCAACTTTTATCTTCTTATTTTATTTCGAAAATACGCTTGCGCATTGCGCCTTGAAACATATGATATTGACAATTTCACTGAATATTTTGTATTGTATTTGGATGAGTTGTGTGTTTTTGTAAATTAATTCCGAACTAAAAAAATTAATCCAATAGGTATAGCAGTATTAAAAAGATTGGAAAAAACTACTGTGTTACAGGGACAGCCTTTGTTCTTATTTCTTATTTCATTTTATTTCTTATTTTATTTGCTATATAAATCCCTTTTAATGTATATGCAGGGTGTTACAAAATCGAGGTACGGGTATTGTGATGTCGGAAACGGTAAGAGATACAAAGTCGGTTATATTGGGATAAAGTTGTATAATTAAATGCTTATTAATTTACCATCGAGGAATTTACAAAATTCCTAGTACTTCCGAAGATATTCGTAAAGAAAAACGAAAAATCCAAATTATGTTCTTATTTTTTTCTGGCTTTTTGAAAAAATAAATAGTACATTCTCATTGCAACTTTTCGCCTCCTACAAAATCATGAACTCAAATTTTAAATCCGGCGTTTCATCTGCTTTGCAGTTTTGTAAACATCAATGTTCACCACATTCTACTTCTATAATAGTTTAAGCGCATTAAAACGTTTCGAACACAGTAAAATATCTTCAATAATTTCAACGCATTATGTCTTTTTAATTTTTCTCTACTTTTCATATTTATAATAATTTTAATATATACATTATTGTATACATTAGGAAAACCCTAACAATTAATGATATTTTATTTGCGTCTCGACGTACAAACCTAGACAGTAAAGACAAATAAATTCATTGAAAATACTTATTGGAGATGATTAATTTTGTTCAAAACGTTTCAATGCGACAAAATTAATAATAAAGTAGGATGTAATCAGCATTGGAATTTACAAGAAACTTGATCAGATGATCTATTGCGGATGCTGTTGTTCAGGATGCGCCTCAAAATATCTTCAGGAACCTGTTGTTAAATTTCTTTATTACTTACCCCTGATAAACATTTTAAACTATTGTTTTTTTGCTAATAGGAAATATCCCTTTTCGAATGCATAAACTAAAACTAGGCTGATTTGATGATACACAATGGATCTTCAAAATGTTCAGCCCTTGCTTTCAATAGTAACAATGAAATTTCATAATATGATGGAGTATCATGAATCTTTAAACGGGTCCGTAAATAAAATATGATTATTTACTAGGTTGTTCTTAATTTTTAAATACATTCAGTAATACACTAGTCACAACTTATATTGCATCACTGATTCTGAACGTTCATTTTAAATGCATATATTTATGTTATTATTCAACCAATTATAACAAAGTTTTTTTCCTGATAGGTCAGTCCTTGAAATTTTTTTTGTATTGTACCGGGAAAACTAAAAGTTACGTGAGCTTGTAAATAAACCAAAATTTAATATGACTGCCAACAAGAGACAGAGCTTGCAGATTTAATTTTTTCATATGCTACGGATACGTAAAGTTTTACTGTACTAGATAACCAAATTTGAAACTTTAATTTTTAATACAGGGTGCATAAAAAATAAACACTTTAAACCATAACCTAGAAATATGGTTAATTAAAAATAGACTTAGGCATTGAACATTTTTGAATACCTTGAATAAGATGAACTCCTAATTTTAACTTCGCTAAACAGTGTTGCCAAATTTAATAATATATGTTATTATTTTTTATTTTTTATTGCTTGGTATAGGTATTAAGTAAAAAGACGCTAATTTCAGAACTACTGTATACCATCAGAATCAACAGGAAGGATGAAATGATGATGGCCAAATTTGCCCACATGGATTTCGAATGAAATCAATGTTTACCCATCTAAAAGTCAACAAACCTTTATTCGTATAACAATAAACAACGCAATCGACCTGTAAGGTGAATTTTTTACATTGACAGCTTAACTACAAAAAGTTAAAAATGCCTAGAATTTCTGCTTTAAACCGAGGCTGTATCATAGGTTTAGTGGAGAGCGGTAGAAGAGGAACATATGAATATGACCGGAATAATAGGGGTTAAACAGAGTGACGTCTCTCGAATTTATTACAGATATATTGAGACTGGTTAAATTGAAAATAGACTTCGAAGGCATCGAAATCGCAAGACCACAACAAATCAAGATCATTTTATTAGAATACTGGTAAGGAGGAATCCAATAACAATATCAAATTCAGGCAGCACATCACATCGAGGTATCAACTCAAACAATTCGGAGACGGCTACGTGAAATAGGCCTGAGAAACAGAAGGTCCCTGCAAGTTAATTAAGGAACAAATTCAGGCAGCATATTACATCGAGGTATCAACTCAAACAATTCGAACGGTCCCTAGCAGAAGGTCCCTGCAAGTTAATTAAGGAACAAATTCAGGCAGCACATCACATCGAGGTATCAACTCAAACAATCCGGAGACGGCTACATGAAATAGGCCTGAGAAACAGAAGGTCCCTGCAAGTTCTCAAACTAAATTGGTGTATCCAACATCGCCATTGGAATATCAATCAAGGGAAAAATGTAATGTTTTCCGATATAACCAGAACTGGTTTAATGTCCGATGTCTGATGAGTTCACGTTTAGCTAGTTCCAGGACGAGATGCTACCATATCAATGTGGTACAACCATGTTTTGGGGTAGAATTAAAGTGGAATAGTAAAACGCTTTTGATATCTATACCCAGAACGATGACTAGTCAAAATTACGTAGAACATATCCTAGATCCGGTTGTTTGCATGTGGCGGGGTGCTGTAGGTCCAAACTTTTTATTCATGGATGATAATGCTACCGCACATAGAACAAGAGCAATAGACGAATATAAAGAACTAAAAGGAATATCTAGTTTGGACTGGGCTCCGCGATCGCCGGAATTAAATCCAGTCGAAAATGCTTGCGATATATTGTGAAGGCATGTAAGGGAAAGAAATGAATTTTTTTGCATTTTTTCCCAACGTTATTGAAGCCGCTGTGGTGGAATGTAATACAATTCCACACCACCATATAAACAACGTAATTCAAAGCATGCGAAGGAGAATTGAGCAATGCATTAGAGCTGGTGGAGGGCCAACAGACTATTAAGTTTTTGTGTTACGTTGTCGTTTTATTTTAGTAATAAAAATGTTGAGTCCTCAAATGTAAAATAAACCATTTGGACCATATAGAATTTCATCTACCATGTATTAAGACTTCAAGTGTCAAACCTTGCGATGGCTACTGTATGTAGCTCTAAAATTAGCTTTGCGTCTTTTTTACTTGATGTGGATACCAAGGTATAAAAATAATAAATAATAAAAATAAATCTTGTAAATAATTGAACTTAGTAACACTGTTCAAGGAAATTAAAATTAGGAGTACATCTCTAGGTATTTACAAATGTTCAATGACTAAAGTGTATTTTTAATTAACCATATTTCTAAGTGTACATCTTTTTATTCACCCTGTATTAAAAATTAAAGTTTTAAACTTGAAGATGTAGTACAGTAAACCTTTAGGTATCCGTAGCATGTGAAAAATAGAATCTGCATGCATATTAAATTTTGGTTTATTTATATGCTCACATAATTTTTAATTTCCCCGGTACAATACGACAAAATTTTCAAGCCTGCCAAGGGCTGACCTATCAGGAAAAAAAATCGGTTGAATAATAACAAAAATATATGCTGTTAAAAATCAGTGCATTATAAGTGTTGACTAGTGTACTAGAAATATGAGTAGTAAAAAGAAAAAAACTCGTTAAAATTATTGAAGATGTTTTATTAGGGTCGAAACGTTTTAATGCGGTTAAACGTTTTCTGCAGAAGGAAGTAGTGAACCTGGAGTTAACAGAACTGCAATAAGCATGCAACTCCGTTTTTAAAAAAGTAGACCTGTTGATCATCGTGATCTGCGGACGAAACTGCTTCTGATTTAAAATCTGAGTCTATAGTATTATAGGAGACATAAAGTTGCAATAAGAGTGTAAAATTATTTCTAATTATTTTCAATTCAAATAAAGTAAAAAACAAAATTTGAATTATTTCGGTTTCATACGCATATCTTCGGAAGTACTCATAATTTTTTAAGATTCAAAATAATGAAATAAAAAGTTAATTTAAAATATGGTATTTCATTTTCTCTATCTTTCAGTTGAATTATGTAACAAAATATAGTGTTTTTACGTTCTTGATATCTAATTTTTATAAAATCTTTGAGAAGCCACTTTGAACATTTTTAAAATTACTTTATTAACATGATAATTTGACACGTACCTACCTCGAATTGTAATCAAATTAATAATCTATATTTAAATAATACTTATAGCAAAATATTATCTGTTTACCTCCCTCGTAAAACGGAAGTATTGCGATCGCGAATAAATCATCCTCCTAGGTGATCAGATGCCGGATCTTCACGTTTTAAAGTTCTTAGATGCCAAAAAAATGTTTTCCCAATTCCGTCCGAGTCCGTCAATATGTCTGTCTGTCTGTTCGCGGCATAGCTAAACAACTTTAAAGCCGATTGACTTCAAACCCTCTATGGAAAGTAAACTAATACGGATAAAATGACTAATCACTTATTTATAAACATACAAAAAAAATCAATTTTTTTTCCATATTTTGAAGAATTTGCAAGTAAAAATTAATAATTAAACATAAAGAAATTATAAATTTCGGTGGAAATATTATAAAGTATGCTTGTTTCATAATTGTGAATAAATTATTAATATGCAATTCCACATCGATACAGAATGCATTAAATTATAAATATCTGACACATGATGCTGTGCCACAAACAGTTAACTAAAAAGAGATCATATGCATTAGGCATGCAAACACATGGCTTTTATTAAATTTAAGATAATTTTAAGTATAGAATATTACGAAAAATTAGAATCAAATATCAATAATAATTTAACCAGTTTTAGGGAACATTAGCAATTTATGATACACAGACTGATTCCTGCTAGAGAAGAGCACGGAGGGGAAAGACCTAAAAAGCTAGAACTACTGCTCGGGTATTTTGCTAACATATAGGGCTGCGATAATAGCAGTTAAAAACCAAAAGCCAAAAGCATATTTGTATGCATATGTTAAAGCACTTCAAAGTTATCGCGGAAACTCTCTAGCAGAAAAACATGCAAAATGGTGCCAGTCCGCCATGTTAAATTTTGTTTTAATAAACTTATTATAGGACCATTCTGGCACTGCACTGAATACTTCCTAAAAAATTCACCCAAATTAATCAGACCATCACGGAGTAATCTGTGTACAGGGTGGTGGTCCAATAATAGAGAACATCGGCTTAGCTCGGGAACCGTTAACGACAGAACTTAAGGAAAAAAATATTTATGGGTAAATCGGCCAAGAGAAATCGCTGTTAGTTCAAAAGATGGCGGCGAGAAGGCATAACAGCAACACAAAATGGGTAAATGCCAATTTTGTCTTAAATTTCCCTTATTGAGATATGTTGAAAATATAAGCATTGTACTCTTCAACCAATTACACAGAGTCTTTGCTTTAGACCATTTTTGTCTATTTTCAACAATAAAACTACCATAATGCTTCATAACTTCATAAAAACCAAATAAACAAGTTTATTTGGTAGTTATGAAGGGCATTGAATAGTCAAAAAATCCAGGTTTACATTTAAATTAGGAAAGTCGATGATGGTCTTTCGAATCCGAAACGTCGGGTTGGAAAACTAGCCTTGCCGTTTTTTAGAAAAGAAAAAGTGATAATAGCAAAGTGAAAATTATTTTCATCTCTCATTCCAATTAATCCCAAAATTTTAGGAAAACCAAAAAACCGGAAAAAAAAACAAGGCTCCAATAAAAACTTTAGTAATCTTGCATAACTGTAAAGAACAAAACTTAAGAAACGAACAAAAAAAACACTAAAACTCAGTATCATAATCACATAAACTTCGCAATAAAATAGATAAAGCTAGGGCGAGGCAGGGTAGGACTGGGTTAAAGTAAAAAAATTAAACCGAGTTTTACTCTGTACTTCAGTGAAACAATAATAAAAACGACGAAATTAACTAACAACTAACAATAAACTATCAACAAATATATTTAAAATTACTGAAAACTAGTTGCCTGCCGTCATCGTCAATACAAAGTTGCAATCTTTCCTGTGTCAAATAGACTGCAGCCTTCACTCCCCCCCCCCCTCCCTAAATATTAAAATTTTAGGATTAATTGAAATTAGAGATGAAAATAATTTCTACTTTGCATTGTCACTTTTTCTCCTCTACAAAACGGTAAGGTTAATTTTCCAATCCGACGTTTCGGATTCGAGAGACCATCATCAACTTTCTTAATTTAAATGCGGACCTGGATTTTTTATTTCACTATTCAATACCCTTCGTAACTACCAAATAAATTGTGATATAAAAGTCATAGTGTACTATTTGATTTTTTTTTGAGAAAATCAGCATTATTTGGAAAATTCCGAAACAACGCGATCTAGTGACCACTAACAAAGTCATTACGGTACAGTTATTGGCTCCACGAGTAAAGCAAAAAAAGCACTTTTTTTTGACACCAAGTTGAATAAAATCGGTTTATCCAAAACAGAGATATCAATATTTCAAAGTAAAAATATTTGACCTTCCCCACCAGTTTGTTTTTGAAAATAGACAAAAATAGTCTGAAGGAAAAACTGCGTAATTAGTTAAAGAATACAATGCTTATATTTTTAAAGTACCTTAATTAGGGAAATTTAAGACAAAATTGTCATTTATACTTTTGTGTTGCTGTTACGCTTCTTAGCGGCCAACTTTGGAACTTGAAAATAATTTATTGCGATTTCTCTTGGCCGATTTACCAACAAATTTTTGATTTCCGTAAGTTCTGTTACTAACGGTTCCCGAGCTACAGCCGACGTCCTCTATTATTGGACCACTCTGTAACATTTTTTAAATTTTAAACGTGTTTTTAACTCCATGGTGAGAATTATGTTTAAAACAAAAAAAAATGTTTAAAACACTTGTTTTAAATTCTGACATTACAATTAATAAATATTACCTTGACAACCTTGATGTATTCACTGTACAACTATGTTTTGTGATTAGTGTAGGTTCTTTAAATTAGTTTTATATTAAATTAATCAGAAAAAAAAACCTTTTTAAGTTTTAGTTATGTTTTTTGTACTGTTTGAACAAGTAATGGTCTGTTAAACTCTCGTTTTTAATCAAAGTGTTTAAAACATAACAATCCTACTAACAGGCTTCTCAAATTGAATAGACGTTAGTTTAGAAGCATTATAGGGTCCTAACTGAACACTGATAAGTTAACTACCAACTGTATAAAATTGCCCTTGGTTGCCCCCTCTTTATTATTTGAATTATCTACTAAACTTCTTGTTGCAGTGTCATTTATGCAGATTTAACGAGAATTATAATAGTTACACTATTAAAATTTTCCATGAAAGACAAAATATCTAGGTGCAACCCTCGACTCATACTTGGAACTTTGATTTGAAAAGAATATTAATAAAGGCATATATCTCATATGAGCAGTGCCGCATGATCATAGAATATGAAGATATAACTATGAAAGCTAAACTGGCTCTCATAACCGTATCTGCGTGGAAATTGCATAAAAATACCAGATTTGCAAAATTATCAGAAACTTCATTGACAGTAGATAAGGTCATCATCCCTAAACAACAGCAAAATAGTGACAAGATCTCGGGAATACCATTAAGCACTAGTAAGCATCTCCTAAACAGATTTTCTATTTTTGTTTTTAAGGTACTGCCATTTCGATACCTTCAAATAAAAACATTGTAAGTGACAAATCACAATTTTACACGCCAGCAGTTTGAATAGTGGCGGTCATTTAAACTCAAAAATTTTTGCTGGAGCGAGTAAATACAATAGTTTTACTAGATTTTCAAGTACTCAAAGATACATTATATAAAATAATACTGGTTAAAGCACTAAAGTAAATTTTATAATTTTTGGGTTAGTTAGAGTGTTGTAAAATGATAGTTTATCGAGAAAATAATTGTATTGGCACATACAATGTTTTTATCGGAAAATTGTATTGAATATTATTGCTTAAAGGCACCGTTTAGTTAGGTAGTGATATTTTCCAGTTAAAAAATTGTATGATACGTTACAAGTGTCTTAAATTCGTGGAAAAACATATAGTATTTTTTTTACAAATAATTTTACTCAGTTTTTTAAAACATTATGGTAGCTATTGACATTTATGATAACAAACGAAAATTATAATAAATTACTTACAAAAAATGATTTTTAACATTGTTTAAGAAGAATCGTCATCACTTACTGTTATCAAAAGTTAAACAATTATAAAAGTGTTGTACCTCAGTGACACAAACAATTTTAAGAACCTTTTGAAGTTAAATGTTTCCGTTTTACCTTAACCAACATGATGAATTGATCTGGTGTACAAAGGTCGGTTTGCATCTCGGTATGCTTTATATTTTTTTAGGTGTGTCGAGGTTCCAAGAAATAGTGGCAAATGGAAATATTGTAAATTTTGACAATATGGGCAACTATAATAATAACTATTTTATTTTTTTGCCCTATGCAGTTGAATATAATATAAATTCCATTTTGCCTGTGCTGATTTGACCAAGAAGAAAGTCGTACAAACGTTTACCGGTTTGCTCGTCACAAATATAGCAAAATCCTTTATTACTGCCTAAGTCGAAAATAGTAAAGTTAAATGTTAATGTTTTCGACTGCGGTATTCATATGACTTTCTGTAGGTCAAAACGAGACAATGTTAACTTTTTATCAATTTTGGCTCTGTTCTTGTCAGCATTTTTAATGGCCTAATCTGTTTGTTTCTTTATAAAGGCTTGTTGTATGGTTCCACAGTTTCTGACGTTTTTTTAGTTTTAAGGTCAAAATCAACACAAACATCACATCTATCAGTTTTAGGCTTCAAGGAGCCTGTATTGAATTCATTATTAAAAACATTTCCGTACTGTCTATTTGCTGCTATAAATAGTAGTTTTTTGGTGGCCCGTGTCCTATAACAGCGATACATTTTTGAAACTGTATTCAACATAAACCTTGTTGCTTCTTTCTCTACAGTAATAGAAGGAAACCTTCGAGAATAAATTTATGTGTTCTCTTACTCCTTCTTTAATATTTTCCGGAACCCACATATCAGTTATTAAGGATATGAAGACACATTGCCTTGCATATTTCTAAATTTTTGCCGGCTTTTAAAGACAATTCTTCATCGTCTTTTAAAGTTATGCGTTTTATTTATTCTCTTTCACACAACTTCTACATCCCTTTTTACAAGTTTGTGTGCAGCCCACCTTCAGTTAATTATTTTTTAAATATATTTACCAGTCTTGCTTAGATGTTGCTTGTGCTTCTTCTGCCTAAATTTTTATCTTTTGTACATTTCTCTTCCAACATGTCTTATTTCGAGACCTTTTTTTTTCCTTTTCTTACTTGCTCCTCTGTTTCAATTTCTGTTTCATTTGGACAGTAAGTTATTATTTACTGTAACATTCCTGAGTTTTCTGGCCGTTTGTTGTTTATTTCTGAGATATTTATATTGCACTTTTTTTTCAGAAATAAAGAATATGAGAAATCAATACTAAAAAAAGGTTCTAATATTGTGTTGGAGACATTTTGTCAGGCACAGTCTATCGATTAAAATAGGGCGAAATATTTATTAACCAGAACTAGGCTTTATAAATAATATTAAGTTTTTCGTTGTTTTGGTAATTTGATTAAAAATAAACTTAAAATTATTACAATAAACTGCTTTATTATAAAACGAAAGTGATAATACCACCAAATTAAATAGAATACAATATAAAATACTACTTATTAATGAACCTACAATTTTCACTTAGCATTTGTAATATTCTCATACTTCTTGATGTCATTATTTTCACTTATATCATAACTATAACGATTTATAAGCCAAGACACAAAAGTTTTATTCACGGTACACGTTTAAGTTGCACTACTAAACCGACTAAATCAACTATAATTCTATATTTTAGGGTTAAACACACAAGCTTTTCCGAGTGAAAGAGTTGTATCTGACAAAAATGATTACTTATTTCGACAGGAAGACACTAAAAGAGGATTTTGATGACAGTGATCTTCCGTCGAATATTACAGTATAATATTCTACAATGTTTTGGGAGATATTTTGTGTATTTTAAGAATTGTAACGTATGATATAATGTAAATTTGTATTAAATCGTAAATTGTGTAATCATTTACAATATTCTTACTGTTAAAATGTATATTTTTTGTAGATTTTTGAAGACATCATTTTTTTTCATATTTTAAGGAAACACTGGCCAGTTTAGATTTCAGTATGAAAAATATTAGTTTGCTAGGCCTCAAAAATGAAAAAAATCGCAAAATTGTAAGTTACAATGTTTTTATTCGGAGGTATTGAGTTGTAACAGAAATTCTGACTAGATCTAGTTGAGGAAATAGTATCGCAATATGCATTTTTAGTTGACACTCTTCTTTTTAGACACGATCGTAGGGCTTCATCAACTTTTAATAGTCAATGATGTTCTTAGGGGTGATGGAAAAGGGGCCCAGTAAAGCTAAGAACAAAAGGGAGAACTTCATTAAATACAAAAATAAACCAAAAAACCTGTATATAAAACTTATATTTAGGAACCACAATACTGCATAAAATCTGTCAACTAATTTTTAAGTGCACTTTAATATTGGAAAGGGGACAGGTAACGCTACTTAGTTATTTTTAAATGGAAATTTGTATGTACGTGTGTTTTTAATTGTTTCTAGGAACTGGTGTTTACAAAAAGCTGTAGTCAAAAATAGCAAATTTCGATATTTCCCAAACTTTTGACGTTCACTGCCACGCGCCACGCGAAATATCTAGGTATTTTTGCATCCACCTCCAGGCGGCTTATTTCCCAAAACAATCCTCTAAATTGGGTCAAAAAGGTATTGATGCGTTTGTATTTATTTTAGAAATTTGAGCAAATACTTTTGATAAGTTACAGCAGCGCAGTTATTAATAAACTGTGGCTTATTATCGTCAGGCTCCATAATGGTTACAAAATTTGTACAAAATTCTCCTCAAAAACCTATTATTCTTATAGCGGTTCTAAAGATGGGGAGCAGGCATAATTGAAAGTACCCGAAACTGGTAAACCCAGTAAATATTCTTGTGAGAATAATATATGTATGTCATTTTTAAGAAAACTAAAAATGGTACAGATTTGTATATTATTCCTGCAATTTAAAATATGCCCATTTTGCAATATATTCTCAATTGCACAGTTTTTGGAAGAAATGCAACCCTATCTCATATTTTTCAGCCGATGTTGGTAAGAAGTTTGACTTAACAAAAGACCTAAATATTACAAATTTCGATATTATATACAGATAGTCTTTCTGGGCAGACCATGAAGACTAAAAGCGTAAGTACTGGGTACCGTGAGTACATTCAGTGAAGAAAGTCTTAAAGGTTAAGGAAACCATTTGAGGGTAATAGATTTTATAGTCCGGACATGGTAAATAAAGTTTTTTAGCGGCTGCAATGAAAGATATGGAAGCACTATCTAGGTTAGGTAGCTGTCTCCCTGGGAGGCATTACTAAAGGATGCATAATAGATGACAATTCGTCGAAGCAGAAATCCTGCTAATACGTGTAAAATAATGTGTTTTCAAGCCTAAAAAAGTGAATTCAGTTTTTAAGCGGTTGTAGTGAAAGCGCTATTGAGGAGTGATACCAAATAGGTTAGGTTAGATATCTGAGAGATATGCCTAAAAAACGCATGATAAACGATAACACTGGGGAACAGAAAAAATGTTTCCGAGACTAAAATAGGAAAATCTTACTTATTTTATTATACTAATTAACAATCTGTCTTGCAAAAGTCTCAGTTGGCTCCGATTTTATAGATCCATATTTATTAGAATAATTTACTTACCTACCTGTTGGGAAAAGTTCGACCATTAAATCAGAAGTACCTGGATTTATTATAACACGTGTACTAAATTGTTAATTAGTATTTTAACCACCAGTTGATCGAAAGCTCTTCGTATTTGAGGAATAAGAGTTTTGAATAACATGTGGCGATGGTTTAAAACTATTTTTTTGGGTTTTTCGCCTTAACAAATACTGAAAATAAAAAAATATTTACCTTATAAAATCAATAGACAGTCTTAAGTTCTGGGTCCACTATGAAGGTACCCGAGGGACGACACTGAAAAATGTTTGGTTTCTGGACGTTTCGGGGGAAAGTCTACCCCCGTCTTCAGCAAACATACAAATAAAAAATTAAAAGCAGAATATTTCTTATGTTTAGTATCAGAAATATAACCAGAATGGCTAATCTCTGACAAAATGTCAATGAATGTCAATTTAAAGGTGTTATTTTTAATTGTTAGAATAAAGTGGGAAATATGTGTACCTAGAGTATGTTCATTTTAATTTATTGAATTTTGAGGTGTCCTTTTTTTACTTCAGTATTTAGCAAATTTAACCATGTGTTATTAAAACTAACGGAACAAGATGCTACACAATTATCTTTATTTAGTAATATTAAGGCACTTTCTTTTATTTTACGTTTTTTGGAATATGGTTCTTTTGCTAAAAACTAGAATCATTCCAATTAATTTTATGATTGTTATCTAGTGCATGTTGGCAAATGTTTGATTTTTGAAATTCCCTATTTTGTATGTATGTTTGGTGTTCTTTAATTCTTTTGGCTAATGGCCTAGAGGTTTCAGCTATGTAAAATTTATTGCATTGACACGGAATTTTATAAATAACATTTTTTGTATGTTCTTGTTCATTGTTAGGTTTTGTTTTTGTAAGTTTGCTTCTAAGTGTATTTTGTGTTTTAAAGATCGTTCTCATGTTAAAAAGTTTATCTATTGGTTTTATTTTATCTGATAAATTAGGTATGTATGGTATAAAGAGGTTTGTAATTGGTCTATTTTGGATTTTTTTGTCTTTTGGATTCTCAAATTCATAAAAAAAAATTTCAACGAAATCATTAGGATAATTGTTTTGATTTAAAACATCTTTTATAAAATTTTTTTCTTTCATAAAATTTTGATCTTTACAAATTATTTTTGCTCTATCATATAGACTTTTTAAAACTCCCTTCCATGATTGGATGATTTGAGTAAAAATTTAAGTATCTGTTTGTGTGTGTAGTTTTTCTGTATACTTTTGTTTCAAAACTGTGTATGTCTTTTTTGATAAATATGTCTAAAAATGGAAGTTGTTGGTCTGTTTCCTTTTCAATAGTAAATTTAATTGTTAGTTCTTTGGTGTTAATATGATATAAAAAATTATTTAAATGTTGATCGTCATATTCATAGATACAAAAAATGTCATCAATGTATCTCCACCAAATAAGTGGTTTACTAAGTAAACATATTACTTAGTAAAGGAGATAAAGGAGACCCCATAGCCATGCCAAAATTTTGTTGGTAATATTCGTTTTTGTATTGAAAATAAGTGGTTTTTACACAAAAAGTTCTTTCGAGTAATTCTAGAATAGTATTAATGTTTAATGATGTACGTTCACTAAAGATTGTTATCATTCTCAAGTTTATTTCTTACTATGTTTAAGGTTTTATCTACAGGTACATTTGTAAAAAGACTAACGATATCAAAACATGCCAGTGTATTATTTATATTTATTTGAATATTAGACAATTTCTCAAGGAAGTGTTGCGAATTTTTTATATATGAATTAGTGTTACCTACTAGCGGTTCTAATATTTTTAAAAGAAACCCAGCTAAAGGATGTGTCGGTCAGTTTACGCTACTTACTATTGGTCTTAATGGTATGTTTGGTTTCTGAATTTTTTGGTACCCCATAGAAATGTGGTGTTTTAGTGTGGCGTGGTGTTAATTTAAAGCGTTCAATATCTATAAATTGGTTTTTATGTTTTTTAGGCATGGTGTATATTTGTCTTTCTATGTGTTCTGTTGGATCTTTATTTAATTTCGAGTAAGTGTTTTCGTTTACAAGGTTTTGATCGCAGTCACTAAAATCCATTAAAACATATATAATAAAAGACATACACAGTTTTGAAACAACAGTATACAGAAAACCTACACACACAAACAGATACTTAAATTTTTACTCAAATCATCCAATCACGGTTAAAAAGGGAGTTGTAAAAAGTCTGTATGATAAAACAAAAATAATTTGTAAAGATCAAAATTTTATTAAAGAAAAAAATTTTATAAAAGATGTTTTAAATCAAAACAATTATCCTAATGATTTCGTTGAAAAATGTTTTTATGAATTTGAGAATCAAAAAGACAAAAAAATCCAAATTAGACCATTTACAAACCTCTTTAAACCATACATACCTAATTTATCAGATAAAATAAAACGAATAAGTAAACGTTTTAACATCAGAACGATCTTTAAAACACAAAATACACTTAGAAGCAAACTTACAAAAACAAAATCTAACAATGAACAAGAAAATACAAAAAATGTTATTTATAAAATTCCGTGTTAATGCAATACATTTTACATAGGTGAAACCTCTAGGCCACTAGCCAAAAGAACATAAAAAATATACCTAACATACACCTCAAAATACAATAAATTAAAATGAATATACTCTAGGTACACATAGTTTCCACCTTATTCTAACAATTAAAAATAACGTCTTTAAATTGACATTCATTGACATTTTGTCAGAGATTTGCCATTCTGGTAAATATTTCTGATACTAAACATAAGAAATATTCTGCTTTTAGTTTTTTATTTATAGGTTTGCTGAAGACGGGAGTAGACTTTCCCCCGAAACGTCCAGAAAACAAACATTTTTCAGTGTTCAAAAGATAGTTTTAAACCATGAATCCGCCACTACAATTTCGTAATTATTTAACATGTGGCGAGTTTATGTAAATAAGCCGGATCATTTTTGTTATATGTGGTGAAGTGACAAAAACGTATTCTTAGCCCTTTAATAAAAAAGGCTTACTGCTTGTATTTTGGTTGCAAAGTTGGAGACCAGGATAAAAATTGGGCTCCCCATAACTGCTGCAACAAATGTGCGTCCAACATTCGCGGGTAGCTGAATGAAAGAAAGCATAAGATGCCTTTCGCTGTTCATACGATTTGGCGAGTACCGAAACACCACGTTACTGACTGTTTCTTTTGCTTGACAGCTCCCATCAAAAAAAGACTTTTCGGAGAAAAAAATGTCTGCGATACTGTATCCAAATTTACAATACGCCATACGCTTGGTACCTCATAGTGACGAATTGCCTGTACCTAATCCACCTTAGGAATATACCCTTGATTCTGATGTTGTAGTGTACCCGAAAATTTTGCAAGCCCATCAACCTCACAAGATTCTGAATTTGTCAGTGAACTTCTCAGTAAAAAGCCTCACAAAATAAGTCAAAGTGGATTAAGTGACCTTATAAGGGTTTTAGAATTGCCCAAGAAAAAAACAAAACTATTGGCTTCTCGTTTGCAATAATGGAATTTACTTCAAAATGAAGTAAAAGTTTCTGTGTACCGATGTCGTCAGAAAAATGCAACACCATTTTTTAACATGGAAACAATTTGGTAGCCTGTAGGGGATTAATTAATGGAAGCATTAAATCTGGACTATGACTTTTCATTGATTCCTCAAAATTAAGTCTTAAAGCTGTGTTACACCATAATGGAAACAAGTTGCCTTCAGTCCCAATTGGTCATGTAGCGTAGTCCGCATGAAAGAAACGTATAGCAATTGGAAATTGTTACTGGAGACCAAACAATATGAAAAACATAAATGGCAAATTTGTGGGGATTTAAAAGTTGTGGCGATTTTGCTTGGAATGCAGCTAGTTTATACCAAATACTGCTGCTTCCTCTGCGAAAGGGACAGTCAAGTACGATCGGATCACTACATAAAGAAAATTTGGCCACCGAGAGAGTTTTTTGAGCCAGAAAAGAAAAATGTAATCAGCGCGCCATTAGTTACCCCTGAAAAGATTTTACTACCGCCACTTTGGCACAATTGGGACTTATGAAAAACTTTGTGAAGACCACATGGACAAAGAAGGCCGTGCTTTCAGTTATTTAAAAGAAAAATTCCCTAGAGTCAGTGAAGCTGAAATAAAAGAGGGAATATTTGTGGGTTCCCAGATTAGGAAACTTTCCGGAGAAGCGCAATTCGATTCCATACTTGAAGGCAAGGAAAAAGACGCTTGGAATGCCTTTAAAATGGTTGCAATAATTTTTTTGGGAAATATAAATCAGAAAACTATATTGCCCAACTTTTTTTGTGTTAGCAAAACCTAGGGTGTAATATGTCGTTGAAAATTCATTTCCTGGATTCTCATCTTGATTACTTTCTGGGAAATTGTGGTGATGTAAGAGATGAGCACGGTGAAAGGTTCCACCAGGATATTTCAAACATGAAAAGAAGGTATCAGGGAAAATGGAACTGTGAGATGCCGACTGCTGCTGCTATTACAAGTGATGCCCCAGAGGCTGCTTTTAAAAGGCAAACTAAGAAGCGCAAATGAAGGTCTAAACTTTAGGTACAATGATAAAAATGTGCTAATTGCTTTTGTTGAACCAACAATATATTATTACCTGTATTTTGTATGTTCATTGTATATGCCTATAAATTAAAATTTTGTAACAAATAATTTTTTTGCGAGCCAACTAAATTCTTTAATAGGTATGTTTTAGATATTTGGGTGCAGTTGAATCCAAAAAAATAAGTTTTGTTCAAGAAATAAAAAAAAAATGAAATTTGTTCCCCAGTGTAATATTTTGGAACAGTAACCATGGCATATTTGTGAAATAAAGTATTTTTAGGCCTAAAAAATGAAATCTTGTTTCTTAACGATTGCGGTAAAAGCCCCATTGAAGAGCGATACTAGGTTAAGTTAGATATCTCCCTGAGAGTTATTACTAAAAACGCATAACGGTTGCGGTGAAAGCCCTATTGAACTGTATTACCAACTAGATTAGAGATCAGCTGTCTCCCTAAGAGGTATGACTAAAAAAATATGATAGATGATGGTTCCTCTGAACAAAAACCATGATAATATCTGTTAAATAGAGTATGTTCAGGCGTGAAAAAATGCGGTGAAAATCCTATTGAAAAGGTGTACCAACTAGTATGGGTTAGCTGTATAGAGAAGCATGGCTTAAAAATGCATGACAGATGTTAATTCGCCAGAGCAGATACCATGGTGATATCTCTAAAATAAAATATTTACGGCCGTAAAAAAGGAAACCCTATTGAAGAGCGGTACCAACTAGGTTAGGTTCGGTATCTCCCTGAGAGTTATGACTAAAAAGGCATGACAGATGATGCTTTTTTGGAGTAGAAACCAAGATAATATCTGTAAAATAAAGTATTTTTAGGCGTGAAAAACAGCGGCTGCGGTGAAAACTCAACTAGATTAAGTTAGGTGTTTCCCTGAGAGGTATGACTAGAAAATGGTTGTAAATTCGTCGGAGCAGAAACCATGGTATTATAGTAAAATAAAAAAATTTCAGGCTAAAAAAGGAAACCCAATCTCTTAGTTGCTGCGTTGAAACCCCCTTTAAAAAGCGGTACTAACTTGGTTACAGAAACTTTTGGTTTCAACTACGTGATTATTTATTTCATAACTTTGTTGAATTGGATTATGTGGAGGTTCTTGTTTCTCATTTTACGATGTTTTGAAGGTTGTGGTTTAAGATTAAGTCATTACTCCGTTTCTATTGTTCATTTCAGTTTTTGGAAGTTGTTGGAGTAGCATGTACTAATATGGTTACTTGTAGAAAATGACCTTGATGTGCATGAGGAATTGGAACTCTTATGCTGATTTTGTGTACGTATTGCAAATATTGGGTAATTAATCTATGTAGATTTACCTTTATATAAAAAACGTACGATATGCAGAAACTTGATGCTGACTGTAGTCTTTTCCAGTATATCCTTGACATATATATAACGGGCAAACAAATATTAGAATCTACAAACATTACAAAATAGCTACAGGATATGTATGGAAGTTTTGACACCACAAATTTGAAGTCTTTCAAAAAAATAATTTTCCCTAGGTCAGACTGAAGGACACTCGCCATCCAGAGGTAACAAAGGTTATTTCTAGGCCTTTTCCTAAACTATTGCAATTGCCATTTACCAATTTTTTTAAGAAAAGTTTTTTATATGGTTTTATACATAGTACCTAGCACTATATTTTAATTTAAAAGGAATGGATACACTGAATTCTTTCCTACACTTCGTACTTTCAAATTTCGCATTAAATTGTTTTGAAGAAGACTTCATAATTAGCTAGGTTTTGTCAGTTTTATTTCATCATCGAGTAATAATATTAGAATTATGCATTAAACATATAGGTTGCAAGGTCTTTTACTGGACGGTTTTGTAGATGAATGAAACACCAAAATGAATTTAAAATGAATCTTCAAATTGAAAAACTAAATTTCATGTTAATAAGCATTCAGATCCACTCAATATAAAAGAGATGTCCCCATAACACACACACAATTTGCATAACAAAACAAACACAGTTTAAACTTTTGAAAATAATTTAAAAATAACTTTTGTAAGCATTTCAACCGAAAAGATATAATATAAAAGTGGCCAACATTTTTTAAAATTATAAGGATGAATCCCCAATTCAAATCAGAAAAGCACTTAGACAGGTCTATATGCAAAAGTGTTTTAAACGATGATTAACTTTAAAGCATTTGTTACCATATATGAATTGTAAGGATGCTTCATTTGGGGCAAATGAGACCATTTATTATATGCCTAAGTCAGGTCCTTAATTGTCTCTAATGTTGATTTGATAAATATGTCAGGCTTTAGGGTGCCTGATCAATACCGAGTGTGTTCGAGTATTACTGAGGCCATTATTTTCATCAAGGAGCTTTAGGGAAACTGCTGTTTTTCTTTTGGCAATCTGCAATACCGCTTGTATCTGTATCCGTTATACAGTATGATCAGTAAAGTCCCCATGATGTCGTTTTCTTTTAAATAATTAACTTTAGTAAAATTTGAATTTGTAGAAAGTTTTTGTTTGAACAATAGTTCAAAATCCCTTAAAAAAAGTTAGTCGCATGATGCATCTTACCTTTTTTCAAGAAATGACAAAAACCGCCTTTTTTTGAAAATTTTGAAAAATGCTAAATGAAAAACTAGTTTTTTTCTTTGATTTTATGCCTATCTACTCATTTCAACTTTATCGGGTGACGTCAAACTTACTGGTAGGACAATTTTTTTATTAATTCGACAAAGCTTAAATCAAAATTAAAATATTTATTATGAGTAACTTAAAAAAAATTTATCCACTAGTCAGAATATGCAAAATATTAATTTATATAACAATACCTTGAATATAACGAACTCACATAGATTTTGATTACATTGGAAGAATTTAGAGAGACCCAATGTTTTATCTCTTCTACAGTGTTAAAGGCGTATGTATGTACTTTCAAAGAGTCCGCCGATCTAGTTGGATACTGGTGACAACCTGTTCCAGGAATGTAGATGAGGCACATGTATATGTAGAGATGACATGGTGAAAATCTTTAGGGATACGAACCGAGCTCTAACCTCGTCCAGGAAACCCAAGTTAGGTATTATTTTCACCAGTCTTCGCTGTAAACCAAAAATGCTCGACATATATGGGGAATGACCCTACAATAATAGCCCTTAACTACACCTAGACACAAAGAATGGTAAGCCATAAGAAGAACATTTGAAGACACCATCTGCTTAAGAGACCTTACCAGAAAAGTTTTTAATTTGTTTTATCATTATGTTTACATAGCAGTCCATACTACTTTTGTTTTTAAAACGATTTATTGCATTCCTTAAATCATTATGGGATATCTCAATAAAAGTGAATCCATGTGTTGAGAGGGATTCAGGGTTGAAAGAAAAGTTATTTTGAGACTCTTTTTTGTTTTGATCAATGCAAGCTAATATTTTGAGGGAAATATCTATAAAAAGTTGTTAATCTCCTCTGGGGTATTATTACAGGTTGGTCTATAGACAGTGTTGTTTCTTTTTTTATTAATTAAAGTCCAACGACGTTTTGAGAAGACGTTAAATTGCAGCTTAGATTTTTTTATTTCTTGTTTATAAGATTTTCTATATTCATTTCTACATTTTAACAATTGCGGATTTGATACATTTCAGAGATTAGATGGAGATAGTCTCTCATAGCTTTTAATTTTGAGATAAACCAATTATTCTCATTAGCTATTTTTATAGGGTTTATTTCATTTTTACTGGGAAATTTTTATTATTGCTTTGAAATATATTGTCGAAAAAAAATTCAAACTTACGTTCGAGAACGATACTACGAACGTCAATAAAATCACAGCACATACTTTCCAATTCATGGTAGAATAAGAAATGATCTATATCTGAAAAAGCGTCTGTATGTGCTTAAGTTGGGAGTCATTTTAGCTGTGGGAAGAGTAATAGATGCTGTTATAAAATGCTCGGAATTCTCTTGTATTCGAATACTCTAAATGACTCTAAAATTATAAGATTTAAACAAACCTTAGGATTTACAACTTAAAGTTGGAGAAACATTTTCAGACCTAACCTTTGATTTTAATTGGTGCCACATTTTCTCTATTTTTAAATTTAAACACAATAGTAGGATGGGAGGCGTAGCACTGTATGTCCAATTTCATCTGCCAATGCGTCACAAACATATACTTCTTTTTATATTAAAAATTCTAAAAGATTATTTTCTTCGCCGCTATTTAATTTTGAATTTCCAATTTCATATTATTTAAGCCTGGATTTTTATGTAATTGGCGTCTGTGGTAGCTCGCATTGTCCATTACTATCACATTTTTCTGAATAATGTTTGGTAAAACGCAATTGTTGAACCATTCTTCAAAAAGTGATGCCATTGTTAGTCGATGCAGGATTCTTCAATAATCACAAGGTGTTTGGAGCCAAACCGTTGTCTGACCCGGCATGTAAAATGGTTATACTTTTCCCTTTATTTGACAGAGCTTTTGTTTTACACCTAATGGAGGAATCGAACCATTATTTGTTTGATGTTAGACAAAACTCTCCAAAAGCTAGTGATGCTACAGATTATTTGGGCTTCATCATTAGTGAGCGGTTCCTTCAGAGTTTCTAATGTATACCCGTTGTTCTTCATAGCTGGTGTAGGCTTTTCGCCTTATCAAGTCTTTGTCACCTTCGTCGAAACATTTGGTAGAACCGGCATCTTTACGTTTCTTCTTCATAGGTATAATATTTCGTAAATTGATATCGCATGCTTCCCGTGGGAAATAAAGATTGAAATTTAATATTTCAAAAATGTATTTATTCAAATTACCTGCTATAGGCAAACACTGAAAACATCTACAATTATCTTTTTATACCTATAACAGAAGAAATTTTAGATTTTGTATACTTAAAAATAATTATAATCCAACACTCTCAACCATTATTCTTTTTCTATTGCCAAGCTCTTGTCTACACAATAGGATCGACACAGGTAGCTTTATTGCAGTCATTGATTCAGAACCATTTTCCTTGGAATTTACTATACCAAAAGATTAACAAAGCAGAGCAATTTCTATCTTAAGATTATGTTTCCATATATTTTTATATAGTTCCAGCCTTGCTCCGTTGGCCGTTAAGCCAATTTTTTCAGTTGTCTTTAAAGATGAGGTATTAGATTTGCCATATTTCAAAGCAGAATCAGCAGCAGAATACATTTAAAAGAATTCCAAATTGAGTTAATTTTACCTATTTGTGAAATATTTTAAACCTTAAGAATTACAAAAAGATAATGAGGATAAATCCTACAACTTTTCTATATTAATTATTAATATTCAACATTATTTAATTTTACATTTTTAAATGTAATAAAGCAATACATAATTCTTATATTTATTGTGTAAAACTGGTCGAAGTTGAAGAAACTGGAGTTAGATTTCGACCTAATTAGCGAACATAAGCGCCGATTCCATGGGGGCTATGGGCGCGTGAGTATCCAGAGCCAACAAGTTTTGGGTGCGGGGCACCCAGAGCAATTCATAGGATACTTTGTGAAATTTGTGTTTTAAATAACCAATTTTATAAAAATATTTCTTTATAGGTTTTAATATTTTTATTATCCCATTACTAAAACTTCTAAAACTAAATACTATTCCGACAACATCGTGTAGGTACCTCAGAAGTTTTTCTAACGATCCTGCACGATTCTTCTAGAAAATGGATCTGGGTGTAATTGGCTGATTTTTTAATATTAAAGTTCATAACATTTTGATCAAAAATTAATACTGGCATACCCTCGCCAAACGCAGGGTGTCAAAGTTTAAGGTTCGACCTAGTAACTTCTTGTTGATTTAGGCAAATTAATCACTTAAAATTATTGTATTTGAAACTTTAAATGCATTTTATAAATAATAAAGAATCATATGTAAAGAAAAATTACATACAGAATATATAATCAATCACGGTTTGTAAGATAAAAGAACATTAATAATTTTGTGATTTTCTGAATTAAGTGAAAATGACTATAATTACCAAAGATTTTTTTATTAAAATTCAAATATTAAAAGCATTCTTAACAAAAGAAAGATTATACAGGGTTTATCTTTATATTGTTTAAAAATGCTAAAATATTGTGTGATTATTTATGTACATTTAAATTAAACGATTAGGGACCAGGGGTATTTAAATATACCTGCAATTTAAATTCGTACATCTAGGTGTAAACTGTATTGTAAAAAGCATTTGAATAATATTAAGGTGTACTGTAAGATATAAAACATTTGTTACCATACCTTTTTTTTAAACTTAATAAAAGAAAACAAGTGTCGATAGTTGACATTACAAGGCTTAGCGCAGAGAAATTCTGAATTATTGTATTATTCTGTCCTTGATTAAGGGTCAGGCTATGGGAGCTATAGCCACAAGCCCAATCGTAGATAGAAGTCCAAGCATAGAGCTGACGCCAGGTTTTGCGGGGATAAAATGTTGAATTGCTGTAGAGCCCACATGCGGTCACATGAAAGACTTAAATCTCTAGGGCCGGTCAGTGAGGTACAATTCAGAGGATGTTTTTGTTTATGTCATTGGTTATTTTTGCAAAATCTCGCACGTTCAGGGGCCCATAAAAATACTTAAAGCCCCTGGCCCCATAATTCGTTAATCTGGCCCTGGTATTATTGGCTTGGGCCAATTTTATCATTTATAGGTTATATTTAAAATGACGTTTTACTTGTGTGCAGTACTCAATCTTTAGGTGTTGAAAATAGTTGTTGAGATTATTTCACTCATGAGACTAAAAATAAATTATATAATATATATATATATATATATATATATATATATATATATATATTATTAAGTTATATAGAACGATTTAAAAATGCCAATTAACTGCTAAAATATATAGAAATGATGGCCGCTAAAGTCCGGATGCCATAGTGACTTGGAATATCTTAGATCCCATTTTCTTCTTGAAGTCTAAAATAATTGTATGGTATCCTTGCGCGTGTAGATTAAAGTAAAGTCAGTATTATCATGTGTTTAATTCTGTTCTCTTCCAAAAATTTTGTCTCTGGTAATTGAATAACTGACTACTTTTCACAAAACACATTTAACGAAAACTCAGTTTTTAAAGACAAACGCCATATTTCATTTTTTCTGAAGTTTCATGTCGCTTACTATAATAATGTGATGTTTGCAGGTTTAATCTATAAAGGCATATAGAACAATAGTGGAAAAATTACACTCCCTGATTTTTCAGATCTTTTCGTTTCAAGGTCCCTAGGTGCCGAAAAACATGTTTCCTCGATTTCGTCGGTTTGTCTGTCTGTTCGCGTTATAGCTAAAAAAATACTTACCCGATTGACTACAAATTTTGGTCAAAAATTAAGGGTCACATGGAGATGACCTAGAAACATTTTTGTAAAAATTCAGTAAGTCGAAACAAATTGGTGGCCTAGTGAAACGTTAAGAAAATTATTACTACAAAACTATTTATCCAATTTACTCCAAATTTTGCATAAAAGTCAAGTATTATGTAGGAATTAACTGGTAAAATTTTGGTACGAATCCAAGATGGCGAAGAAAATGGCGGTTTAATAAAATATTCAGCCTGATAAATCTACTTAATGGATGGATTTA
This sequence comes from Kuschelorhynchus macadamiae, assembly GCA_030620095.1. NCBI lineage: Eukaryota > Metazoa > Arthropoda > Insecta > Coleoptera > Curculionidae > Kuschelorhynchus > Kuschelorhynchus macadamiae. The sequence goes on along the minus strand of JAUTXW010002211.1, from coordinate 229,340 downwards.
AATTTTTTTACAATTAATTGTGGTCTAGAGATGAACTGGTAAAATTGTGGTTCGAATTCAAGATGGCGGAACAAAATCACCTTCCCAGGTTTTACATATATTCACGTTTTTGCGTCCCTAGACGTCAAAAATATGTTTTCTCAATTCCGTCGGTCTGTCTGTCTGTCAGTTAGCAAGCGTAGTAAAAAATCTACTTAACGGATTGACTTCAAAAATTAAGGGTCATATGGTAAGATTCTAATATGACAGAACAAACTGTTAATTCAATTTTTATATTTGGTCAATGGCTTTATATTTTTTATTTTTTGTCCCCCTAATCTTAAAATTAATTTGTGTGCCTGCACACAGCACCCAGAGCAATTCGGAAAAGTCGGCGCCTATGTTAGCGGATTACTTACAATTTATACCCACAAGATTAAAATACCTCCTGTTCACTACACTGCTGGCCATTCGAAGTGTCCTATAACTTTTTTATTGAATATTTAAAGTTAAATATTTTCAATACGAATTGTTATAATATGCATATAGTGTACTGGGTGTAACAAAATATAAGTAGGGGCTTTAACATTATTGGTTCTAATTTTACGTATTTGTCTCTTTGAATTATACTTTGTCAACTTTAGAAACAACGAAAAAAAACTTTTCATGACAATTTTGGGGATTATATAAAGCCAATATTACTGCTAAGTCGATGGCTTGTCAAAAAAAATTGAATCGGAATTCTGGTTCCATAGGCGCCGGTATTCAAAAATCCGCGTGCGGACTCGTGTCTTTTTCCCACAAAACAGGCGTATGGTGAAACAAGGCTGTACGAGAAGCATAATATAATAACTTCGACGTTACAGAGTCAAAGTATCTTATATTAAAAAAAAATGCACACTTATGGTAATTTTTTATTCGTCATTAAACATTTTACATTTTAGAAAATATATTTCGGCATCCTTTGTATAGACTGAGATACGTCTACAAGGAAGACGTAAAAGAAAGTTCCAATTCCCAAATAAGTCATAAAAACTTCAAAACCTTATGCAAACATAATAATTAATATAACAAAGCTTATAAAAATGTGACGAAACCAAACAACAGTTTACAACAGAAGCAATTTCTATATAGGCCACTGACTTAGGGTATACGCAGTATGATTTGCTTAGTAAATGTTATAATTTAAGAATTTAGTAATAGATAATTACTAAAATTGCTTTTTTTTTGTACACACACAGATAGTAGATCTAAGTTGTCCCAAAAATCGAGCAAGGGGATGCCTGGTCAGATTTTTGTTATCTTTTACTTTACACTTTCGCCAGAACTTTGCATGTACGTTGAAAAAGCGCCAGTCTGTACACATCGTCTACTCTAATAATAAATTAACTAAAAGGCTATAATCAGTTTAATATACTAATTTAGTGATAAAAAGTAGGATGCATGGGGCATAATTCATATAGAACGACCTATTTACGAAAATAAATGAATTAATTTAATTATTTTGTGTTGAGTTTCAGTCTATCTACATCGATTTCTTCTAAGATATGCATTTAAAAATACTTATTTTTATATTAAGCTGGATCTCATTAGGAACAACTTTTTCCTATAACATTTTTCAAAATAATCAAATTTTTGGAACTGGGAAAAAAGATGTCAAATTTGGCATGCATATAACGAATAGTCTTTTGACAAGAAGTGACGATTGCATTAGTCAGATTTTCCTTAAATTATTTATTAAAAAAATTCCCATATGAAGCCCACTTTTGGTAGACAAGCTGTAGTTTTCTTAAAAAGGTCATTTAGCATGAGACTCTTATTCCTGAATTTAATAAATTGAAAATAATAGGACCGAAAAATTGCACCATTATTTTTTATAATTGTTACACCGGTAAATCGATAAACAGAAAAATTACAACAAAGTAAACGAAAATGCGGAAAATGTATACATAGATAGAGAGATAACTTATCTTGATATTCACTTGCACCTATATTTTTATTGATATATAAACAAAGAATAATAAAACACCTGTTATAATAGGCTTCAGTGGCTCCACAGAGGTAAATAAGAAAATGAAAAAATCTTTTTAACAACAAATATATATATATATATATATATATATATATATATATATATATATATATATATATATATATATATATATATATATATATATATATATATATATATATTGACGGTTTTTCTTTTAAGCCGCCAATTTTTTGCTCATGCTAATACAGAAACACCACTCCTCTTTTTTTTGTATTTTGTCGGGAGTTGCGAAAAGACTGCAATCGAAAATAAACTAAACTATTTTCGATGCCGCCGCGGCATACCTTGCGTCTTTCGGGATTTTTTATCTCTTGTAAAGAGTCTGGATATTGTGTATGTTTCAAATTTTTTTATACTGATGTAGGGATGATATATCTATTAACACAAATATTTTGCACTTAAGTATATCTTCCTAATTAGAATAAAATTCCTAATAATTTTTTACGTTCCCAAATTTGCGGCCCCTTTGACAATGGCGCTTGGGTGCGGTGCACCCGTGGTTGGCGCGACCCTGCTAATGTAATGCTTCAGTAAAATACCTCCTTTTTTCGCACTAGGGTGGCCATAGGAAATAGAAAAAGAAAAAATACTTATTTCAGAGATTGCCTATTGGTACCGATGTTGGAAAAGTAACCAGAGAAACCCCGGCTACAGCAAATTTTCTGTGTTGCATTAATATCTGCATAATATTTTTATTATTTAGATACAAAAATTTCACAAAATTAATTTTGGTAGTCGTTAATCTAAGTAGGAATAGTTACTGTTACCTTAACAATAAAAAATGGATATGTGGCCCCTTACATATAATCAATACGTTATAATATATTATAACCCTTCGCAGTATTCCCTATTATAGATACAAAACAGACAAGTTGGCTTTTATCCGACTTAAGTGTGTCACTTTGGATTTCAACCATTTTTTTAATTCGTCACTTTTAAAAAATTTTTACTAAAGTCATCGTTGATGATAGTTGGCTTTCGTTAACATTATCAAAGCGAGGAGGACTATTTTTTAGACAGTTGGTATTTTCTTCCCAACCCTCCCCAACAACAAGGGTCTAAGGACGCCCCTGGCTAAATTAAAAATATTTTGCATCTCAAGCAAACTTTAAGTATGTTTCTCCCTTGAATTTTTATATATATCTTTATCCCTAAATCTTAAAACAATATATCATATATTTTTAAGATAATTCTACTACTAAGTTTCCTATAATCAATAAGTAGATCCCGGGTTTTGTTCGAATCACTCAGACTATAAATACTTCGGGAATTCGTAAAGATATTGTATATTTTTGATAAAATCTTTGATATGGGGGAAATATAAAAAGCAATTGAGTAAAATACGTAGAAAAATGATTTTATCGTTCTGCAAAAATCAATCGATCAACTTGCCGGAAAATCGCTGACTGAATTGATAACATCCTACCTCTGTACCTAAAATTTTGCATAATTCCAAGAGTCTAAAGATCAACAAGCACTAATCCCTAATGTTTTTACTTAATCTGAATATCAACTATGTATTTATAATAAAGGTGTGTAATGTTTTGTTGCACAATTCACAGTAATTCACAAACACGAGTTATTTTTGGTTACGTTCGACAAACATATGGGGGCTCGACATACATGTGGTTTCACACGTCATCAGATTGATTGTATTCTCGTGTTTCGAAGAATTATTATATGGCAGGACATTTTCGTTAATAAGCATTATATTTGGTTGTTATTCGATTGTCCGCAATAAAAACGTATAAAGGAGGGTTTAATTATTGTACATTAATTTTAATTTATTTGTTTGTTGTTTAGGTACAAACAGGAAATCGCAAAACATCAAAATTTTTAAAACACAGTTTTCAAAAAAATGTTAAATTTATAAAGGAATGAATTATTAACCGACTGAAAAACAAAGCAGGAGGTTATCAGTTTGACCCTATGTATTTTTTTATGTATGTACAGGGTCTTTTCTCATATTTCGCCACCGTCACGACTTGGTTTAATTTTAAGAGATAGAAAAAAATGTTAAATATGAAACTTGTAGGGTTTATTACATAGTTTATAGAAAATTGATATTTGTTTATACAGGATATCTCCAAAATACGTAGCAGACCCAACATATTTTTTGAAAGGAAGACCCTGTATATTAAGTTCATAAAAGTAATTTTTTTCATTCTGCTTATAAATTTACCAGATTTGATACATTTGTCTTTAAAGTCAAAGACATTCAAAAAATTTGACATAAACTCTGCCTTAAAGGGAAATGTGTAAGAAAAAGACAGAAAACGATTAGGGACTCAATGGGAATGCATTGCTTCTTGTTACCGGGTTTTTGTCAAATTTCTCTTTAAAGTTAAAGGTATCAAACCTGGTATATTTACAATCAGCAAGAAGAGGCCCATTTAATGAACATACATATGTTGGATGAGGTTTTGGGATATACCTTGTATATAAATAATATTTTTTTATAAACTATTAAACTAAACCCTACAACTTTTGTATTTGAAATTGTTTTTCTATCTCTTACAGTTAAACCAATGGTGAGAATGGCGAAATATGAGGAAACAACCCTGTACACGGATTAGAATTTTTCAGAAAAGTGGTCCCATATCACGCATATTGAAAAAAAAAGAAACCATTTTTTGTGCCAATAAGTGAATTGTGGTGCGTTTTTATATTCACCAGCTTGATCTGGTGGATTTGAGCAGTGGTGGGATTCAACTCTTGTGATATTTTAACTAAATCTTATGATTATGAAAATATGTATAATTTAGAAAAATTCTTTTGAATTTTCTAATTTCACTAATAATAAAACTATTCCTAATAATTACATATTAATTAGCTTAGATATTATTTCTTTATTTACAAAAATTCCACTAAATTTAATTAAAAAGTGAAACGTCATTCAAAATCACTGTAAACTATCATAACAAAAATTTTTAGTATTATTGAAACAATTTTTAAAACAAATTTTCTTTTAAAAATTGTTTCTATAAACTAATTTTAGGAACTCCAATGGGATGATATTTTTCTCCAATACTTACTCTATATGTAATGGATGACTTACTAAACTTGACAACTGTATCCCTTTATTATCTTTCGAAATACCTTTTTTAAAAAAAATTGTAGGTGATATTTTTACATCTATACCTTTGAAAATAAAATGTATTATTGAAAAAGAAAATTATTGTAACCCGCCTTATCTCGATACAAGAGTTATTAGACCTAATCACTGACTGGTATATAAAACCTACTAGTTCACGAAGATACATAAACTATGTCATTACCATTCTTACAAAATGAAAATAAATGTGATTTTAGGCTCAAAAAACATAATAGAAAAACTTTCCCATCCAACTTTAAAAGAAAAGAATTTCAGCATATTAAAACAATTACTTATAGATAATTCTTATTTTGTAAATATAATAAGAAAAGTACTACACACATTTAATAATACAAATATTCCTTAAAATCTCGAAAAGTTAAATCCTGAAACTAATTTTTTCTGTGGATCAATTCTTTATATTCATAATTTAAGACCAAAAATTATTAAAATGTTTCAAAAAACTATTGGCAAACTTATAGTAAATTAAAAGATGAAGATCCAGTTTCAATCAAATCGAATTGTTCCTACTGTATTTTTTGTAATAATTGTAATAAAAATTCTATTGGTCAAATTTTACCAAAAGAAATGCATTACATAAAGTGACGTAAGATTAAACAAAAGATCTTGCGCACTTGCGCACTATCAGAACATATAATTAATACTGGCCACACATGCAATTTTTGAGGAAACTAAAATATTATACGCAGAAAACAATACCAACAAAAGAACATTTTTAGAAGTGGCAGAATCTAAAAAAGAACCTTTGGCAATGGATAAAAAAACAGATATTTAACTTCAATTTACTCTTATATTTTATTTTTAGTTTAAAGTTTGCTTTCCTATACGTACTCTTACTATTTTTACCTAAAATTTAAACGATATCCTTCTGATGACATCTTATGACATAATTTTGCAAATCTAAACATTCTCTTAACCCTTAAATTTAAAACTTCCTACAAGCCTATATATATATATATATATATATATATATATATATATATATATATATATATATATATATATAAGTAACTAACTTATAAATATTGTATTAATTATAGTAATACGATGGTTTTATAAGATAAGTGCTGGGTACTTGGGTTCAAAAATAGGTAAAGCCCTGTTAACCCTTAACTGCCATAGGTCGGAATAGTAACGCTAATGTCATGAGAGGGTCGGATTTGACCACGGGTTGTTTTTTTACATTAAATATCTATTTTAAATGGATCTCTTACCAGTGTTAGTTGTTTACATAGTAAAAAATAACAATATATGCTTAAGGAAAATATTTTATTCAAAGAAAATTCTAACAACCTACAAAGAAAACATTACACTGTGTAAAAGGTTTTTATTTAAATAGGCCTTTGGCGTGACATTCTGCTAATTTTAAATATTACCGTTTCTCCCTCTAACAATAAAAATTATTTTATTTTTAGCACATAAAATTGGCAGACATGTTTTTAAACCTTACTTATTTCTATAAATATATACTATAAAGAAACTGGCATATACCAGCTACATATACCAAAAGCGGATGTGATGAATAGATATAATCTTAAGAGCTTAGAGAATCGAAGGAATATGGCCTCTATTATATTTTTATATAAAGTTTTGAATAATTTGATTAACGATCCTGATATATTAGCCCAAATTAGATTTTATGTACAGTTATAGAACCAGAAATCCTCTGACTTTTTATGTAGATAGTGCTCGTACGAATTACTACCTAAATTCTCCAATAATTACTATGTGTAACTTATATAATCAAATTCGTTGTGATTGTGATTTATTTAGTATAGGTATGCCTAGACTAAAGAAAAAACTGTGCGAGTTATTTCAAAAATAATTTCATATTAATGTTTGCTATTTTAAACTTAAGAATATTTCTCCTATTCTGTAATTGGATTGTAAATCTGTTGAGTTTGTAATAAATAAATAAATAAATAAATAAATTTCACGCGACGCCTTTAATTAGGCATAATATTCACAAATGTATTTCTTGTAGTCTGAATGTCATGCTCCCTTTTTTCTGATTGTTTAAATCAATACTGACAACTCTCTCCCTTTTTTTGCACTCTATGCCTACGTTTTGAGATGACAAGGCAGCTGGTTCTATAATACCTAAAATGTTTGTAATAATTCCGCGGAGCTCTCTGGGCAAAAATATTTCTTGCGCTCTGCATTGTACATGGTCTTAAATAAATTTACGACCCAAAGCTTTTATAAAAGAGTTCATCTTTTATTAAAAATTACCATTTTTAATTAACTCACCATTTTATAATGCTTATACCATGTCATAACACATGTAAAAACAAACAGTAACTAGGCGTGCTTTCGAGGGTCGATAAATCTCTAACCGGTTAAGATTAGATGAAGCTGTATAATCCACCATTTATATTTAGGTAGCGATAACTTTGATTGAAAATTGGTAGGGTCAAAACGGAATTTTCACTTTATCAAGAAAAGTGACATATATCGACAATTATATAATATATATAAAACTGTTACCACATAACAATATGTATATATAAAACGTGTTATATGTGTGTGGTGGAATCTGATCTGAAAGTTCAGGGTAAAGCGAGTAAAGTGACTTTATCGATTTTTTATATTTATGTTAAATTAGTAAAATTTTGGCTTAATAAATTAAAATTTCCTTGACTAATTGGTCTCTATCTATATGTTATGTATAGTATTTATCGAACTCTGCGATATTCAGTTACATTTACATTTTTTTTCACACTCTGTTAAAGTAAGGTGTAAATATTTGTCCAAAAGAATTATTCTACTTTAAGCCAAAGTAAATTGTAAATGATTTTGATTAGAAAATGTCTTTTTTATTTTCTTTATGGTTTAGTAAAATAAAATATTTAATAATAAATAAATCGTGTTAAAAAATTAATTGTTTATCCCTATTTGTATTCTAGGTCTAGTGGAAAGCCAGTATAAAGTTATAAAATAAAGTAATACAAAATTGAAAGAAATTATACCTACACTTTTTAATTTCCGTAAGTTATAGCTGTATAAAAATAATATGACGAATTAATATTACCTTCAATAATTTATTAAAGAAACAATACTTATAATACGTAAAAGGGAAATCGAGATATATAATCTTTTTTTCTCAAAACCGAAAATAGGAATGAAGGCCAAGCCACTCTACTGACACTTTTGTCAGTATAAAGGTCAAGACGCTAGTCATAGCCATCTTATTTGTGTATTGGGTCCAAACCACCAGCTCATAATGAATTGCAAACATTTTTAATGTTTTATTTCTCTAATCTCCCTCGCACTTGAAACCTGAAGTATACGAAATAATCACTGAAAATATTCAGAATAAAAAATATTTTCATTACATATTAGAATTTCGCTGAAGGGTAACCAGTATAATCGTTAAAAAAGTAAAATATTCCACCACTTAACATGCTTTCAGGAAACTTGTGTATCTTATTAGCGCTAGTGGTATTCCTACAGACAATTAGGAAACCTTCTAAAAATTATCAAGTTAAAAAATCTATTACAGTTTTGAAAAGTGCTCGAGTTCGTAAAGGAATGTTTACGCGTTCATAAAACATGTTTTATGACTGATTGTTTTATAATTTAATGTCTCGTGCATTTTATGAACTACATATTTCAATAGTTTTATAAAAAAAATCATCAGCTTTAGTAGACTTTAATATTCTGCGAAACCACAATAGTAATTAAGAAAATTACTAGCCATTATGATTGTTCTAACCGCAACTATTCTTAAAGGTTATTTGTTAGTTCTGATAGAATTTATGCATTAAAGAATATTTATTAAAAATAGATAGATATTCTTTGTTAGTATTTGTGTATATAATATGCATTTTATTATTATTGTTATTATTATTGACAGCCATCAATATTATTCGGCCAGGCCGATGAGACTATTGTCTTTGGCTTTATCATATCACAGGTTATTTTTTTAACATATCCCCGGTCATCACAGTTTCTGTCACAACGATCATCACAGTTCACAATTTCTCATTCTACTTGCAATGAAAACGGTCTGTGTTGATTCTTTGCATATTTTCATCCACTCTACTTTTGAAAGTATAAATGCTTGGGCACATATCCAATAAGTTATTTTCTACAATATGGCGTGAATCGTGGTATTAGCAAACTAGAAGGTTTTCCCAAGAGGGATGCCATGTTCTCTTAACGCATGATGGTGATCGTTCTTTAAAAATGAAACGTCGGATTTTTCCCGTTTTATTTTACCCCGTAGGGAAATTAAGGTCGAAATGAACATCCTTGCAGTCGCCCGAATCAATCGAATTTAGTACTCTGACCTGTTACAAATAGAAAAAAAATAATTCGGAAAATTCTAGGATTTCACCTTTATTATCTTATTAGGAATATCAAAACATATTAACAATCATTAAAAAGTTAAAAAATATACATAACCTATGTACCTTCCTGTATATCATTAATTCATAAAAAGCGTCTCGTCTTACTACTATAAACAGATTTGATAAATTTATCTTTAAAGACAACCGATAAAATTAACAAAAACCCTGCCATAAGAAGTAATGCGTTTAAAACAGAGGGAATATTCTCTTATAAATGTAGAATCAAAAGGAATACATTGCATCTTATCCCACGGTTTTTGCGAGTTTTGTCGGTTGTTTTTAAAGATAAAGGTGTCAAACCTGGTATATTTACGAGTAAGGCGGGACCGATTTAATGAAATAATAATATAGAGGGTGTCCCATTTAAAAAAATATATATGTTATGTATATTTTTCAACTTCTTAGTTGAATATTCTTAAAATATAACAAGGGTAAATTTTTATAACTTCCCTATTTAAAGTTTTTTTTTATTTGTCATATTTAACCATCTAACTGAAGAGCAAAATATAATAAAAAAACCCAGAACAGATTTGACTTGATTCTCAAAATAATAAGTATTTAAAAAGTTTTTTTTTTGATTAGTATCATGAAATGACTCGCTTGACAAATAATAGTTATTTGTGAACAGTAGCCATGTCGTTGCATTTAAAGCACAGTAAAACATCCATGTGTCATATTCAAGTTCACACCATTCAATGTTTGTCGAGTCTTTTGCAATTCATATTTGAGTCAAATGTACAATTATTTGTGTAAAAATTTTAAGTCCGTCTTTAGATTTTATATTTTGATATAAGTCAAGAGTGCTATCAGTATATATTTGTCGCACTATGTTTCATGAGATTTTCCTCATTTCATTTAAAGCCTCTAGATTGGCTTCATTCAATATAGTCTTTTGCAATTCTATTTGATTCTATTATATTTTCTAACGGTTTTATGGCTTATTAACAATGGTAACTGAAGATGGCGAGCTCAATGGACCCATCGACGCCCCACCACTATTTAATTTCTGGATAATGAATACTCGCCTTAAATATAGTAGTGAGTTTGGTAGTGGAGGAAAAATCGCCGATGTTGCAATTAGCCATATTTAATTGGGAAAAAAAAGTCACAAAGAAAAGAAACTGACTCCTCTGCCCCCCCCCCCGGCTTCCTACGCACCTGGCCATTCGGGCAGATTTGCAAACTTTTCTCAAAACCAACAGTTTGACGTCGGCGCAAAACTTGCTACGGGTATCTTATCGCAATTGTTTTTCGGGGGAACTGTGTTTTTTACTTCCCTCGTAAAAGGGAAGTATTCTAATTTTGTATTTGTAATTTTAGATTTGCTTATAATTTAGGATCACCATATGGAGTTTAGCTGTATTTTATAAACACTAGTTTATACAGACTGCTAAAAAAAGTATGAATACATAGGTTCACAACGGCTTTAGTTTGAAGTTACAGAGTGTTAAAAAAATAATGCTTTTTCCTTGTTCTTATATGCAAAACGGATTATTAAAGTGGAATAAAATAAAATTCGGCATAATAACCCCATGTATGGTAATACATTTTTTATGATACGCCACTGGTCATGAAATACTCACAAGAATGTATCGTAAAAAAAATTAAAAAAAAGTCGGTATATGGTTTTGCTAGGCCGAGTTTCATTCCAGTCGAATAATCCGATTTGAATATGCAGAAAAAAAAACAAGTAAAAACAAATTTACCGAACTCCCAGAATTTTGAAAATGAAGCCGCTTTGGATCTATCTATAAAACCTTTTTGTTTTATATTATGCCAAGAAATCTCCCATTTTGAAACACCCTGTGTAGCACCAGCACATTTTAAGTTTTTTTTGTTCTGTATTATCTTGTTATCATATCATTAATACAAATATTACAGATCTGCAAATTAACGAGAGTTCGTAAATTGTCAGAAACCTACGGTTTGCACAAACCTATGGGGCTGCAGTGCAACTTTCAAGTGGGTAGCGTTGCACAGTTCATGATATATTTTTACGAAATCTGTTCTATAAGTTGTCCAAGTACTAAAAATTTGGGGATTTTATGCTTAATGATATGTCAAATTTAAATCTCTTCTGCATCTTATTTATTCAACCTGCAGTTGATGTACTCTGCCAAGGTCTAGTCAAAACATTGCTTAATCCAAGAAAGAACAAAAGTACCTCGACCCTGTAGATTTTAACAACCGACGGAAGACGCATTGAACACATATCTGGGTGCAGACATTACAAACGACAAGGTTAAATTATACCAAACGTGCATATTCACCCAATAATGAAATATTCTCGCAGAATAAAGGCAAACAAAATGACGGGTAATAAAGTATCAATAAACTTAAGACTCCTGCGGTGACAATACCTATATAATAATAACATATTTATATTAATAATAATATTATTAATATCAATTCGAATATTTAAATAATACCCCTTTAAGCATGGACGGACCTAAGAGAAATTATTGGAGGGAGGGAGTACTTCATTTTTTCTTGGGACGGGGGAGGGTATTTTAGATTTTGAATCTCGCGAACACAATATCAATTTTATTGACATAAAAATATAAAATGTTTACTATATTAAAATACACTTATTTAAGTAAAATATTAGCCTAGTAGCTGAAGGTTCGGGCTTACAAAGAAATTAGTTAGTGGACGAAACATTTTTAACTACATATGGGGGCTCTTCATGACATACCAACCATTTACCACGAGATTTACACGCGTTTTTGCAACAAAAAACTTGTTTCGAATTTGCAAAAATCGGTTTTGGCTGAATTTCTCGAAAAATACGCAAAATTGAAGGTCAAGATGCTTCCTATAAAAAAATCCTAATCATTTTGTTCGTCATATTGATAATTTTCGCGCAAAATAGCTCTCCCGTCAACAGGAAGTTGAAGAAATTGGTGAACGCGTCGAATGACAAAATTTGCAATAAGTTTGACAAAAATAAATAGTTTCTGAAAGCGTTTGAAAGGTAAAAGCCGCGGCTATAACTTGCAGTAACTTGTTTTTAACCATAACCTTTTGAAATGTAAAAAACATTTTTTTCTCAAAATTTTGATATTTAAATATTTTAATTGCATTTTTTTTAAATATTTGTTGATAAAGCTGAAGGGTGAGGTACTCTTTTCTGAAACAATATCATTATAATAAAACCGTTGCTTTGTTTGTATGGAAAGAAAACATTACTCTTGAAAATCTTGTTTTTTTTCTACTTTTTCAGATCTGTAAATTGCTTGTCTAGACCGCAAATAAAAACCTTACAAACAATCAAATCTTTTTAATGTGGCATCGGAAAGCTTCGTATTTATAATTTCCAAGAAGTGTTTTATATTTTCTTTTAGGGTTTCTAGTTTTTATGCATTGTAAATATGGAAAATCTGGCTTTTTCCGGTAAATTACTTGTTTCTTTTTTTGAAGTAATTTTTTCTAGGTTTTATTTGTATGGAATTAAAGATGAACTTTCTGTTTCATTATAGTTAACATCGCCTTTGGTATACGTGTAAAAAACTGCGACTAAAATAGCAATCCTGAGAATTATTCGACAGCTGCTACGTTGCGCGCGCGCCATGAATATGCTCCATGGACTACATATATATATATATATATATATATATATATATATATATATATATATATATATATATATATATATATATATATATATATATATATATATATACATAAAGATTGGTGTATTAGTACAGTATTTAGAATTGTCTAGTGAAGTAATAAGTGTGATATCCTGAGATATTAATACAAAATGGAATGTTGAAGTTTCGCATTCAAATTTTTTGCCCACATAGCCACAGTCACACCGCCGAGGGATATGTAAATTTCAGGGTAAGACCATATAAATCTTACCGATTATAAAATATTTAATTTTACTTTTTTTAAATCTCAAAATGGTATTTTTTATACCAGATTTTTACGAAAACTGTCAGCGTTCCGTAAAACTGTTCACAACTTTTTTTGTCAAGGGCCAATTTTTGCTAATTTAACTCGATTTTTTACAAAAACAAAACCGCATGGTAAGATTTTTGGTAAATATTACGAGACTCTCACGCGTTTTTAAAGAAAAAATGGTTCTTGGAAATATATCAAAAAATATTCCCGATAGACAAAAAAGTTAAATAAAAAATTGAAGGTCAAGATGATTCTTGCAAAAAAGGGTCTGAATATTTGTTCGGAATATTGAAATCTTTATACTGAAAATCTGGTACCACTTTGGGCTTTTAAAAAAGGGAATTCTTTTCACAAATATCAACCGAAATAATTTATAATCGGTGAGATTTTATGCTCTTACCCTGAAATTTACATGTTCCCTCGGCGCTGTGCCTGTAACTATGTTGGTTATATGCTATATGTACAAAAGTATATTTTAAATTCTCCCATTTTCAACTTTTAAGACAATTATTCATTTTTACACCATATTACACTTAATAAAGGAATAGGGACAATTATATGTATATAAATATATTAAAAAACAAAAACAAAATATTTAATTAACTATCCAAAATGTTTCTTAAAGTTCTCCTTTTCCAGGTGATCTCTGGCGTTTGTTTCCTATTCTATAACTGGAAAGTTAATGTAAACACTGTAATTATGCAAAAACGTTTTCTTTTTTATAAAAAATATTTGAAGCTAATTTTCAGGGCAATGCTTTTTGACAGAGGTTAGAAAACTGTTTTGTTACAGCAGAAAGATTTTCTACAACATGGCTGACATTTTTATGTAAAAACATTATTAAAATATCAGAGCAAAAATAAACTTATTTTTGAAAGATTCGTTAAGTGTCAACATATTATGTCAATAATAAGACGAGATTTTGCCATTAGAATAAAATATCGGGGGGGAGGGGACTCCTCCGTCTCAACCCTATATTTACGTCCCTGCCTTTAAGGGGCCCATGAAAAATTAAAGTAGTGAAAACTCCCCTACGCTCCTAGAGGCAAATTGCCAGTTGTTGGACTCAAAACTCTATCTAAAGCACCATAGATTTCTAATCTTCACCATATCAAATCAAACGACCAAAAAACACAACTAGAGGTGTAAAACTCAAAGCCAATACTTAAGAAAGAGGAAATTTTACTCCAAACTTCAATTCGCAGACAATTATGTACAAATTTCGTTAATAAAAAAACTTCAGATTCTGTGGTTATGACTTTTTTCTGATAAAAAGATATTATATAAGTTATTAAGGAATATTCAGCTAATAGTTTCGATGAGAAAATATCAGATTTTGTTTCCAGATTAAATTACATAAAATTACATTGCCTATTTGAGGATGAAATAATGAACATACTAATACATACCTCTTTTAATTTTTCATTATTTCTTTAGTAATATTAAATATTGTTTTTTAATAATCCGATAGAAGACAGGATCAAAAGTAGTCCCGAACGGGTGTCAGATGTTAAAATTTAAAAAAATGTTTTGACGGCATCTAATTATATTAGTTTGGACTATGATGGATTGGACTATCGATTGCTGTCGATAGTCTAAACTGTCGACAGTACCATCGATAGTCCTCGTCCACTAATAACCTCTAAAACTGCAAAATATTAAAATAATTTAAAAAACGAACAAGTTATAGAACAGAATCAGGAGTTTGATTTTATTACAAAAGTGCCAGTGACGTCGCAGAAGAAAATATGAGCCCTTAAAAGGGTCGGAATCCGGAAAAAAAAGCTATAAGTAACTGACCACTTTTTTAACGCAGGTCGGATCGTATCTGATCGATCGGATCTAATTGGCTTCAAATCAAACCAGTTCAAATTGGTTTGGCCTCTTTTTGCCTCTTAAAGAAAAGACTACAAACCAGTGGCGGCTATTCAGGTGAAGTAGGTGAAGTGCTACTTCACTAGGAAAAATAAACAAGCAAATATCTAACTATATTTATTATATATCTCTTAAAATTTTAGTTTTTGTATTCATGTATTCACCTTATTGGCAAAAAATAAACTGCACATCTCGAATAAATATTTTACTTGACCGTTGGCGGCATGTCTTTTTAAAACTTTCAATCGAACTTTATTATAACCACTATAACAGTGGCACAAACCGCTTTGCCTTTGCTGGAGGTGCTATGTTTAGTTTACGATTTTCCTACTATGTTGCCATGCCAACGCGTACCCGATACTCTCGGTGAATTGCAGGCGCAGTACACTACACCCACGTGTCGTTCAGTTTGCGGTGGTTGTTTACTTTTATTTTCGCGGATTTCGCTGCAACCGAGTTCCTTTGCAGTTAACTTGACGGTTTTGTGTTATACTTATTTATGATGTTGTTACAACTTCAAATTCGAAGTTAGTTTTTTCAAGACTGGAATAAATTAAAAGACGTCTTTGAATTTATTACAAACTGTGAAAAATCAATCCGCTTTGCGAAAGGATTTTTAGGTGAGTTGAACGATTTTGAATTCATGTTTCCGGCATTAGTGTTTAATGACATTTTCTCAATCACGGACATATTATTTGACGTTCTTCGAAAAAAATCGCTTGATATTCATTTTTGCATATTCAATATAAAACGCTGTCGTGAGGCGCTCTGTAAAAAAAGAACTGAACATTTTTTTTAATACCATGTTTGATAAAGCAAATTCTATTACAGAAATAAATCATTACAAACATGACCTTGCTAAACTTTCACCTGAAGAAATTAGGGCTAAATATAGAACCCTTTTTAATGAAATATTGGACCATATTTTAATGGAAATGACACTAAGATTTCAAGACTGTGAAAGACTTACATTTTCTCGTTTGGCAGGTTCTGCTAAATTTTCCGAATATAGTTTAAATTTTCCGACTGGCCCGTTTGAAAATTTGTTACATTTTCAAAAAGTCAACGACTTAAAAATGAGCTTGTTCTTATTTTTGCCAATGTGAGTAATTGGAATATATCACTGCAAAAGCAAGTGAAAAAAATTAATAAAAATAAATATATTTTTACCGAAGCATATAAATTGTTTTCCCTTATTTTGACGATACAATACAATACAATAAAAACTTATTTAAGAAATACAATATCTCAAGAAAGACTTACTTCTCTTGGCCATATTTCAATTCAAAAGGAATTTCTGGAGGAGATTAGGGCAACTCATCCATTTTATGAGGATGTTATAAATACATTTGCTGCTATGAAGGATAGGAGAATTGATTTAGTATACAAAATTTAGGTAAGTCGTAAAAAATATTCTACCCCCTCCACATATAAAAAAATTCTGGAAAAAAATTATTGCGATATTCTCTTGCTTCATTTGCACTTCATTTACTTTTTCACCCGCGAGCCGCCACTGCTACAAACTAAGAACGAACTAATAACACTAAAACAAAAAACTACTTCTTAAGGTGATTTAATTTGAATAATTTTTGGATTATGACGAAAAACAAGGACGCAAATTGCAACTGTTTTCTATCAAATATGATTTCAATCCAATTCGTTTATATTATTAAACATTCGCGATTGGCTCAATTCAAACCATAAAATTTAAAGGATTGACTTTTACTGCTGAATTTTGGACGGTTTGAAGTCATCGGAACGTTGTTATTATCAACAAATATTAATATGGTATGGTATTTGGGGCCCATTGATTGACTGGCCGCTTGCGATTATCCTGATTACAATTTACATCAGATATGTTTTATATGTTGACATTCTATAGATACTGCCACTGTTTTAAGTCATTACGATCAATGAACTAACAGTGTGTATTACTTAATAACTATGTCTGGTGGCTAATGTGCTATTGTATTTATGTTTTGTCAGCAATAATTGTAATGAACACGAGTTTTTCATTAAATATTATTTGATTGACGAATCAAAAAAAAAAGAAAGAACCTTGAACAGACACAATAATATCTAAGAGCAAAGAGTGGCATATTACCCGACCAGATGCAGAAACCAGTTTTGGCAAATAATTAAGCGGTTATTATCCTTGTATCAAAAAAACTAATTCCAACAACGACGCGTTAGTCTGTATACAGGGTGTAAATTAACTTATTTCCAAAACTCTGCGATATGATTGATCTCATAAAAATAAGAACAAAAATTCATCTTTCATTAAATTCTAATATAAACATCTGGACAGACGAACCTATACATATCGTTGCCTCAGAGCAATATTGGGATATGTCCAAAATTTAAATTCGGAGAAAATACGATTTAAGGATGTGTCATTTTATCCCTTAATAACTCTGTTAGTTTTGCACTAATTTTGATAAGATTTTAGACATAGCTTTAGGAACTGAAAAAAATGTTGCTCTTAATATTATTGAGAAATTTTAGGATATCGACACAAGTCTTAGCGTTCATTAACATATCTCACCACAATCCTAAATTTTTATTTTGCTTTGATTTTAACTAATAAAAGAACCAACCAAACCTTACACCAGATTTTTTTTGTTTTCCCATCTTCCCCCTTTTTGTTTCAACTTTTTTTCTCTAAATTTTCGAGTAAAGAGAGGGGGGAGGGGTAAACATTGGATTCAAAGAAATTAAATAACTTTTGTTTGGATTAACCGATTTTAACGATTTTTTTTGTTTTAAGGACATTATGTGTAAGTTTCTTCAAGAATATTATTATTCAGATTTTATTTTTTTCCCTAGCCGCTAGATGGCATTTTATGACAATGTCGCAAACTTTTGTTATTTTCTCTAAAATTTCAAATACAATAGTATTTTTTTCTTTACTTAGAAAAAGAAACTACATAAACTGGAGAAAACCGTGGGGTAATATCTTTATTCGTGTCTGAGTTATTTTGAAATAACTTTATTTTTTGACAAAAAAAATTGATGTCACTCACTTTAAATTTGCTTTCCGCATTTATTAGGTATGCTGTCATCTCATTAAGACTTGGAATGAGTGAGCTACGCTGAGCATAAAATTATGCATCAAGTGTGTAAAATGACTATTTTTAACTAATACGAATATTGTAGCAAGAGTCTTATAGCGAGTATCTGAAGTAATTCGTTAATTTGTATTGTTATTGTTATTGCTTTTGTCATGGCCTACCAAGAGGACCGGGTCACTTGGATTTTAATAAAGTAGGTAATGATTTTTTCGCGTTTTCTTTGATGGTTTTTTTACCAAAATGAAACAAAGAATACCTTTTAATGCTCGTCGTAGTCCATTCCAAGGCTTACTTAGACGAGAGCATATCTAAACATGCGGAACGGAAATTTAAAGTGAGTGACATCACATTTTGTCAAAAAATAAAGTTATTTGAAAATAAGTCGGACACGAATAAAGATATCAATCAGCGGTTTTCACCAGTTTATGTATTTTTTCATATTCTTTTTTTCGAGTCGAGAAAAGAATACCATTGTATTTGAAATTTTAGAGAAAATAACAATAGTTTGCGACTTTGTCATAAACTGCCATCTAGCGGCTAGGAAAAAAAATAAAATCTAAATATTAATATTCTCGAAGAAACTTACACATAATCTCTTTAAAACAAAAAAAAATCGTTTAAATCGGTTAATCCAAACCAAAGTCATTTAATATCTGTGAATCCAATGTTTACCCCTCCCCCTCCCTTTATTTGACAATTTAGAGAAAAAAAGTTGAAACGAAAAGTTTTGGATTATTAGTAGATTACAAAAAAAGTATTTTTGATAAGGGTTAATTGGGTGTATTTTTGAATAAAACCGTGTTTTCTACCTCACGGTTGGTGTTGCGCCCTCTAGCGGCAGACTTATAAAGTCGAAAATAATTTACAGCTTTTTATTTTTGCCGATTTACTTATTAAACTTTTTCCCCGATAACCTAGGGCAAATACTTTCTGAGATATGGCCGAGTTGAACACCCTGTATATATATATATATATATATATATATATATATATATATATATATATATATATATATATATATATATATATATATATATATATATATATATATATATATATATATATATATATATATATATATATATATATATATATATATATATATATATATATATCCAAAGAAGTTGAATAGAAGGATTTCACTGATTAAAAATGAAGTTTGAAATTCATTCAAAATAAGGTTATGTTTTGTAAAAAATTAATATACAATACTACTGTATATCCTATTGTTTTCACTGGGTAAAGATAACACTTTTTTATATAATATTTTGGAAAATAAATAACATATTGAGTGGAGAATTTCGAAATTGTCCAGCACTAAACGAAGAATTTATGCCGTAGGTGTCGTAAATGTAGAGTTCTACAATAAATTTCTTATACAAAGTGTTATTTATGTAGGAACTTGTCATTTTCTCAAAAGAGAAATGAGATATTATATTGTTCTTTTGAGATATTATATTGGGAAACTGTTTTTGGCAATTAAAAGTTTTCTTCTTAAAAGTTTCTTCATTTCTAAAATTTCAAATGACTGTTTAATTTTGCTTCATCCAGGCCATGAATAGTTCGTCACTCCCAGTCTTGGTTTAATTTTAAGAGATAAAATTGATAAATATAAAAGTAGCAGGATTTATTATGTCGTTTATAGAAAATTAGTATTTATGTGTACAAAATGCCTCAAAAATGTGTAGCAGACCCAACATACATGCCATAATAGGCAATGTGTTAAAGAAAGAAGAAAAACGTTCTGCTACACAGCGGAGTCTGTTGTTAACTTCTGGCAGGGTGTTTCTCCAATTTCCGGAACACCTTTAAACATAAACGTATCAAACCTAATGTATCTATAAACAACAAAACCCATTGATGTACGTATAATATGCACTTGCTTTATGCGTTTAAAAATATTGAAACTGGAATTTTCTCCAAGAAATATGTTCGTCTTAAATTAATATCCAATCCTATATTCACCCACACACGAAATAAGATACATCATGTACTGCAGTTTTCCTCGTTATTCGCTAAGTACTGTGTCATAGTCATGTTTTATATCACCGAGCTTAGCACCGTTACCTTTTATTACCGTGCTATTTCCTGATCATCACATAAAAAGTAAATGTATGTATTTTATATTTCTAATACATGATCATAAAGATATTGCAATTATATTTTTGTTAATTTGACTGTGTTTTTAGTACTGCCTTTTATTGTTATGCAGGGTAAAACACAAACTATCGATTTAGAAAGATTAGTGTCCAATACAGAGTTTGATCATGATATTTGACAAATTCAAGTTGAATGAGGCCGCTGAGTGGCAACCAAACAGGTTCTTTTTAGGTCCTTACTTTACCCCAAAAAGTAGTTGTCGACTCACAGTTTTTATAGTTTTCAGTGTGGCCAGCTTATCCACGCTTGGTTTGCAGGGGATACCCTTGTGATTATGGGAGTATGATGGCTTCAAAGGAGCCGAGTAAAATTGTCGCAATGATCCATTTGGTGTGAGTGTGTACATAAATGCCACTTCTTTTAGGATAGCAAAAAGCTCAGCGGATATGACACCAGTTGTTTTGTGAAGTTAATAGGAAATTTCAAAAGGACAATAGAAAGCAACTTTTGATATTAGATCTGGAGCTATCCGCCGGGATGATGTAATAGTTAGGGTATTTGGTGAATGGTCTGAAAAGTTTTAACAATAAAAGCTAAAGAAGCACATTAAATACCTTTAAAAAGGTTTTAAAGTAGTACAATAAAAGAAATGTGATTTATAACAACTTTTTTAAATGCCAATAGGGCTACAAGAGCTAAAAGTTTTAAGAAAATATTTTAATTTTAGATTTAAAGCAATCTCATTCAGTCATTAAATTGCTTTCTTAAAACATTTTACTCTATACAAACATCATACATCAAGTAGGTTTTAAAACTAGCTTACAATATTCAAATTAGCTTTGAGGTGGTAAATAAATATGTTTTTTAAAGTAAGGCTAAAAGATTTTTCCTATGCAAATTTTGTAATTACCAGAAAGTCAAATATACAATGGAATGGACTATTAAGTATAACACTTAATAAATATTAGAAATAATCAAATACCTAACACACTTTCTGTTAGAAATGACAGATAGCTATGCAGTTGGATCCCTGCGTCTTTTTTTAATTGCTTTTGATAAATACGCCAGGGTTTAAGCAATCTCACAGCATTTTGTCTTTCTAAAACTTTTTTAAAACATTGGTAAAACCAAACGACTTTAAACTTGTTTTAAGAGGGCTCCATTAAAGCTCAGCGGAAATGACATCACTGCTCTTGTGAAGTGTTTAGGGAATTACAAAAGGATAATAGTAAACAACTTTTGATATTAGATCTGGAGCCATCCGCCCGGATGATGTTATAGTTTAGGACATTTGGTGAATGGACTGAATTAGTTTTAATGATAAAAGCTTAAGAAGCACATAAAATGACTTTAAAAGGTTTTAAGGTGGTACAATAAAAGCAATGTGATTTATAACAACTTTTTTAAATGCTAATAGGGCTACAAGAGCTTAAAGTTTTAAGAAAATGTTTTAATTATAGAATTAAAGCAATCTCATAAAGCTTTTAGTCCTTTATTTAAAATTCGGTTTCAGAACAATTTAACACAGTCATTAAATAGCTTACTTAAAACAGTTTACCCTTTACAAACATCATATATCAAATATGTTTAAAACTAACTTACAATATTCAAAATAGCTTTAAGGTGGTAAATAAATGTGTTTTTAAAATAACGGTGAAATATTTTTCCAATACAAATTTTTTAATTACCAGAAAGTCAAAAATATAACCCCTAAGTTGTACCACTATCTCAAGTTAAGCTTGTGATAAAGTTAATTGATATTTTGTATAAAGCTTTGCAGAACAACAAATTTTTAAAAAATGAAATCAGTAAATACAGACAATAAATGAAATAATTTTAAAAAGGTTAGACATCGCAAAAGGCAAAAGAAACATTATTATTATTATAAAATCAAGAATGGTATACTGAAAATGGAAAATTAAAACATTAATATAGTAATGCTTCTTCGCATCAGAAATACTTCTTATTAATCAAGATTATAAAACACAAATAACAGGAGTGCATCAATTTTTGAATGCAGATTTATCTAAAATGAGAGATGATGCAAAAACTGTACGGAAACGATGAAAAACAGTAAATTTCAAAATTAAATTAGGGAATGGGCTATTAGGTATAATATTAGACTTAATAAATATTAGAAATAATCAAATACCCAACATACTTTCTGTTAGAAATCCTAGAATGCAAGACGCATATAAAAGCTCCAAAGATAGATGAGGGCCCTCTAGGTTTTATCTTTGTTTAAATGAAGTTAATATGATAATTAAGGTAAAAAAGGCATTCTATGATAAGCTGTAACAATCTCCTACATTCCTTCATAAAATTAACAGTGTTTCTTGCGAGAGTTCCTATGTTAATGTCATAGTATAGTTAACGATAATAGACGGGATATTCCAGAGAAAGAAAAGGTAGCGGTCGACTTTGTATTTACGGGATATATAATTCACAGCCTCTGGGATATTTGAAAAAGTCTGTAACTGACACCTTGGGTATGTCTTATTAAATAAAAAATATAAGTTGCTATAATTTTTGTGCTTTGAAAAACTATGTAAACTTTATAGAATACATGGTATATTCTTCGAAAAGTTGTTATGTTTTAAAAAGAAATTATGGATAATATGTGTACGTCCATCAAATGCGTTTCTTATTACTGATTACAAATATACTATGTTTTGAGAACTTAATCTTTACAAACCCACGGGAGAATTGAGAAAAACCCTGGAATGCATTCCCATTGAATCCTTTATGAAGTAAAACATTTTTTGTCTGTTTGTAACACACTGCCCCTGTCCCAGGATTTCCATTAATTTGCAAACAAAGCAACAGGAAAAGAACTATTTGATGGACATATAATGCACAGGGTGTTCCTTTTAAAAAATAATAGCTTTTCGATCTATCTCGTGTAGAATTAAGTTTACATAGTTTTTCAATACCTATGCAAAAATTATACAGTCCTAGAAACCCACATTTTTAGGAGTGTTTGTTATGACAAAAATAAATAAGTTAGGGGTGAACATTATAAGTGATCACCCTGTACATTTATTAATTAAATAGTTAAAACTCCTCATATTTAAACCAAATTGGATATTTTCAATCAGCACTCAGTATATTTGACCTAGACATTTTAATTTTCTAGGTAAAAAACTTTCAACATATATATATATCAGTGTTAAGTAAATATTAAAATATCTCTCGAAGGATATTCCAAGAACCAAACAAAGTTATGGAACAATGTTTTTTTAAATAAAATTTTAAATGTACATGGTTTGTATCGAAATACCATTAAAGGACAACTCTCAGTGAAAAACGATAACACACTCTTTCATTTATGATAGATTGGGACATATGATCAGGTATTTCCCCTTTCAGTGGGTTCGAAGAACACATACATTCTTATTTGATAGGTTTTTGGGTCATAATAAATCGATCACTTTCTGAAATTACTACTCAAAATGTATTTTATTATACAGCGTGTAACAAGTAAGGAAACGGCGAAATATTTCAGGAACCGCTTACCAGAATTTAATGAAAGTATGTACATTTAGGTGTGAAATTATGTCGAATCTGCCTAAAATTCTCAATACCTTTTATTTAGAGCCAACAGTCAGTCAACAGCTTTTGCGAACCTAAAGAAAGGAATTTTAGTTATACTGGGTTATGGAGATAGAATGCGAAACCTGCAAGGTGTGTGTAACATTTCAAATGACAAATATCCTAACAAAAATCCAAATACAACAAACAATAAAATCATGAAATTAAGTAAGGTATTTAAAATATTGTCCATTTACTTCCTGGCAGTAGGCCAAATACTGTGGGAAAACATCTAATATATTAAAAAGAATGCCAGCCTCGTCGATTCGTCTACATTCGCTTTCTATTCGCTCTTCTAAATCCTCAAGATCTTTTGGCTTAGTTTTATACACCACATTTTTAAGGTGTTCCCACAAAAAGTAGTCTAGAGGCGTCAACTCTGGAGACCGAGGTAGCCACTCTATTGTACCCGTACCTCCAATCCATCTTCCAAAAAAAACATTGTCTAAATATTCCCGAACATTTCGAGCAAATGCGGTGGATCACCATCCTGCTGAAACCATATTTCATTATTTGGTACAGCATTACCCAAAAAAAAATAAGTCTTAAATACTTAATACAGCAGGTAAAATAAGCAACTTACGGTTATTCGTAAACAGTTCTGCAATAGCTAGGACAATTTCGGTTTTTAAAAGATTCAAATAACTTGCTCCAGTTAATGTGTCTTCCATAAAGAAGTGACCGATTATTTTTGTACACCAAATATTTATCTTTTGGGGAAACTGAATACGTGAAATAATTTTCACGTATCTAATGTGGATTTTCCCTGACCCAATATAGACAATTATGCCTACTAACTTTTCCATTAAAAAAAAGTTGCTTCATCAGAAAAAATAATTTGATTGACAAAATTCAGATTGGTATTGCAATGTTCCATCACGATTTCATAAAATTCCAAGCGCCTACTGTGATTATCCTCAGAGATTTTTTGCACCAAAGTTATTTTGTATGGATGAAACTTTTCGGTTTTTGGAAGTTGGTCTACGGATTTGTGTGAGACGTCTGACAATCTGTTGCGCTTTTAGGTCTGCCATAACGTACAGCATTATTTAGCGTTCCAGTTTCACGAAATTTTTTGTTCATTTTACTTAAGGAGATTTAGTTATTGGATTTCTGTTAGGATATTTGTCATTAAACAGGTTACAAACATCTTGCAGGTTGCAGGTTTCGCATTCTATCTCCATAATCCAGTATAATTAAAATTTGAATTCTTTGGATTTCAGTTAAACGATTCATCCATCAACAAAACTGACATTGTAAAACATATCAGGTAACAATTTGTGTGCAGGTATTTTAATAAAAGTTAATACACTAAATTATGTATATTAGACCCTTATTTTCGCAAAAACTGTTGACTTTCATAAAAAGTGCTCTTAACACAGAATTTTACGAAATTTTTAAAAAAGGAATATAATATACGAGGTTCCATTAAAAAAAATAATGTTCCTTTTATAACAGAAAAACGGTAAACTTGGCAACAATACGGAACTCGCCATTGGATCCGGCATAATTTCGTACCTAAGTGTACATATTTTCATTAAGTTCAGATAAGCGGTTCCTGAGATATTTCGCCGTTTCTTACTTTCGTTACACGCTCTATAGTTTTTACTTCCCTCGTAATTTTTGCAAATGTTTGCGTTTTAGGATTCCTAGACCCCGAAAAACATGTTCTCCCATTTCCGTCGGTACATGACTCAAACACTGCCCGACTGACTTCAAATTTTTGTCAAAAATCAAGGGTCATTTGCAGATAAAATGGTAACATCTTGGTAAAAATTCAGTACGGCGGCCTCACATATTGTTTAAACAATCATTTTTGACAAAATACTAATTAATTAGACCTCACATTATGCACACAAATCAAGTATGATAGTAGAGTAGAGTAGAGAGACTAGTAAAATTTTGGTAGTAAGCCATTATGGCGGAATTTTTTAATACTGAATTTTTAAACATTATGGCTTCACACTAAAATTCCTCTAAGTTATTCCTATATCAAACTTGATTTTTGTGCAAAATTTGAACTCCATTCGATAAATAGTTCCTACGAATTTTTTAACAGTTAGTCAGGCTGCCATTTTGTTCCTCCATATTGGATTTTTACCTAAATATTACCATTCTCACATTACGCTTGATTTTTAACCAAAATTTGAAACCAAGGTAATTTTTGAGCTATACCGTGTATAGGCAGAACGACAGACCAACAGACCGACGGAAACGGAACAAAATGTTTTTCGAGATCTAGGGACCCTAAAATGCAAAAATCTCGGAGGGTGATTTTTGCACGATTACAATACTTCCCTATTACGAGGAAAGTAACATTTAAAAACTGCAAGTTGCTTAAAAAAGGGATTTTTCTTGTTCTTGAACAATTCTTTCAAAGAAGGTTTAAGTTATTTAAAAATTTTTCTGATTTTAAATTTGTGTTTAAATTGTTATATTCTATGATACACTTAAGGAATTAACAATATTTTAATAACTTAGGCAATACATTATTTTCAATATAAAATATTAAACTAAATGAAATATTATATTTTCACTATTTAACCAGTCTAATTTTAGTAATTTATATGCATTTAATAAAAAACGCAGCCCTTATACACGATCAAAAATATCTCCTTTTAAAGAAATAAAACGGCCGAACAATAGAAAATGGGAATAAAAAAGAAAAATAAATTTAGGTTTATTATTAATTTCTATTCCTAAATATTTAATAGAATTGACTGTTTTACATTTTCAGTTGTCAGTTGCAAAGAACAATTTTAAAATGTTAATAGCCCACTTAAAAGCGGTAAAAGCTCTACTCTAAGCTGTTAAGTATTGACGGAATAATAACGGATCCAGGCTGCCCACAACGGTTGCCTAGTTTAGATGGGATGATATAATCCAGCATTCGATAATGCTTGGCATATTGTCATTGATCTATGTTTTTTTATAAAAGCTGTTCAATTTCACTTGCGCTAAATCTGAAACTCAATTTTTTATAATGTAATTCATTTTTGTGATAACGTTTTAGTAAAAATAACAGCAATTTATACTCAATATCTCTATATAAATACATTCGGGTGTTCATCTGTCTATTTTCCTGATTTTCAAAAAATAATTAAACCGTTTCTAATAAACGAAATTTGCACAACTGTATGATACCATAGGGTTTTAATTTCTTCAAGTCGATAATTCAAACAAATCCAAAGTTATTATGACTCTTGATTTTAGTAGCAAAATTTATTAATCGGGTAATTAGTTTTTTGGCTGTGCCGCAGATAGATAGACAGACCAACGGAATTGGGCAAACATGTTTCTTGGAATCTAGGAGCTCTGAAACGTGAATATTTGCAAACAACTGGGGGGTGATTTTTTACGAGACATAAAAAGAGATATTTTGAATATTTACTAAAAATGGACATCATCAGTTGATTACAATAAAAATATGGATCGATTTAAAATAACAATTTAGAATGTTAGGTGTCCTCTGTACTTTTCAATATTTAGGCAGCCAAAAAGCATATCGTTTAGATCCATTCGCTCGTAACATAGTAAAATCTACACTAGCCATAGATATAAACGTTCATAGAAAAACATTTTTTCCTATTATGTAAAAAAATTTCTCTTTTTATTAATTTATATAACAAACTTTCATTTAGAAATAATATGCATAATACTAACTTACGAAGAGGTTTACTTTTTATAGTACGTCAAGAGACATTTTTTAAAGAAGTTTTTCGTTCATCATTTCCGCTAGAATTAATTGTTTTCCAAACTTAAAATTTCAAATTTCTATATTATCCTTTAAATGGCGAATTAAAATTAACTTATTAAGTTCAAAGTTGCCTATCTAATCTTCCTCATTTTCTGCTTCTTCGCTGTGCGTTTCTACGGACCGTTATGCGCGTAATAGAATTGTTGCAAAAATTATAGTGAAATTTCTCATAAAAATCTTTAGATAATTTTTGATGTCATTACAATTTCTTGTTGATTTAACAACATATTTTTCAGTAAAAATTTAGGTACCAGTATTGTAATAGGCCTGCGCATTGGGGTTATATTTTGAAAACCAGCTAACCATTTATGGTGATATTTGACAAGGACATGGATCATTTGTGGATTGCATAACCTTAAAATTACGATTTCTGTTGGTTTTTTATTAAATAATGCCATAAAATCCCTACAAACGCAAGTGTTTATGTATTGTCCTTTTTGCAATTAGCTGCTATTTGATACAACAATTAATAAAAGAACAAACTTTGAAAAAGAATCGATCCCAGTGGACAAAAAAAAATAGCTCCAGAGAAGAAACGGCAGTTTTGCTTTAACGCCCGAAACATTGTTTAACCTGCGTCGTAATATTATTTGGTTTCATATACTTTAAAAACGATACTTTCAAAGATTTATTAAAGTATATAAAATGCTTTCAAAATTTTACAAAGAAAAAACTTAAAGATGTTTGTAGATTCACCATACTAAGTTACAATCATGGATACAAACAAAACGAAAACTTCATCATTCATTTCAAAAATACGTCTTCTGAGCCAATTCTCGCGCATTTTGTAGATTCTAGTCGAAAAAATATAGAACATGTTCTATATTTTTATACCGAAATTTTTAGGGAGAATTCTTTAACGTGTTAAACAAAAATACATTCGTACGAGAATATCACTTGTGCAAATTATACCGGTAATTTACCACGGAAATTGATCAAATTAATATTACTTATTTATATATTATATATTTATAAATAAACTAAAAGTGTGCTATTTTAATTCTGTTTTTTGGTAACTACGGGTAACAAAATAACGACGCGAAATAAAGTTCTGACACAAACGTGATATTAAATGGCCAATAAGGAATACCAAGGATCCTGAATATTGTCCAGGGCACAAAGGTGATCAGGAGCTCGTATTTATTGGCAAGCTTCTGGTGTATGATGTTACACACCTGGTTATGTCGCTGGAGGTAGTCTGTGCAGCCAGATTTTATAAGCTGTTAGTCGAGATTGTTTCCATGTAGCATTTCGGTTATGCTCTTCTGGTTTTTCCCAGATGTTCGGCCAATACTCGGTCAAATGTTCTTTGTTCGGCAGCATCTTCTCAGTATTGGTTTGATATTTGGTGTTATTGATAACCCGATTGAACTGCCTTTGATTGGTGTTGAAAAGCCAGTTCTGTCGTTTTCTCTTTGAGTATATGGTGTATCTCTGCAGACGTTTCGCTTTAGCTGTTAGTTTTTGCTTTAGTGTATCTCGATACTCATCTAGTTTTTCTTGATGGTTGAGATCGATGGGTTTTGTACTTATTTTCTTAAATATCTTTTTAAGTCTGCTGCAGGGGTGTTCATTCTTCCGAAGTTCTGTGAGTCTTCCTAATTCCTGTCTCAAATCGCGAATTGTCTTCTCAAGTCTTTTCTGCCATATGGGTTTTTGTTGGCGTGTAGCTTGCCTGTTTTCTTCTGAGAATGCAATTGTTGTTTATGGCATCCAAGGGCAGCAACGGCAGAGTAGTAGATGAGTGTGTGGAGCTTCTCAAGGGTGTCATACACCAAACTAAACTCTGCTAGTATGGTGTTGAAAATCTTAAGGATGCTCTGAGTCTCCCGACTAGTTGTAAGTTTCGGGAGTTTAGCTCTTTGAGTTTGATCCAGGCCGTTAAACTCAGCAACAGCTTTTTGGAGTTCATTGTATACTGATGTTTTTCCATTGTCCTGGGTGTTGTTGGCTTTGTCAATGACGTCTTGTCCTGTAGATTCGTCTACGCCTATGTTTTCTTCATTTCGTACTTCCTCCTAACGTAGCTATGGGCTCAACGCGTTCGTTCTTAAGTTCAAGCTGCACCTCTCCTTTAAGTTGTTCCAGGATTCGTTCAGCCGAAAGTTTATTCCGGACAATTACTCGCCGTTGGTGCGTTGCTCGGTGATGTTCTGTAGATCCGGGTATTTCTGGAGGAAAGCACTATGAAGGCCGGTCCGGTAGGTGATCTCAAATCTGGTGATCTTATAATAGGAGCATATTATGAAACAATTCATTGTTGGTGTCCATTTCATACGCTTGGCTTTCCAGCCTTCGGGGTCTGAGGATTGGTGACATGCGTCTCCTCAGAAACAGCGAGAGCTGGGCGTGTGGCGTCGGTGGTTGATGCCACAAGGAGGAGTGGGGTTATTGCAGTAGCCATACTCAACATCACGCTGCTTCCGTTGCTAGTCAAGGGAGACTGTAACTCACTTAACACACAGGATCATCTACCTAAATCCTGAGGGCGACAAGAAGTTATAGTGATAAAGTGTGGGACACGAAAGAAAACCGGGCGGTCCTTAAAATAAAGGTTCATAGTCTTAAGCAAACAGAAAAGTAAAATTTGTGTACGCAAATAAATTTTATGTTATTTTATTTGTTGTAATAGTTTGCCGCTTCACCTATAAAGTGCGCCAGCTAAACGGTACCCCCGTAAGACCCCGATTATCATACAAAGATAAAATTGACGATGGTGATTTTCAAGTAATTCGATGAACAATAGAAGATTTTTATATAAACTTGAAGAAGGTTCCGACATGCAAATCCCTACTTCGTGTTGTAAAGAACAAAATAGATTTTCCGTACGGGTATAAAACCTTAAATCGGGTTTTACGATCAAATGGTTTTGTTTGGCGCAAGTGCCAAAATAAACGAAAATTGCTCAATGAGAGACCAAATATTTTTCACTGGCGGGTGAAATATCTTTTAACTGTAAGGCAATATAGGCAAGAAAGACGCAATATTGTATATCTAGACGAAACCTGGGTAGATAATGATATGACAGTGAACAAATCCTGGCAAAGAGAAGGTGTTACAGGTGTTGTTCAGGGAATCCGCTCTAGTAGTCGCTTTCAGAAGTCGCTGGTTCAGAAGCTGGATTTGTTCCAGGTGCTGCTTTAATTTTTCGCTCGGGACTAACAACTGGAGACTATCATGGACAGATGAATAGAGATAATTTTGAAAAGTGGTTGCTCGAGAAGCTTCTACCTAACATTCCTCCCAAATCAGTCGTGTTAATGGATAATGCGTCTTATCATTCCCACGGTGAAGTTAAAGTAGCAACTAAATACTCTACAAAAGCTAATATGATATCGTCGCTTAAATCGAACAATCTTGTATGTGATCCAACATGGAGAAAATATGAATATCAGTAATAAAAAGTAATATCAGCCAACAAGCCTAGCAGCGTCTTTTACGTAACCTCGGTCATACACCTTTAAGGCTACCTCCACACATGTGCGACCTCAACCCTATAGAACTTGCATGGGCAGGAGTAAAAAAATATATTCGAGAGCGCAAAAAAAATCGTAATTCTCGTAATTCTGATGCTATTATAGATAAATAACTGTGTGAAATTTAATACAGGTCTTTTATGCATAAAAGGGCATTTTTTATTAACAGTTAATTTTTGAAATTTCTACCAGTGGCGTGCATATGTAATTAACCTGGGTAAATCCGTATGCTCCTTAATGCATAGAAGACGTGTATCAAATTTCATGCAGTTATCTACAATAGCATCAGTATTTGGATGAAAAAAATATTTTCTTTTTAAGCTTTACCATCCTGTATCTTAAAAGTTAAGACTTTTAGGACATAAAACACCCCCTTTAACAACAGCACGCAATTAGGAAACGCCCTGTATAGTACTTCACAATGACGGCCCCTGTATAAAGTAATATGACAAACGGAGACAGACGGCCACTTTTGGCATACCCGAATAGCCCAAAGTAGAACTGCATAAATTAAAATTTTAATAAATCTCGTTCACTGGATCTGATGCTGGCTGCCCTTGTAAAATCTGGACTTGTAAATCGTGTATCACTATACTGGATGGTTCAATAATAGTGGACGTAGGCAGTAGCCCGGGAACCGTTAATGACAGAACTCAAGAAAAAATATATTTATAGGTAAATCGATCGAGAAAAATCAAAACTAAATTATTTTAAAATTCGAAAGTTCGCCGTTTTCGCAACACAAAAGAGATAAGAAGTGCGGTACACGAAAGAAAACAGACAAATATAGATAAAGGTTCATTAAGCATAGTTACATTTTTTAATTATCTGAAGTGCGTATAGTCAAAAAGGAGTGCCATATTATTTAAAGAACGACGTGACACCACTGGTTTAAAGAGATTTCTTGGCCGACCTTCCTAAATCGATTGACTCCGCCCGGTTTTCTTTCGTGTCCCGCACTTTATAATGTCGATTTTATTTACTCCTTAAATTGTACATTTGTCAGGGATTTTTATACTCTGCGAACGACGTTTGCTCCTCGGGGAGTGATAGGAAATATAAAGTAAGGGAGAAGATGAGTTTTTGGGGACGGTGAGGAAATAAGAGGGTAAAGGACAGCGGAGAGCTGGCTAGGGTACCTCGGCAGCGCGTGCCCGTGCATAGAGAGATACAAAAGCATTTCTCTATACCCCTGAGGTATTGTTAATATTACTATTATTATTATTATTACAATTATTATTATTATTTATATAAAATGTATGGAAATGAGGAGTTTCAGTACCAATCTAATATGGAAATAAAGATTTTGTAAACAATTTATTAATTTGTAGGTGGCCATGCGTTTTACAGAAAAATTTTTAATTTGTTCCGCTCAAGGAGTGAAAATTTTCGGAAATAATCCCCGGTTGCCATAGTAACGATTAGAAATGACAACGCTTGATTGGTTATAAAATATAAGTGCGAAATTCCTTGCAAAACTTGTATGTTTACGACATTTTGTTATTTCGTTATTAATAATATTTGTAGTTTACTTTACCTTTAATAATAATTAAGCATATATTATGTGGTCAGTTGTGTTACCTTCACTTGAGAGCAGATGGTAAATTAATCAACTAACAACAACAGCAAAAAAAACTATATATATATATATATATATATATATATATATATATATATATATATATATATATATATATATATATATATATATATATATATATATATATATATATATATATATATATATATATATATATATATATATATATATATATATATATATATATATATATATATATATATATATATATATATATATATATATATATATATATATATATATATATATATATATATATATATATATATATATATATATATATATATATATATATTAGAGTGAGTTTCTGGACCATTTAAAATATATTCGTAGGAAGATTTTCTTTGGTTTTTTTGGCCTCAAGTTATTTTTTTGGAAAAATAAAACAAATTTATTTTTCGGCACTAATTTTCATTTTGTTTATTGCAAACGTTTCGGCTAAATGCCTTCATCAGTGCTGTTTGACTGAAACTAAAAACAGTACTATTTTATATTATGCGAAGTCAACATTTTTTTTTTTTTTTAAATGTATCTATGTATGTATGTATGTATCATTTTGTCTCTACATTTAAAAAAAAAAAAAATGTTGACTTCGCATAATATAAAATAGTACTGTTTTTAGTTTCAGTCAAACAGCACTGATGAAGGCATTTAGCCGAAACGTTTGCAATAAACAAAATGAAAATTAGTGCCGAAAAATAAATTTGTTTTATTTTTCCAAAAAAATAACTTGAGGCCAAAAAAACCAAAGAAAATCTTCCTACGTATATATATATATTTATATATATATATATATATATATATATATATATATATATATATATATATATATATATATATATATATATATATATCTCATTATTATTATTATTAATATTTGTATTATTCCTAACTAAAATTGTATTTTTTTTCAGTTTTGACCTAGTGTAGGAGTACAAAAATTTTAGTAGTGACCTCAAAAAGCCGTATAAATTGTAACAGGTCCATAATATAGAAAGAGTATGCGTGACATCATGTAACGGTAAAATTAAGTAACGTTGTGTAACCAGAGAAATGTAATAAAGTGAACTAAATTTGTGACTAGAGGCACGTCTTGTGAAGTGCATCGGCTTTCAGTTTCACGAACGAATGAGTCATTTTTAATTTTAACTATTTTTAATTTTCTTGCACAGCTATTTATGACTGTTTAATCTAGCCCCTGTAGTTATGACAGAGTAAAGGTAATTTTTATACGTGTATATAATACATGTGTAAGTTTTTTCTGCGATTACTTTCAAAAAATATTTTCTTAAAATTCACTAAGCTTAATATTTTAATAAAATAAATGGTTGTTATAAATGTTAGGGTCTTTTGATACATAGTGAGGAAGTAGTGCCGACGCAGTTCCGTGAAATATGTATCGCTATGCTTATGAAGCAGCACTGAAGGTAAAAATCGGTAAATTTCCTTTACCCGCAACCCTTGTTATAAATTTTTTCTTTTATTGGGAATAGTGAAGTGTGACCCAGTTTAGTTCGGTACATAGTCTATCAATATTTTTCCAGTTTCTACCTATGCAACAATTGATTTTGGGCATAATTTAGAATAAATCAATAAACTGAATAACATGTATTTTACATAGATTTTTTTAAACATTTTATTAGTCCTCCAATTTCTTCGGCCAAGTTGAATTCGTATCAAAATTTTACCAGTTTATCCCTATAGGTCTCACATCAAATTTTTGTGAAATATTGGAAGTCAACTGAATAAGAAGGTATTTTTTAGTTGAATTTTTAAACATTTTGTCTGGCTGCCATCTTGAATTCGTACCAGAATTTTACCAGTTTATCTCTGTGTCACACTTAATTCTGGTCCAAATTTGAAATCAATATTAAAATAGTTTTTCGGGATGTTTTTTACAATCATTTATAAGGCCGCAATTTCGTCCCAGAATGTTACTAGTTCATTCACATATGTAACACTCGATTTTTGTGAAAAAGTTTGAGAGAAACTGGATAATCAGTTTTTTGGTAATATATTTTTTCAATATTTCATTAGCCCGCCATATTGAATTTTTACGAAAATGTTACCAGCTCATCCCCATAAGACCTCTAATTTTCGATTAAAATTTAAAGTCAGAGAGCCGACAGACATATCGACGGAATTGAGAAAACATTTTTTTTTTGGCATCTAGGTACCCTAAAACGTGAAAATCTATAAAATCCTGGAAGAGTGACTTTTCACAATTACAAACATTTTATTTGGCCGCCATTTTGAATTCGTACCTCAATTTTACCAGGTTACCTCTATATCACACTTAATTCTTGCACAGAATTTGAATTCATTCTAATAAGTAGTTTTTCAGGTAGATTTTTAAATATTTTATTAATCCGTCATTTTGTTTCGCCATCGTGAATTCATATCACAACTTTAGCAGCTTATCTCTGTATCACACTTAATGCTTGCACAAAATTTGAAATTAACCTAATAAGAAGTTTTTTTAAGCCGATTTCTTAAATATTTTTTTAGGCAGCGATTTTGTTTTGCCATATTCGATTCATTTTAAAATTTTACCTGTTCATTTTTATGTAACACTTGATTTTTGTGCAAAATTTGAGGTAAACTGCATAGTTAGTTTTTTAATAATACATTTTTAACCTTTCACTAGGCCGTCATTTTGTTCCGCCAGGTTGGATTTTTAGCAAAATATTACCAGGTCATTCCCATATGACCCTTAATTTTTGACCAAAATTTGAAGTCAATCGGGTAAGTAGTTTTTAAACTATGCCGTGAACTTGCAGACAGACAGACCGATGACTGATAACATATATTTTTTGGCATCTAGGGACTCTAAAACGTGAAGACATGAAATACTGGAGGGTGATTTTTTTTCAAATCTTGAATTCTTAACACAATTTTACTAGTTCATCTTTATACCACAATTAATTTATTCTACAAAATTTGAAGTCCATTAAGTAGTTTTTTCGGGCTGTTTTTAAAATTAATTTATTAGGCCGCTATTTCGTACCAAAAGGTTTTATTCCTGTGTAACACTCGATTTTTGTGCAAAATTTGAGATAAATTGGATATTTAGTTAGTTAGTGCTAAAGGGCCTTAGTATTCCCTCATTTAAGTCCAATTAAAGTTCTCAGTAGGTGTGGGTTTTAATTGTATTGCATTTATGTCTCCCATTTTTTTTCAATACTGAAAATTGATATAACGTCCTCTGTGTTTTTCCCATCTTGGCTTTGTCCTTAGGTTAAGTGGAAGAATAGCCATAGTGATAAACTCCCCGCTTTGGTTAAATTGGCTTATGTATAAGTATTTTACTTTGTACTCTAATGTATTGTATTCCTTAAAAAAATAAAATATTTTAATTATTATTATTATTATTATTTGTAGCGGATGGCCTATCTATACGTAATATAATAGGCCTTTGATCATGCATTTAATGTGGCCACTTTGTAGTACACCAGGGTAGTGAATACTTATAATTTGTGCCTGAGTTAGTCATATCAAAACAAGTACGCAATCAGGACGGCTATTTCTAACAGAAAAAAAATTCTTTGCTAATTATTTTTTTTAGTTCCTTGGTGATAATGAAATATACATTAAAACAAATGTTATGGGTTACATGATTAGCCATAACAGTAATAAAACTGCAAAAAATACATTTACAGTAACAAAACAGTTCTTGATTATAACCAGAAAAGTTCAATTTACTTATTATTGGTCTTGTTTAACCTTTCTTCAAATGACCTCTAGAAATTTTCCACTTGATATACTCCTAATTATTTTCACAACTTTTATAACCAATTAGAATCCTATAAATCCAAATATCACAGTATTGCATCATCCAAACTTTTTTTGGGTTTCATGTTATTCTAAATATTAGATAGCAGGAGGTAATATGTGGAAAAAAAGTGTTTTGCTTTATAAAACTGGAAATGTCAACTCTAATCTTTTGGATTATTGCACTCGTAATTTTGGGAATTAAAAGAAGGGGCATGGCGAAGGTTTTACGTACGCCCCTGATTAAAAGTAGAGTTTCTATTAACGCAGCTATCGTGCAAACTCGTGAAAAAAAAGTTTAATTTACAATAATAAATAAATTATATTTTACTTGATTAATCTCAAATTCGGCAAAAATTATGTCTGTATCTAAATCGTGGGCCATGGAATGGATGATATCTACCCACTCTGCCACGCTAAATTAGCACTTTTGTTTA
Source organism: Kuschelorhynchus macadamiae (assembly GCA_030620095.1). NCBI lineage: Eukaryota > Metazoa > Arthropoda > Insecta > Coleoptera > Curculionidae > Kuschelorhynchus > Kuschelorhynchus macadamiae. The sequence goes on along the minus strand of JAUTXW010002211.1, from coordinate 192,257 downwards.
AAGCATTCATTTACAAATGTTAAATGAACATTAATTATATCAGGTGAATTATTATATTACTACATATTACTGCACTACTATAACTGAAAACTTAGGCATTTTGTGGTTTATATCTCGACAAAAGAAAGTGACATTTTGAATAGGCATACATTATGTGTGATTACCAGAACTTGATAAATTGTTCTAAAATTCCTGGAAAACATTAGGCTTTAAAAAAAAATAAAAAACTTAAATCAGCTTGTAAGTAGAATTTGAGTTCATTTAGTTGTTATAAACTGCTCCTTAAAAGTTAGGGATATTAAAATACGTAAGTCATTTTTAACTTTATAATTTTTAAAACATTTAATATACAGGGTAAAGCTAGAGAGCGCTAGAAAGGGCAGATTTTCGACTTTATAATGGCGGGTTAAAAACGTCTTTGGCCGAGCATGTGTCAGCTATACAGAGTGTGAAAGGCAGTGTTGCAAGAAAACATATAGAGCTCTACCATTTGTGACGAGAACTGTGGAGGCAAGTATTTTTGAGTTTTAGATTGTCTATATCATCCCCATTTATTGTAGAATAGGAACCCATATTCGATTTTGGTTCCTAACAAAATGGTACTCGATTATTTAAAAGTGTATATTTGTTTTATTTGATCTACCTATCGTACTTGAACGTACCAAAACATACACTTAGAGTAACAAAAAATTAATTTAGTTTATACAAGGGTAAAACCGTCACGAACGTTAATTACGGCTTGACATTTTCTTGGTATGCTGTCAATTCAATTGTTAATCATATGCTGTAGAACAGCATTCCATATTTCTGGAAGAACTCTTCTTAAATCATCGAATGTATGTACTGCTGGCACATGTTCATCCAATTTTGTTTGCACCATATCCCACGCATATTATATACAATTCAAGTTTGGTGATAGAGCTGGCAATCTAAGGTGGGGTATGCCATTTTTTCTAGATCATTCAAGACAGTGGCAGCCCTGTGAGGTCTTGCATTGTCGTCTAGAAACAAAAACCCATCGCCTATAGTAACATGAAAATTTGAAAAGATGTTGTGTATGACCTGTTGTCTGTATTGTTCACCATTCATATTTCCATCACATACATAAAGATTGGTCCTGCCTGCAAAATATTTGCCTCCCCAATCTATTATTGATCCTCCATGGTAGGGATAAACTTTTTGTTGTACGCCAATTAGGTGTCAAAGTCCACACACGTGTTTTACGACTATCCGAAAATCTTGCATAACTAGATTCATTAGTAAAACGGACATTTCTCCACTCATTCTTCCAATGTGTGCCCTATCCCATTCCAACCGTTGCTGCATATGCAGTGGAGTAAGTGGAACTCGGCGCTTACTGGCAGTATCGCCAGCAAAAACAGAGCTACGCTAACTGTAGGGTAAATAAGTTTATTACTCTGCTGCAACGCGTTTATGGCTGACACTTTCGACAGGAATGCTTTTCCATTTTTCTACTCATAACTCAATTTCTGCATTCAGTCTTGTGGAAATTAACTAAGTAATTTTTTGTAAATAATTTGAAATTGCCGTTTTTGCGGTACCAATCAAATATAGATTTTTTGATGCAGTTGTTTGGAACTAAAGAGTTCAATTCAAGAGTGTTAAACAACTCGGAACTAAATCGAAAATATAAACCTTGCATGACGTTTTCTAGCATAGGGATAAATATTCTCAGACGAAAATATTTTTCAGGTTCGGTCGTTTCAAAATTTGACCGATTTTTCTGATTGGAAATCCTACGTGGAAGGGAAATTGAAACTACATTTGCGGTATTTGCTCAATTGCCGGAAGCATACTTAAAAATCTTGTTTTTGAAAACTTATTTATATTCTCATTTATATTACTCACAAAATTACTTAAGTCTGCCCACTCGGATTGTGAAGATAAAAAAGTGTTTGGCGAAACATCAGTAGCATTTTGATTGCAATTGTTCAAAATGTGGGCACTAACACTAGTTAATGATTTTCCATGGGAATTTTCAAGTTATGTGTTGCTTTTCTTTTCATCCCACCAAAATTAGTGTTTGTGTCTTCTGCTGCTAATCCAATAATCTTTTTAGATATTCCCATCTTAAAAATATAATTATGTAGTTGGTCAGATATTTCACGTAAAGATTTTTTAAATTTACATAAATGATGTGTCAAATACGTTAAAGGCAAATAATATATTCTAATTCGTATATGACAGTCACTGATTGTAGATTGAGCAGTTTCCCAAATATCAACAGTTGGATCGAAGCTGGTGAAAAGAATGCCGAATTGGTGGGCATACAATAGCTTGACACTAAATGCATCAAGGACTGCTTTTATATTGTTCTCCATAAGGGGAATAAACAACTGCCCTTACATTAAGCTACATGGCAAGTCGACTCCTATAGTACTTTATACTAAATGTCTTGGAGTTTTTATAGATTCCAACTTATCTTTGAACACTCTTATCAAGATACTCTTAAAAAAGCTGAGTAGGGTTTGTGGTGTTATCAGAGTTTTGAGAGACCCGCTCTCACTTGAAAGTCTTGTATTGTATTTCTCCTATGTTCAATCGATTATATCATATGAAATAACTTTCTGGGGTTCATCATGGTAGGCCAAAAAAAAGATTATTCGCTGTCTGCTGGGTTTAAGTTACAATGCGTCTTGTGGAACGTATTTTAAAGACCTTTTCTTTCTCAAGGTTCCTTCTTATATTTTTTGAGACTGGTAGTGTGTGTGAAAAGATATCCTAATTTATTTCTTAGCAATTCAAATCTCTACCGTGGTTCCATGAACATGTCCACTAGAAATAAAAATAACACCTGGTCATAGTGTCAGTTTTTTTCAAAAGGAACCTTATTATCGGGCCATAAAGGCTTTAGAGCATCGAGCTATTCATAGAGCTAAAGGGCTTATGGCGGCTGTCAAAGAAAAGTCGTAGAAAAATTATTTTATTCGTTTAATTGTTGGTAATGTTATATATGTGATTAAATCATACTGATTATTTAGATTTGAAATGTGAGCTCTATTATATTGGTTTGTAAGATTTAATATTGTAATTTCCCATCATTAAAAGTGTCTGCCTATAATTTGTATCAAAAAAATAATATTAAGCGTTTTTAATTATTATTATCATTTGCCTATTATTGACAATGCTGTGGTTTTTTTTTGTATAAACTTGTCAGCAAAAAGGATAAATAATAAATAAATTGTTGGTAATGTTATATATGTGATTAAATCATACTGATTATTTAGATTTGAAATGTGAGCTCTATTATATTGGTTTGTAAGATTTAATATTGTAATTTCCCATCATTAAAAGTGTCTGCCTATAATTTGTATCAAAAAAATAATATTAAGCGTTTTTAATTATTATTATCATTTGCCTATTATTGACAATGCTGTGGTTTTTTTTTGTATAAACTTGTCAGCAAAAAGGATAAATAATAAAAAAAGATAGTAATTTAATTTGTATACTTTCTCAACATCGAAATATCTTATTAGTAGGGGTACAAGGTTTGTGTCACCTTGATTTGTCAAGTCAAAAATGATACTAATAAACTTTGCCCCTGCGTAGCTACTTCCAACAGTGAATGTGATTCTTTTTCAAATATATTTTTCACACTTGCCTCGGTTTTGGTTCGATCGAAGTTAAATTTTGTTTCAAATAAATTGGAGATCGATTTGGATGTACAATCTAAAACTTGGTATGTTTAATAGTGTGGTAAGTAAATGTTCATTCTTTGGCAGCAATTATTAATTTTTTTTACAGCTTACTGTTACTTGCGAGGTCTTAAAAAAAGTCTGCAATTGGTTACATATTACCGGTGATACCTTTTTTTCCTAAAAAAGATTATTTATTACTTCGACCAATATTCGACATATTTATTTCACCTTTGCAAAATTTGCAGTCAATAATAATACGCGGCTGCGCTTGATTTGAGTTCCATAAACGCAGTCTTTTTGTAACTTGACATTAAATTTTAAAAAATAATGGCATTTTCGTCTTGGTGGCGACATTATAGAACACTTAATTTATACACAAGAACAAGAATTACAACAAATACACAAAATATTTATATGCCATGAGCAATACCAAAGGTTTATTTAATTTAATCTAAGCAGGTTACATACAAAGGAAGCTTTCAGGGCTGTGGTCAATTAAGAAATCATGGTTCTTGGGACAAGACCAGGTTAAAATGGAGGAATTTTCAGGGATCTCTGCTTCACGAGATCGGATCACTCAATGAACTCGGTGAAATTTAGGCAGGCTAATTATATCCGACCTGTGTTCACCAAACCCTGACCCGGTGTAACGATCGGTTTCCTCGTATAATATAGACTGTTGCAAATTGTTAGGATGTTTATACATTATACATAGATTCTCTAATTTATTTTCCGTTTATAGAATCCTTAGACCAACACAAGAACTCTCGCTTCTTTTACAGATACAGCCTATTGTACAATTTGTTTCTTTTTAATACATGTACAATTTGTTTCTTTCTAATGAAGTTTTTAAGCCTAGTTGATATGGATCGTCCAGTTTCTCCAATATAGATATCCCCATAGGAACAAGGAATTGCATATACTCCTTCTGTTTGAAGAGTAATAATGTCCTCGCGATCGCAAACATTGTTCAATTTTCTTGTGTATATTGAAGATTGTAGGTACGTATCTTGGACCGCGAAGTAACCTTGTAATCTTGTCTGTGGTTCCGCGTATACACTTCCTATCGGTAAATTCTTATGATTCCTGTCGTGGAGTAGGTTTATTATGTTCTCCAACTGACCGTCTAATATCCTCAGTACAATATAAATTCCCGCTTAAAGTTTGACTCAGTTTCTCTGTTGCCGATTGTAAATAATTTTGGTCACAAAATCGCGCGTGCTCTGTAAACTAAATAATTAATAACTGATTGCTCCTGTACCGGATGATGATGGAAATTTGCATTTAGGTACATGTTCGTATGTGTTAGTTTTCTATAATACAGAGTGTTCTAAGGCACCCCATTCCTTTGTACAAAAAAATCTAGAAAGGGAATCGTGCCTTCTGATTCAATTTTCATTGTAAATTTTATATTAGGGTGTTGCTGATTCAGACCAAGAAAACAAGCGTTCCGACCTCGTGAATAAATGATTTCTTAATCTAAATAGTTTCTTATTTCAATCCAATCCCGGCATTGGTTGTCGTATATAAACAGTAATCGAATAGTACTGTATTTTCTGAAATCTACATCTCTCTTTCTTTAAATGTTTGTGGAAACATAAGAAGACCGACGTGGCAATTTTTAAAGAGTTTGTATTTCGAAATTGTCTTCTTTGTCAAATTATTTGTGTTTGGGAAAATACATGATAGAGACAACTTAAATTGAATGGTAGGTTTGTTTATCCGCTTCAATAAAATCCAGGTAGGCTTTGTAAAACAAATGATAACATTTGACTTTGCTAAGAAGCCGATTTTGATGTTTTAATTAACTTTTATTCATCGGTGTTGTTGTTAACAACTAAAATTGAGTCGTGGTAAGCTGTTTCTGACAAAATTAAAAAAGTTATCATTCACTTGCATTTAATAGGCCAAAATGCCTCCCAAATCGCTCACAAAGTTCGAAATATTATTAAACTGTACAAATCCTATTAAACTGTACAAACCACAGGATCTGTGGCTCAAAAACCGAGAACTGGAAGTCATGGGCATTATCAAGCAAAACCGGCGTGCTAATTGTAACGAATTGAAAATATTAGGAAATCAAGCTTAAATTATTTTTGTTTTTTTATAAGAAAAAGATACGCTTACTGACAAAGATTCAGAAAAAAATAGACTGGCGTGGGCAAAGGAACACAAATTATGGTCTCCGAACCAATGGAAGTCCATTATTTGGAGTGATGAACCCAGATTTGAAGTGTGCGTTGGTGATAGTAGAAGTCATGTGATAAGAGGTCCCCATAAGGGGATCCATGTCAGCTAGTGGAGTGGGAAACTTATACTTTGTGGAAGGTATAATGAATGCAGATAAGCAGATCACGGTGCTTCAAAATAACTTAATACCCCAAATTGAACATATGCGTTTAAATAATATCGAATGAATTCTCCAACAACTTGGTGCCATCATACGGCTAAAAAAATAAAAGATTGGATGTTAGACAATAATATTTCACATTTAAAATGGACGTCCAGTATTTCAGATCTCTCGCTGATTGAAACTTTGTGGCATATCATGATGAAAAAGCATCGATCAAATCCCGCAAGAACCGTTCCAGAATTACAAATTTATCTACTAGAAATATTAAACAGGTTTTCATCAGATGACTGCCAAACTTTAGTTGACACAATGTCAAGAAGAATTAATCAGCCGAAAAGGCGATGTAACGTAGTTGTAATTTGATGGTATTTGGTTTCGTTGATTTTTTTTATCGACAGTTTTTTGAATTTATAAGATATTTTTTCTCTGTTACAAAAAAATGTGGTATTTTAGGCTCAAATTGAATAAACATATCACAGGTTATTTTTCGTTAATATGGCAAATTCCTTTAAAAATCATAGGTTTAATAGTTTGGCCAACTTCACTAAGAGGCTCGTATAATGATCTCGCTTACCCAAATTATATAACTCTTATAGAACTAAAGATTTTAATAACGAACTAGCAACACTTCGGCCAATGCTATAAAACTTAATCAGAGGTAAATTAAAGTGTTGAAAAAATACCAGGAACCTTTAAATGGAATAGGCGAATGATTAAATAACCTGATGAAAGCAATGCTACCTACAAAAAGAGCGGATGTTTGTTCTCCGCCTATCAAATTGTGTAGATGTAATTTTATTTCACTCACGATTTGATTTGTTCTTTCGTAATTAAAAATGTTGCTGTGCGACGTCACTCAATAATTTGAATATATTAGGTTTTTTTCTGTGTTCTGTTATTGCTTGAAATGTAAAAAATTTTAGTTCTGATAGTTTACTGATAAAATAACTTGTACCCTAAAATTCAAGCCCCAACGATTAAACAAAGATTGGAACTTTTGATGAAACATTTTAAAAAAGTATGTTTTTATAAAACAATTTTACTCAAAAAATATAGATAGTGACAAAAAATTAATCTGTACCACTGTTCCGGATATTTAGCTAATACTTTTATTAAAAATCGGGATATTATTTTTTATTTTAAACACCACTTCTTTTATCCAATATGGCCATCACAAGCATCCTTTTCATTGCAACAGTAGTCAGCCATTGAAGTTTTATTAGAGTCATCAGAATTTATAAATAGTAACGGTAAACATATAAATCTTTACCTGTTGCTATATTCCTGAAAGTTTCTAATGAATTCTTTATAAACCGAGGCAAAGAATCAACACCATCTACACGGCGCTGGTGTTGATATAACAGTAGAGTATGTTTTAAGTAGATGACTTTAATGAGATTTCTTGTTTAAAGATGTGGTGTCGTGGAACCGAATCATTCAAACAAAAAAAAGCGCACAAGGAAATCGCACCAACTAATAAAATAAGTATAAAATCCCTTCAGTCCCACTTTTAAAAACTAATGCAAAATAACATTCGAAAAACAGTAAAATACATTAATCTCATGTTGCCCACGCAATTCCCAAATAAAAGACAACAACTCAGTCTAATAACTAAATCCGTATCAAGAACCACTTTTCCTATCTTTTTACAAGTAAAAGATGAAACGTCCAGTTGGAGGAACATGGCATCCCTGGTGGGGAGCATGCAATTCCATTGTCGGGTATCTCTGATAACAACCAATTATATTTAAATCTAAACTTAAGTTTCGATCCATTCTGACAGGGAAAATGTATCGACCTGTACAGAATATGCTCACCCCTAAATAAACCCCATGTTGCGAAGATATCTTATTGAAGAATCACGTAAAAAACAAATTGAATATTTCTATAATGCCCGACCTGAGTTTATGCATCAGGAATGTTCACGTCCGATACGAACCATTCAAGTAGTTAGGCAATTAACTAACGCAGAGCTGGAAAACAGCCCTTCTCGCAATTTTTCACCTCAGTCCGAGATTAGCAGGATCCAAGAGATCCCTGATCAGCCATTTAACGACCAAAATAATATAAATAATAAAGTCATACCCAGGTTAGAACCGACGATTCCATTGGTGAGCATCAGGTACAATTGCATGAAACCGTATCTTTAAGGAAAAATAACTTAATAGAATCTTTTCAGCTATCCTCGTTCATAAGTACTCCTATAAGGGTGTGCACTGTTCCTAAATTCACCTCTTCTTCCATTTTAGATTATATGGTAACTGATAACTTTGACCCCGATCTCTCTGACCATTTTGGACAGCTTGTTCACTGCCGTTGACTGACGATTGATGTCTATTTCTTCCGCAATATTCGTCTTTGTAGTGTTGAAAAAATTTCATAGTATTTTCACTTAGTTTTTGAGGAAATTAAGGGTCACAATGTCGATGAAAAAATTACCTTTTCACAGGGATTATATAATGAATTAGAGGAACTTAGAAGGCTTAACTGGTTCAAAAACCAGACAAATGAGAAAGCGATTTGGGAAAAGTATCAGTCTTTGAAAAAACATTTAAACAAAAAAATTCAGCTAGAAAGACAACTTTAATATGATAAGTTAATCGCCAATTCCAGGAATAAAACAAAAATGTCATGGAATATTGCTAACAATATTTAAGGCAAAAATAGTACTAAAAAAATTAAAGAAATCTCTGATCCACATTATAATAAACTAACTAAAAATCCTACTGAAATTACCTGGAGCTTCGGAAGTTATCTCAATTGCCTCGATCTTCGGAAGTTATCTCTCCTTGGCGATAGAGGAAAAACTTAACAATCATTTTGATGGAGTTTTCTAATAATTTTACTTTGACTGAAAAGCCTGTCCCAAATTCAATGTTTTTTGAACTTATTACTAGTAAGGAAATAATTAATACAGTGAATACATTTCCAAATAAGAAGTCTGCGGGATTTGACGATACCCCTATGTCATTTATAAAGAAAGTTATCGGCGAAGTAGCTAATATTCTTACTATAATGTTTAAAATTTCAATTGAGTCCAGAGTGTTTTCTGAATGCCTTAAAACTGCCATAGTCGTACCAATATTTAAGAAAGGAGACCCCTGTCTAGTCGAAAACTATAGACCTCTCTCTCTGTCGAGCTGCTTCTCTATAATTTTAGAAAAACTCGTTTATAACAGAATGTATTCATTTTTGGTTAAATGTAATAGTTTTTCAGATCGTCAGCATGGCTTTCGTCGGAGTCTCTCTACTGAACATGGGCGTGCGGTGAAATTTTAAGAAAGGGAAGCAATTTTTAGAAACTTACCTATTTGTAATGTAATTCGATTCTTCGATCATTTTTTTGCAAATTCGTCAATGACGTCATCATAAAAACGTCGATGCTCCGACATATTTTGGAGAAATTTATTTTCAATGGACAACAGCGATGTATGCGAAAGTCTCTCCTGCCCCGTTGAATTTCTCACGAAATTTTTTATACGTTTAAGTGTTGAAAAATTGCGTTCTACTGATGAACTTGTGGCAGGTATTGTCAATACTAATTCACACAATTTCGACACGGTGTAGGCATCTTCCAGCTCCTTGTCTTTTAAAAATTGCATTAGTTCCTTAGCGTTATTTTTTGCTCTAATGTCATCAGTTTCGTAAATCACTTTTAGTTCAGATCGCAGTAACACTCGGTCGAAGAACTGGCCATAATGAAGAAGAAGAGATTTAAATGCATCTTCTGGAAAAGTTTTTCCTTTAAATGCATCAAAATTGCAGAACTCGAGGAATTTAGAATCATTTAAACCGTTAAATCTATAGTTTATTTGTTGATGATTTGATCGATTATTTCATAAAAAAGGCGTCTGTATGATGTTTGAACATCTCCGACCTTGTCTGTTCGAAGACACTTGACTTGTGGCTCTACATTTAACGTCATCGGTTTCTCCCAAAATAGGTCAAAGTCATCTCTTTTTTGGCTTAACATGGACTTAAAATCATCCATATTTTTTAGGCAAAAAGCAATATCATTTGTTTTAGTTTGTAATATATTAAAAACATTGTCCGAGAATGGAAATATTTTTGAAAATATGTTCAACAAATAATTAAAATTAAAATCTCGTTTGAAACAGTCCAAAAACCCCCTAGAACTTATTGCTTCTGAGTCCCACGTTCCATTATTTTCTATTATATTCTCAAATAGTTCAATCAGTGATTCACGATTTTCAGATACTGTTAGCAGTAAGTCTTCCATTATAGTTCTACCTAGTAGGAGCTACTTTGGGCAATCGTTTGCGGACAATGCAGCCATGCAACTTAAAGTAACGAAAAATACTTTACACTCTTTAATGTGATTGATGGACTAGGATAAAACTAAATATAATTTATGAGCAAAACAATGGGCAAACACAGCACTTGGGAAAGTTTCTCGAACTTCAGCTTGCAGACCCCCTAATTGTCCTGCCATCACTGCAGCTCCATTAATTTCTTTAGTAACGTTATAAACTACGGTATATAATGCATCTGCTGTACGATTTTCGGACACATTCTTAAAACCTAAAAATCGCTCTTGAATACTTCCGTCTGTTTTAACGTAGCGTATAATAGATAATTGGCTAAAATTAGTGATATCAGTTGTTTCGTCCAGAACAATAGCAATGAACCGCGCCTTGCCAATCTCCTGCTTAATTCTTTTTAGAATAATGGTTGCAACAGCGGAAATTAAATCATTCTGGATTCGATTCTACGTTCCGCGAAAAAGGCAAGACTGCTCTAAATGATTTTTTAAACAATTATCATATTTAGCCATTAAACTAAGTAAATCTTGAAAATTTCCTCTATTTGAAGAAACCCTTGTTTCGTCATGACCTCTAAATCCCAATTCGTGCTGTCCGAGAAAAAACAACATCGATAAGTCTTCTTAATATTTGCCTATTTTTATCGACTAGTTCATTGAGTTGGCGGTGACTAATTTCCAACTGTTTATTAAGGGTGTGTTCAATTCTGGTTTTGCCAAAGACTTTTTCTTTTATGATGGCCTGCAAATGCGCTTTGGACATAATGTGTCTTTTTACAGCTTTATGGAAATTGTTTAAATCGGAAAAACCAGTTTTATTCCAGAGACCTTTTTCATTTTCAAAAAGTAAACATGGCCAACAAAATAATTTACTTATATTTTCACACCCTGTTAGCCATTTAAATTCTTCGTATTGTTTTTCTGGATAAAAATGTCTAATACAGTTTTTCATTTTTGTGGTTAAATTTTTCATAGGCGGTTTTGCCTTTCCTTTGGTAATTATTTGAAGCTTATCAGCGAAGTTTAATGTTGAAAATACGTTTATTATTAAGACACACACCACACATTCATACACACTTTTCTTACTAAATTCAAAAACATTTTCAACGTTATTACAAAGAAACAAATGAACGACTGAAATGCAAAAATTGCAAACGGTGGAAAGTTCAATAACCTCTGGCTCGATTCACAGGAAATCAAGCATACAGGACTTGGCTGCAGAGAAGCTAGCGGCCCGCGTAGGTTCTATTCGATTTCTATTGTGGCTTGGTCGGAGTCAAGGCTGCATTTATTATGGGCTTGATAATTAAGATAATATTTTAGCATTTTTAATATAAACTAAATTAATGGTTTCCTATTTCAAAAATTACATTTTAGAAGATGTTTTGTAATTTTTTTTGGGGAAGCACTGCTTCCCTTGCTTCCCTGGACTGCACGCCCCTGCTACTGAAAGCGCTTGCGCCGACCTTGTTCAATATGTAACAGATAAGATTGATAAAAGAGAAATTGTAATTTCCTTCTCTTTTCATCTTACTCGAGCTTTTGATACTATTGATAAAGATTTTGTAGCTTTAAATTTAAACAGTTTTGGGATAAGGTGTAACTTGAACGACTGGATCATTTTTTTTAACTAACAGGACATTTTCGGTGAGGGTTGACGGTTTAAAGTCTGATCTTTTTGATCAAAATATAGGATCCTCAGAGTAGTATCTTGGGCCCGCTAATTTTTCTTCTTTTCGTTAAGGATTTGCCCGAACATATCTCCCAGGGTAGAGTATTCTTATATGTCGATGATATCACAGTTGTTGTCTCCGATCCGGATATGGCTGCATTGAGGAGTAAAGCCAATATTATTCTGAAGGAATTTTCTTCCTGGTGTAGGAAAAACAAAGTTATGGTTAATCAGGAGAAAACTATTTGTATGGAAATAAAAACCGTACGTAAAATATCATGTGGTCTCATTTTTGATCTAGATGGTCACAAGCTAGTTTTTAGTTATTCAATGAATTTCTTGGGTGTCTCAATTGATAGTAATTTAACCGGGAATGGGCAAATTTTTAAGGTGTGTTCAAAAATCAGTAAAAGCTCCTATGTTTTAAACTCTTGAAAGAATTATGTAACTCTTGAAACCCTTCTAAGTGTCTAGTATGCCTTTGTTTATTCTTCAGTTGCTTACAATATTGTTGTATGGGGTCAGCTATCCGACAACAATACAGTATTCGTGGCACAGAAACGGGTTGTTCGGATTATTTATGTTCTGTCATACTCAACGGCGTGTAGTGGAACTTTCCGCAAAAACAATATTCTTGCTGTCTTTGTCGGCTTAATAGTTCTTACCAAACTATGACACTCGGAGTAAATCTAATATCTCGCTTTTAAAGCACAATTTAGAAATGTATAAAAAATCTCCTCTGTGCGACGGTAGACGTATTTTTAATCTGTTACCGTTGTCAATAAAAACTATCGTATCTACGAATAAATTTAAACTCGAATTAAAAAAACTATTGACAACTGATGCATTTTATTCCATAAATGAATTTGTTGTTTATTTGGGGAAACTTAGATAATGTATTCGACTACGAACGACCTTCCATTTTGAATAACCATAACCATCCATCCTTGAATTTCACTAACGCTGTAAGTGTGTGAATTGAAAATTGACTACTTTGTGAGTGATGTAGTTTGTTCTTATATATGTGCTAAAGCACAATTTTATTATTTTTTAGATTATAATATTATACACATGACTTGTTTCTATCTACACATTGTAGTTCTCGAAATATAATATATTTTGAATTTTGAATTTGATCTGAATAATCTAAACAACCATATTAACGTTTCTTTCTTTCTCTGAGTTCACAGTTGACCCAGAGGCCACAGATGACCCCAACTATCTTTATTTTGCTTCTAATGGCCAACAACCAAATACGTGCCATATTTCACAAAAACACGCTCGTTTATACAATTTTCCAAACTTAAAAAATAAAAAATTCAAAAATTTTCGACTCAAAAATCCCACATCAGAACATAGCATCCCTGATGGGGAAAGCTTACCAGATTGCCGTGTTAATCCATATAATTGAATTAATTCCCACTCAAATTCAAATTCAAAATACACTTTATTGCACAAAGATCACTAAAATTAATAAAATAAAATAATAAAACTAACACTGAAGCACAGTTAAAACAGTATATGTTTAAGATAAAACCGTAGTATAACAAAACATAAAAAAAAACAGTCTAGAAAGACACATAGCGCATTAGAGAGGTTAAAATCAAAATCAAAATACACACTCATAATACTCTTCTAGAGTATAAAAAACTTTAGATAATAAAAGTTGTTTCACTTTATTTTTGAATACCTTAAAACACTGACTATTTTTAACTATCTGAGGGAAGTGATTATATATTTATAATAAAGTTAAGACTCGTTTGTGTATAAAAAGAGGTTTGCAGTGCTCCCTCGCTCCTACTCCAAATATATATATATATATATATATATATATATATATATATATATATATATATATATATATATATATATATATATATATATATATATATATATATATATATATATATATATATATATATATATATATATATATATATATATATATATATATATATATATATATATATATATATATATATATATATATATATATATATATATATATATATATATATATATATATATATATATATATATATATATATATATATATATATATATATATATATATATATATATATATATATATATATATATATATATATATATATATATATATATATATATATATACATATATATGCATATATACATGAAAAAGAACAGTTTTGCTGACTTTTCGCCAAAATCACATTTGGCATTTTCGATATATATATATATATATATATATATATATATATATATATATATATATATATATATCGAATTGCCCTCTTCTGGATTACAAATAATGTTTGAAAGTTCTGTCTATTATAATAACCCCAGAAGCCTATACCATATGATAAATGAGACTCGATCAAGACAAAACATCCCACGATATTTTTTTCGAAAGCTTTCCAACATGTTCTAAATACTTTAGATTTTCGTCAACATATAAGCCAAGAAACATTTTAAGAATATTGCAGTTGAAACAGACTATACTTGTATCATCTGCGAACAGAGTAAAACCACCGGAAATATTTAATTTGGCTAAATCATGAATACAAATCAAAAATAGAATTGGCCCCAGAACGGATCCTTGAGGAACTCCATATTTCAAATACTTGTTATCAGGCGAATCCCCTGACCTTTTACTTTCTGCAATCTATTTAAAAGATATGAACAAAACCAATCATAGGTGCCTCCCATGAACCCATATTTAACAAGTTTACGCAACAGTGTTCTGTGATCACACAATCCAAAGCTTTTGAGAAAACACAAAACACTGCAGCTACCGAATTACCCGAGTTTATAGAATCGTAAACAGAATTTAGAAATGCAAAAATTGCGTCACCAGGGCATTTTTTGCTTGGAATCCAAACTGATTTGGATCTAGAATATTATGTCCACTTAAGTGCACCTTTTAACGGTCTTCTCAATGAGTTTGGAAAGTGTTGGCAATAATAAGATGGGTCGGTAGTTTGAAGGGTCACATCTCTCATCTCCCTTGTACACAGGTACCACCTGGGCTCTCTTAAAACACTCTGGAAAAATCCCCTTTTCGAAACTTTTATTGATATAGACAGAAAGATAGACCAATACATCATATGGCAAGTTATTAATTTCCATTTATTATATCGATATTCCAACATGACCAATAATAATAATAATATCTGACCTAAGTTTACGCATCAGGAATGTTTACGACCGATACGAATTACGAACCCATTAAGTAGTTAGGCAAGCAACTCTCACAATTCTTCACCCCAGTCTGAGATTGACAGGATCCAAGAGATCCCTGATCAGCCATTTAACAACCAAAATAATATAAATAATAAGGTCTAGTTGGGTTTTCTCACCAACATCAGGTACAATTGCAGGAAACCGTACCTTTAAGGAAAAATAACTTAACAGATCTGAATTATTTAAACAATGATATTAACGTTCTTTTCTCTGAGTTCACAGGTGACCCAGAGGCCACAAGTGACCCCAACTACGAGCTTTATTCTGCTTCTAAAGGCCAACAACTAAATACGAGCCATATTTCAGTAAAACACTTTTATATAATTTTCCGAAGTTAAAAAATAAAAACCTTCAAAACGTTACATACAACATACAACATCAGAACAGGGGCGTAATATATATTTTTTAAATATACCATATTACCAACATTTGGATAGTTCAGGGACACAACCTTTTATGAATTTTTTTTAATGGTAAGGAAACTATTATGTTTAAACAATAACACACTAATACCTCTCTGACAAAGAAACTGGAGTATTTTTCGTTTAACCTCTATTCTGGTACGGTTCGAAAAAGTTTCAAGTAACGCTAAAAAGTAGGGTTACTGGCTAAATCATTAACGGCCGATTGCAGAAAGCTCAATTAAAGTTTAGAATGTTTAACGGAATGTCAAATTTGAGTTCCTAGATTTCTATAAGCAGCTTGTCAAATTTGAAAGCTCGGTTATATATTCTAAACAACAATTAAGTTTTGTGCAACCGGCTGCAAGTATTCCTTTTTCTTAGTGTTTCAATAAAACCTAAAAGAATTTAAAAATATACCGGAATAGTTTTTACTGGGAGTTAAAGTAATATAACATAATGCATACAAACTACGGTCACTGCTAGATATATAAAATAGTTATATAGGCAAGTAACAGTTTATATAATACAATTTTCTCTAAGAAACCTTCTTAAAATTTGATTACCATTTTATATAACTTTTGGTTGGATAAAATATGGTCACCGTAACAATAGTGCAACAGAAATTCATGCTTTCTGTATCACTAAAGTCTTTTTTCTCATGCGCATCTGAGGTTGCATACCAATCAAAACATTCATATAGTGATCATACGAAGTATTACCACGCAAGAACCAAAAGATAAGTAGAGCGAATATTTCAGTGTTTTTATTGCAATGCAACAATTAAAGGATGCACGTGTGGATTTAGCATTTTCTGGTCACTAATAATTAAACAAGTCAATATACCCTCCGAGTGGATTTAAACTGTTTATAGACACGGATTACAAAATAATCAAACAACACCCCAAAAACCATAAAACATCACATTTATTTACGTACTTGAAATAATGTTGACAAAACAATATTAACCGTTGCTTGCGTATATTTATTAGTCTAGATGAAATAAATTAAAATGCAATATCAATTTATTTTAGAAACAATTACTAGCTGCAAAAACAATCAGGTGACAAACCGCAAACACACCTACGGTAGTTGGTGTGAATCTTTAATATTTTAGTAAACAGAGTTCAAAAAACGCTTTTTTTGAATATTAATATTTGGAGATTTTTCCATTGCGTCAGGTAATTTGTGTTTTAAAAATGTTATCGTCACGTGAAATAACTTGGTTTATTGCCAGCAGATAGACAAACGTTGCAGGATATTTATGTTAAAAAAATAATCGAAGTTAATCCCACTAGGCTATATTTTGTTATAGAAAATATTTGTATGAATGAAATGTTTATGCTAGGATATATGAAGCTAATGAGTTAAATTAAAACTATTTGCTTTTATAAGTTGACGGAACTTGAGACTCCTTGCAGGGAAAAGGCAA
The DNA here is from genome assembly GCA_030620095.1 of Kuschelorhynchus macadamiae. Classification (NCBI taxonomy): domain Eukaryota; kingdom Metazoa; phylum Arthropoda; class Insecta; order Coleoptera; family Curculionidae; genus Kuschelorhynchus; species Kuschelorhynchus macadamiae. Next base: position 175,234 of record JAUTXW010002211.1, on the reverse strand, counting down.
TGGCATACAGAGTTTCCGCTAAAAATGAGGTACTACCTTATCTCAAAAGTTGTATGACCTAAAAACAAAAGTTAAAGACAAATTTTTTTAGTTTAATTTCAATTTTTCAAATATATTACTTTTATATATATAGGATGATTATCTTGGCCTGACCACTTATTATCTTTCTTATTTTAAATAGAATACCCTGTATATTAATACATATTTTGATATATTGGCATTAATTTTGAGTATTTCACATATACAGGGTGTTTCGGAAGGAAAGGGAAATATTCTAAGGATGTATTTGTGAGGTCAAAACAAAAAATCGGTTTCTATTAAATATTTCGGAAACTATTTTAGATATCAAATTGAAATTTGATACGCGTTTTTATGTAGCAAACACGAATCTTTTGGAATAATATGATTTCTAATACTTTCGCCAGTGGCGTGCGTGACAACATATGGTGAGATATTTTCATTTTCAAAAAATTGGCGCCACTGATTTTCTTCAGATTTAATAACTTTTTCTTGACTGGCATCTGTTCTAAAGAAAAAAGATCTGTCTATTTTTTTCGTCTGATACATCATTTTTGAGTAATAATTTAAATACTGCTTTAATACATTCTTATCCTTAAACTATCATTTCAACGATTTTTAGCAAGTTGGCGTCAAAGTCAATTCATGGCTCTAAGATTGATTTGACATACTAGGTTGCACTTTGATATAATATTAATATTATAATAATCGTTTACGAAACATAAAAAAAAGGATTTTTTTAAATTTTCTTTTACGCCCTGTATCTCGGCAATTAAGCGTTTGCGGACCTATAAATACATAATCTTTCTAATTGTTCTGCCCTCCCAAACATATTCTTAGATTATTTCCCTTTCCTCTCAAAATACCCTGTATTTAAAGTGATGTATCAAAATACTTACGAGACACGAATTTAAATTTTCGATTCTGCTTTCGCTCATACTTCACATGATATCTGCAGCAGTCTAGCGAACGACCCGGATGTTCAGCCAGACCTTAAAAAAACGACATCGCGAACGACATATAATATATATTTACGAGTCAACGTTTCTGACTTATTGACTATTATCTTCAGAATGTTATATTTATTAGGTGGATAACTACTAAAGGCTTACCAATAAACATTTTTTATTTTTATTAAATTCTTTTCCCTAGAAAGCAGCATTGAATAAAGATGGCAATTAAACAAAATGTTAAAAATTACCTATTGAATAGCAAATTAAACAGTAAAATATGCTGTTGTTTATACGATAGCCGTAATAAAACATATTTGTTATCTATGCGATCAAGGGTAACTTCAATGATATAAGTAGAGTGCAACATTTTGCAAAATTGCAGTTCTTATCTACCGTATCAAATGCCTCCTGCAAATTGAGCTACACAAGAGTACAGATAAAACCACTGTATATTTCACATTGTAAGTCGCAAACTAAATCCATTGATGCGTACTCTGTATCACTAGCCTCGCAGTTGTCATAAACGAGAAATGAATTTTTTTCTCCAAATATTTTTAAAAATGACAACAGGTCTACTTTTGATTATTCTCGTGATAATAGTGCATTAAAGGGCAAATATTTATTTAACTTTTCTTTACCATATAAATTTCTCTATATTTTTTTTGATTAACTGTTCAATTGAAAGTGACATCATCATATTAGGATTTTACTTAAAATTTTTAAAGGTTTAAAAGAAATGTTATTAAAACCATTTCACTTTGAATCTATTTTCTTAATTCCACTAAAATTACTGCTCGTTGGCCTTGAACGCAAAACTAATAACTTATCTCATGGCAGTTAACTGTCCTAGAAATAAAATCCGTTTTGACACTTTAACATAGTGACATTTCCAGCCGTATTCACTAAAAGGGGTTTAAATTCAGATCAGGTCTAACTCGACATTTATAGGTTTAAGATGACATAGGCAACAAAAGAACAAATAATTTCTCTAAATGTCATCATTACAAAATATGACTGTGACATAAGCAAAAGATAACAGGCGAACTAAGAGCTTTTTACTCATTGAAAAAATATATATAGTATTGAAAAGTCCTTCGCGGTTATTAACATAAAAAACTAACCATTCTGAAGATAATGACAAATGAAAAACTGATTCATAAACTCTTATTATATCGGGTGATTCAAAATTCAGTATTGATTTAGGAGCTTCCTTTAATAAAAATAAGAAAAAAAGTTCATGTGAAGGTAGGTCCGGAAATGCTTCGTTTTCAAGATACAGGGTGTTAAAGTTTTTTATGAATTTAAATTTGGTACACAAAGTACTGTAGTCATTCTCTATGAAATGGCTATAGTAGATTTTAGAAAAATATACAGAGTGTTACTATTTTGGGGATCATGATTCCTTAAGACCCTCCAACTTTTTTCCACAGCGCCAATGACTACTCTTACTTCAAAAAAATATTCTTCATTCTATTCCCTAATTTTTTGGTCTCTTACAAAATTTCGATATTCTCTACCGTTTAAAAGTTATTTAGCAAAGTATCCATTCAAATATAACCAATAAGGTAGGATAAACATGACCAAAATGAAACTTAACAAAACGTAGTGGACTGCGACTGTTTATTTGTTTTGGTCTGTCACCCGTTTTGACGTTTTCTGTCAAATTAATTTGGAAATCACCTAACACTTGTCATAATTAACATTTTGGCTTAATTAAAGTGAAATTACAGCTCGACGCGTTTTTTTCTAGTGTACATTTTCCCAAATGGAAAATAAACCATATTCATTCGAGCATCTCGCTGACATTCATTTTGTTTGCGAGGTGGCTGATGGTAACGCACGTGAAGCTCAAAGGAAGATTTCCTAATCGCCGACTCCGCAACGACCGACTTTTCATAAATTGTCATGGGCACCTCCGGGAATACGGCATATTCCAGACTCCCAGGAATGATGCTGCAAGACCACGTGAATCCCGCAACCCACTGACGGAGCAGCAGATTTTGAATGCAATCGATGAAAATCCTGGTTTAAGCACTCAATAAATAGCAGAGGATTTGGGTATTTCCCAAATTGCACAAGGGATCCTAATTTTTTTATCGCGCATCCTGTTCACCGATGAAGCTAAATTTGGGCGCGATGGAGTGGTGATTTTCACAACATATATACTTGGGCACTGGAAAATCCCCACGGGGTCAGAGAATCCCATCACCATGAACAGTTCAGTCTAAACGTGTGGGTAGGAACATGAAATAATTGGTCCTTTTTTCTTCCTACCAAATTTAATTCGCGAAACTTAGATAGACTTCCTGAAAAATTATTTACCCGGTTTATTTATCTTTGAATGTTCGTGAGTGCATGTGGTTCATGCACGATGGTGCTCCCCCATTTCGTAAGACAGTGCGCGAACACTTAATTTTAATCTAATGTTTTCGAATCGGTGGATCGGTCGAGGAGGTCCTGTAGTTTGGCCTCCATGTTCCCAAGATTGCACCCCACTGGATTTTTTATGGGGATATTTAGGCTTTAGTTTTTGATCCAGGACCAGTGTCTTCTGTCCAGCTTCTCCATTAACGCATAACTGATGACTTCGAAGTTGTGAGAAACATTCCTGGCATTTTAGAGTGCGTACGGCACTCCATGAGGAGAAGAATGGAGTAACGCAGCAGAGGGAAGTCATTTCCAACACCTCCTATAAATAAGTCAAGGTAGTTTCTCTCTAATTGTTATTTTTTATTGTTAAATAATTTTTATGCATTTGAAAAAGTTAATAAAATGTGCAATCGAAGTCCACTACGTTTCGTTAAGTTTCTTTTTGATCTTGTTTATCCTTGTACATTATTGGTTATGTCTACGCAAGACAGATTTTTTTGAACAATCAGTGGCGGATTTATAGGAGTTGCGAAAGGGGTTTCACCCCCTCCCTTCCACGACATAATTCTAGACCTGCCCCTGCCTCTTTTTTCATTAGTCATGTTAGAACATGTAGAGACGTTACTCTTGATCATAACGAAGGTAAGAAACAATTGCTTAATGCAGGTACGTAGCCAGAAATTCAGTTCGGGGGACGGTCCGAACCAGAAATTCAGTTCGGGCCAAACCTCAAGAAAATTAGAGAGAAGCATGCCTATATCAAAAATATCTTTAGAGTGTCTCGAGGAGGGGTCCAGACCCCATGAACCTCCCCTGGCTATATGCCTGATTTAATGCATACTGAAGCTGGGAATAATAATATGTTTAGGGAAAATCCACAATTGAAAACGCCCTATATCAAGATTATCAAGAACACAAAAAAAATAAAATCCCTGAAAATTTCTGATATTTAGGCTTAAACTATCTTACCTAGAGAAGAACAATAAAGTTTCTCATTCTGTAACAATTATCAATTAGAAAAAAACTGAGAAAATGACAAGGTCTTACATAATACTCTGTTTAGCAGATTTTTTTTGTAGAACTCTGCATTTACGCCCTCTAGAGTATAAATTATATGCCTAGAGCTAGACAATGCCCAAATCCTTAAAACAAACTAAAATTCTTGTTGAAATGAGTTAAAATTTGTAGTTGATAGGACATATTTGAGCAAAGGCAATATGTGTTATTTTTTACTTACTGCTTTTCTTATTTGCGGATGTAATAAACTATAGGTAATAAAACCATAATTACAAAATATTTCACAAAAATGCAATAATTGATGAAACATCTTGCGAAATTCCTTTTTAATAAAATCAATTAGTGCTGGAACGCGATTTTATTGACGAATTATGTTGACACGTTTTGAAAATTTAGCAGTATAACTTCCAAGAAGCTTTAATATGTTGTGCAAATATTACATCTATCCTATGGAATATTCCAAGAATGTGGTTTCAAGTAGTAAAATAGCGACTTGTGATTTATGGCAATGCAACGGGAAAGACTTAAGTGTTTAAGGATTGATCCGCGCCGATAAAAATTTGACCTAACTTAAAACGTCATTACTCAGTCAACCGAAGTCTGGTCACGCTTATGGCGTTTATAAGGTCAAAATTTAATACATTTTTGTTATTTAGCAAGGGAGCTTTTCTAGCTTATTTAACCAATGATGGTAATTTTTTGGGTACGTTTTTCAATAATTACTAGAGAATGTTCTGAAGATTTTAAAATATAATCCAATAATGAGAAACAAATGAATGATCCTCTCGTATTGTCTGTACAAAATTTGACAAAAATAGGTTAAGGGGATGCGGCTGAACTGAAAAAATGGTCAAGGTCACGGTCAAGGTTATCAAATTACTATATTGTCTCCCGACTTTAATATAGGTAAAGTGAAAGTGAAAAGTAGGTCAAAATTGACCCAGACAGACAGAAAAGTCAATTAAAATGAAAATGTGTAACACCCTGCCATTAACTCTACCCCCATAATGGTGCGCAAGTGGGTAAACACCAAAAATATTGTAACTGAAATTTTAAAAGACGAACTTAATTGACAAAATGGAGTAAATACTTCATTTCAATCTCTTGTATTTCGGGAACTGCAACATTTTGAAGCAATTTAGGAAAATGCGCATCAGTATTTTACCTAAATATTATGAGCTAAAAACCACCATCAAAACTGTCTACATTCATAAACACATTTTCCTAAACTATTTCAAAACGGTGCAGGATATCAAAACGGTCCAAGGCATATACAAGTTGTAAAATAAAGCAAAAATTCGGATACAAGTACGAAATTAGGTCAGTGCCGCTACAGCAATTTTTTTGGGGTGGTCAAAGGGATCGTGAAAAGTTACACCCTGTATAATTTTCAAAAATGTATTATAATCACCTTATAGACGTGAATTGCGGTTTATCGTGTGTCAAATTTGAATCAAATATCTTTAGAAACGTATACGAGGCGCATCAAGTCTGATCAAGCCTTGGCTTATGGTGTTTATAAGGCCAAAATTTAATAATTTTTTGTTATCTAGCCTACTATACAGGGAGCTTTTCTCGCTTATTACCAGAGAATTTTCAAAAGCTTTTAAGTTATAGTCCAATAAATAGAAACAAATAAATGGTCATCGGTATTTTCTCGTATTGTCTGTAGAAAATTTGACTAAAATAGGTTAAATGAAAGTGGCTGATTTAAAAAAATTATCAAGATTACAGTCAAGGTCAAGGTCATCAAATTATTATATTGTCGTCCGACTTATATGTACAAGTTATCAAATCAATAGCTAAAGTGAAAATCGGTCAAAATTGACGCAAACGGACCGTCAGACACACAGAAAAGTAAATTGAAATGAAAACTTGTAACATGGCGCCTTAACTCTACCGCCATAATGATGAGCCAAAATATAATAACTAAAATTTCAAAAGGCGACCTAAATTGACAAAATGGCGTAAATACTCCATTTTATTTTCTTATCTTTCGGGAACTGTTTATATAAGAGAAAAAAATTTTATACAAAAAAATGTTAGAAATTTTATACTCGACTAATATGATAATAACTATTTTTCATAGAACTATCATTGGAATTCACATATAAGCGAAAAACTGAATTTTAAACTCATTTAATCCAAGATGTCGGCGGGAGCGGCCACAGCTTTGCCAAATATAAACTTTCCTTGACCTTTTGCAATGCAAAATGTATCTATTGCCTAGCCTATTGAAAATTTAAATTCATCAAAGGGCATGTAGTCATGTCCCAACCACATTGGCCGCCCCAAAAAAATTGCTGTAGCAACCTAGTAGTTCGATACGTCTATAGGATTTCCTGCTTAATTTCACACCTATTATGTTTCTTGGACTCCTTGACCTCCTGCATCATTTTGAAGTCTGAAGAAATGTCTATGTTTATAAACATATTTTCACGAACTATTTCAAAACGGTGGAGGGTATCAAAACGGTCCAAGAAACATAACAGTTGTAAAATAAAGCAGACATTCGGATAGAAGTACGAAATTAGGTCAGTGTCACTACAGGAATTTTTTTGGGGTGGTCAAAGGGGTCGTGAACCCAAACGTTACACCCTGTATAATTTTCAATTATACAAATGTATTATGGTCACTTTACTTTAATAATGATTAATGTAAATTGCGGTTTATCGTGTGTCAAATTTTAATCAAATATCTTTTGAAACCTACGAGGTGCATCAAGAAAACTAATAAGATAAAATTTTACACCCTTGAAAACGAAGCGTAAACACCGGTTAAAAATGTTCTAGATATTTTTGTCGTTATGTTCAATTAGTAGTTTTATTTAACGCCAGAGGTATTTTATATCTAAACTGAATATCGTACCAATGAACATGTATTATGTTTGATGAATAACAATAGAACATTAAGTTTGTATTACAGGTAGACTGTATGTATTAACCAAGGACGATCGCTTTTTGCGAATGTATTATTTTTGAATTTATCCAGCTAAAAATATCTCCGATTTTTAGATAAAAGGTAATTGCAAAAACTAGGCCATATTTTTAAAAATAAGTCTTATGCAATAATTAAAACTTGAGTATAATGTACCTAAAGAAAATTATCTTCCTGTTATTATGAAATATTATTTGAAACAATCTAAAGCAAACCTGAGATTTTATATAACGGATACTTCAAGATTTATATTTAAATAAGAAAGGAATATACAAAAAAAATTACTATTTTGTTAGTGTTTTACTTCTACTTCCTTTAGTCTCTTATCATTGAATAGGACACAGGATAGGTTGGTAATCAGTTAAACGTTGCTCTGCTTTGCATTAGAAAATTATTATAAAATAGTCGCCCGTGGCCGCGGGGTCGGAGTGGGGGAAATATTTTGTTCCCAGTATTTCATGTAAATTCTGTTTGATGATAAGCGCCAATGTCCAGTGGCGCCCCTGGAAATGATATTTTCCTCATCAAGTCTGATAACCCATTTCTACATAAACGTTTAACTTCAAACTGGGTATACGTGTACAGTTCACGTGACAATACAATTTGACACTTTTGTGTATAAAAAAATCAAAATGGCGGATAAGTAATGTAATCTGGGGCCCGATTCGCGTGAAAATTAACATCTGGGGGTGCTAATTATGAATATTTATCAAACATTAAGAAATTTAATTTTTCTCATTTGTGCAGATTCGACTAAAAATTAGTATCTGCGGTATTTCGGAGTAGAAATTATGAATTTTAATTGACATTTAAATCAAAATGACGGGCGAATTTTGTCATTGTCATTTTGCATATTTTGCTGAAATTCAAAGGAAATAAAAAAAAACAAATTGTGAATTCTTAATCGATATTTAAATATTCAAAATGGCGACGACAAAATGGCTGACAGACTTTGTCATTTGTGAAAATTTTATTGAAAAATGATATCTAAAAGATTTTAGGGCCCAGCTTCAGAAGGGATCCTTCGACTTCCTTACTAAAATTCCAAACGGCTCAAAATAAAGAAATAAATAAAAAATTGATAACAAGAAAAGAAAAGAGGCGCCTGTATGTATTTTTATCATTGTTTATTAAGCTATGATTATTATGGATCTTCTAAAGTTAACGCCATCGATAAGTAAGTCGTCGGCAGGCCTATTTGATGTTGAGTGCAACAGTGTTGGCAACGAAAATTTTAAGTATCAAAAAAATAATATATACGTGAATCCTTGATTTAGCTAAAACTATGCAACTACAAACTACAAGAGCCACAGCGCTAAAATACTTAAAAACAATTATAAACACGTTATATTAAGTAAATTAAAAGAACTGAAAAATGATACAGGAAAATGCCGAGATCAAGGATATGACGGGAGCTTCTAACATGAACGGGAAATATTCTGGACCTCAGGCGAGAATTAAAGAAATCGTACTAACTGCTGATTTTGTCCACTGTTCAACACACAATTTAAACCTGGTGTTGAACGATTTAGTGCAACATGTTAGCGAAATTAGAAATTTCTATGGATTACTAGACAAAATATATTTATTTCTCAGTCAAAATTTACCTCGATCGCAAGAACTCAACAAATGTAAGGAAGAAAACGGAATGATTAAAAAAAACATCCAAAATATTATACCCTACATCATGGTCGTCTCGTTTTGATTGTCTGAGTGCTATAAAATAGAACTATAAATGCGTGGTGTAATGTTTTTTTTTGCGATTTTAATTTGCAAAAAAAAACAGCCTACTTCTTGTATACCAAAACAAAATTTTGGAAAAGTTTAAGTTGGTGTCTAAACTGCTACAAAGTTCTACCGTTGATCTTGATGCGAATTATTGAGCTCCACAATAGATAATTTTAACCATTTTAGAGAGGATTTCGAAACATTGTGTGCAGAAACAACCAATTTGGCGCCATCGTGGGGCATTCAGCCAACATTGAACCCTAAGCGCCAAAGAATGGTCAAGACATTTATTGATGAACTCGCATCTGAGACTAAAATAGAAGATCCTCTAAGAAAATTTCAAATTAAAGTTTTCTACGAGTCTCTTGATATGATTGTTTTATCAGCATGCTCGAAGTAATGAGCTATTTTTTATTCTTAAATCCAGATGGTTTCGTCAAATTATCTACCAAGGAAATTATAGACCATGTCAAAAAAATATTGGAAAAATAGGGAAATTACTTGATATCGAATAATTACCCAATTAATAAACTTCTTTTGCTTGTCTAAAAAATATTATCAGTGAATAAGTAAAATTCCGTTGTTGCGATAAAAAGTAATGTAGGAGAAATGATTATGATGTGCTGATGACGTCAACAGTTTTGAAATTTTGGTTAAATAAGCATAATCTGTGCTTAACAAGATTATGGCGGTTTAAGGTTAGATAGCTTTTAAAGGATTACAAAGATGAATAGCAACCCTTGTCTGACGAAAATATGTGTAGATTAGTCAGCAACTGTTGACATAAATACGGCGCAATGGGTTTTCGACAATTTGGCGGATACAATAATTTGGCGAATACGAAAATTTTGACAGGCGACAATTTGGCGGAAAAGATTTTAGTACGAAATATTTTGAGAATTTGTTATAATTAAGAACTCCTGTAATTTTGAAATTGTTTGAAAAATCTAGTATCTCGATATTTATTTCATAAATTAACGCATCTGTCAAATTGTCGAGATTGACAGAATGTTCTGATTCTGTCAATCTCGACAATTTGACAGTTGTTAATTTTTAAGCACTTTATTATTTTTGACTTTAAACATGTTCAACTTTACCATCACGCACTACCAAGCCGGGTCTATGAGGTTTTTGAAACTATGGTGTGTCTCAATATTATATCAATAAAAAAACAAAAAGTTGAGACGGCGACCGTAAAGTTATTTCCGCAATATACATTGAATTAACTGGATTAACTTAGACTGCTAGGATTAAGTTTAAGTAACTTAAACAGACACATACAGATTAGGTCCGCGACAAATAGCCTATAATGTATTAGAAAGTATGACAAATCGATTTGTAGAATATATGAGAAATGACACATTTTTTCAGTTTCAGAGTCCCTAGATGCCGAAAAACATGTTTTCTCAAATCCGTCGATCTGTCTGTGTGTCTGTCTGCCTGTTCGCGGCATAGCTAATAAACTACTTATCGGATTGACTTACCATTTTGGCCAAAAATTCAATATGGCGAAACAAAATGGAGGCCTAATGAAATGCTAAAAAATTATTATTAAAGAAGTACTTACACAATTTACTTCAAATTTTGCACAAAAATCAAGTACTATGTGGGAATTATCTGGTAAAATTTTGGTACCAATCCAACATTGAGAAACAAAATGGCGGCTTAATAAAATATTTAAAAATTCTGCCTGAAAAAACTACTTATTGGATTGATTTCAAATTTTGTGCAATAATTAGTCGGGGTATTGAGGTGGACTAGTATAATTATGGTATGAATTCAAAATCACCCTCTTACATATCTTCACGTTTTAGCGCCTTTAAATATTATGTTTTATCAATTTCGTCGGATGTCTGTCTATAAAAACTACTTACCCGATCGACTTTAAATTTTAGTCAAAATTGAATGGTCATATGGGAATGACCTGGTAATATTTTGGTAAAAATCCAAAATAGCTTAACAAGATTAGTGAACCATTAAAAAATTATTAAAAATTATACAGTTTACCTCAAATTTTGCACAAAAATCAAGTATTACATATGACTGAACTGGTAATATTTTGGTGTGAATCCAAAGATAGCAAAACGAGATGGCGGCCTAATAAAATGTTCAATCAACGTAAAGTACTTTTTATTTAACTGCTTTTAAGTTTTGCAGACAAAAAAATGTGATTTAGGTATAAACTGGTACGAGGTAGGTATCTAAAATTGTGGAACAAAATAGCGTTCAACAAGAAAATTTGAAAAGACAGTAAATATCTAAATTGGGTCAGACTTCTCTGTTCCTAATAAAAGGAAAAATTCATAACGAGGGAAGTTTCTTGTAAAGGGAATTTACAAGAAAGAATTTTTTTTCTATTTTAACTAACTATTAACGTCTCCTTTTTACAATTACAGCTTAACGTGGGCTTCGAACTACGGTTCTCAGTCACTCTTTCGAACCCCGACTCACATTCCACCCTGGAGCTGCCAACTCTCAGGTTACTGGAGCGTTTGGACTTTAACAAGTGACCTACCCACTAGCGAAGTGTGCATCTACACAAACTTCTCACGAGACATCCGGCCTCTAGATACATTTTACACTAGTCTCACTGTGTGGATTTTCAACAAAGTCTATAAGCCCAACCGGGTTTGAACCACCCTATACAGAAAACTACATATCGATGTCGAACGCTTTACATGCTTTGCCACCGTACCTGCAGATCATTTTGTTATAATATTAAATTTTGTCATCGACAAGAAAAATATTTATCACTTATATTGTTTAAACAATATTTTGTTTCGAAACTGTTTCTGAAAAAAAACTCTCTATATTCTGCTGTCAGCTGTATTAAAACTTTTTTCCCAGAAGTTTTCGTATCTGTCTAAATATAGTGATTTAGGTAGATATTCTAGCTATCTATCGGTCAGTGGCGGCTCGCGGGTGAAAAAGTAAGTGAAATGCAAATGAAGCAAGAAAATATGGCAATAATTTTTTCCAGAATTTTTTATATATGTGGAAGGGGTCGAATATTTTTTTATCAATTCTCCTATCCTTCATAGCAGCAAATTTATTTATAACATTCTCATAAAACGGATGAGTTGCCCTAATCTCCTCCGGACATTCCTTTTGAAGCGAAATATTGCCTAGAAAAGTAAGTATTTTTTGAGATATTGTATTTCTTAAATAGGTTTTTACACGTTTGAGACAAGAAAAACTTCTTTCCACTGAAGCACTTGTAGACGGTATTGTCAAAATAAGAGAAAACATTTTATATGCTTTGGTTAAAATATCTTTATTTTCATTAATTTTTTTCACTTGCTTTTTTAGGGATATATTCCAATTACTGTAATTGGCAAAAATAAGACCAAGCTCATTTTTAAGTCGTTGACTTTTTGAAAATATTTCCACATATAACTGTAACAAATTTTCAAACGGACCAGTCGGAAAATTTAAACTATATTAGGAAAATTTAGCAGAATCTGCCAAACATAAAAATGTAAGTTTTTCAGAGTCTTGAAAGCTTAGTGCCATTTCCATTAAAATATGGTCCAATATTTCATAAAAAAGGGTTCTATACTTAGCCCTAATTTCTTCAGGTGAAAGCTTAGCAAGCTCACGTTTGTAATGATTATTTCTGTAATAGAATTTGCTTTATCAAACATGGTATTCAAAAAAATGTTCATTTCTTTTTTTACAGAGCGCCTCACGACAGCGTTTTATATTGGATATGCAAAAATGAATGTCAAACGATTTTTTTTGAAGAACGCAACTTGAACAATTACATTTACTAACTAACGAAGACCAACGAGTTCCTGTAATTGTTGGTATACGCCTCGTAGATGCAGATGTAAGAGCATACGTTCGTTTGGCTGAGAGATGAAAAAATTAGGGAATACCACTAAGGTTTGCAAAAAAATTCGACATTTAGAAATATTTTTAAACTTCGCTGCTACAGGACAAATACAGCCTGCGGCGCTTTTTCTTTTTTTTGAAGGCCATTTAGATGACCAGACATAACACTTGCGCCATCGTAACATTGCCCTATTAATTTATGTTTATAGTCAAATTGGTCCAAAATTTGATCCAATAGAGAATATAAATTCTCCGACGTTCTATCGGAGCTAACATTATAAAATCCTAAGAATTTCTCGACTACTGAACTTTCTGAATTAACGTATCTTAAAATTATGGAGCACTGGGAGGTTTGCGTAATATCAGTGGTGTCATCCACTTGCACAGAAAAAAACTGTGTGTTCATTATTTCATTTTTTACATGATCATTTAAATAATAAGAAATGCATTCAATTAAATTCAATTAATAATTAATTATTTCGTTTTGAATAGTTTTCGAGTTACCAGTAAAAACATTTTTAATTTTTTTGTGATGATCTTTTAGTTCTTGGGAACTTCTCGATATTAATAAACCTAATGCTTTTTAAAATCCCCCCTATTTATTGACTCGCTGCTCTCATCATGGCCGCGAAAGACTAACTCTTGTTTTGAATGGTTCAAAACTGCGTCAATGACCAAGCACATAATTAGTCTATTTAATCGGACGTTTTCGTTAAAATGTATTTTATATAGTTTAGCATTTTCTTTTAAAGTGTCAGGTATAGTGCTTTGATTTCTTACAATTGTTTTTAGCATTAATTCGCATTTCAAATGCTCCCCCAAGACTTCATGTTTACGTAAAGACCTTCATATATTTAACATACCTGCAAATCCTTTCTTATTCCACACTGAATATTTATTGGAAACTAGTAAACCAGGCCAACAAAACAATTTCTGTAATATTTGACTACTACATAACCGTCTGTACGCCGAAAACCAGGATGACGATTAAAACCCTTGTCTTGTTCCTTCCATCAATTAAATGGAGTTTCCAACAAAATGCAAACCACATCCGTGATCGGATTCATCAATAAAATAAATTAATAAACCCGACACCAAATAAAGTTATAACAACACCATAAATAAATATAACACAAAACAGTCAAGCAAACTGCAAAGGAACTAACCGGTTGCAGCGAAATCCGCGAAAATAAAAGTAAACAACCACCCCAAACTGAACGAGACGTGGGTGTAGTGTGTCATCGCGAACACATTGTCATGGCAACGTAGTAGGAAAATCGTAAACTAAACATAGCACCTCCAGCAAAGTCGAAGCGGTTTGCGCCAATGTTATAGTTGTTATAAAACTTCGATTGAAAGTTTTAAAAAGACATGCCGCCAACGGTCAAGTAAAATATTTATTCGAGATGTACAGTTTATTTTTTGCCAATTACGTGAATAAATGAATGTGAAAACTTAAATTGAAAGAGATATATAATAAATATAATTAGATGTTTGCTTGTTTATTTTTGCTGGTGAAGTAGCACCTCACGTACTTCAGCTGAATAGCCGCCACTGCTATCGGTGTCACAACAAATTCATTTTATTAATTTTGGTTGTCGTGTTGAAGATAAAATTAGTACTTTATCTTTAACACGACAGTTTTTGTACTGCAGTGAGCCCTGTGTATGGGACACTCACTAAACTAGAACTGTTAAAAAATTGTTTAGAAGGCTAAATGATCGTGAGTAGACATTGTATTTAGATCTGAGGGATCTCGAACCGCATACCACCCTTCGACAGATATAGATTCAGTTAGTTTAAAACTAAATTAATTTAAAAATTGAGTTCTTATTTGCTAATTAAAACTTGTAAGGTAGTAATCTTGCAACCAATAAGGAATGACTATTTGATCTTTATATGTCTCCGGATCTTTTGGTTATTCCGATCTGATGACGACCCACTACACTTATCTGTTAAATGCAATACGCTTTATATCATTTATCGTGTTTGTTAGGCACCTATATAAGTATACCTAAATTCAATTACGTTCGAGAAAATAAGGTCCCAAAGTGGTCACTGTGGCCCTCTTGGAGCTCTCTATCTTTATTTTTTTTGTCTTCATATTACATAAAATCATAATTTACAAACGCAAGACAAAGTATCGGGTGAAGAAAATAATTTTTTACTAAGAATGCTTAAATTAGTTAAAACGTGTTAAAAAAATGGATTCCTAAAATATTTTTTAACACCATGTAACTCGAAAACGAAGCGGAACTATATTTATATAAACTTTTTCTTATTTTTTACTTTAAATTTCTCCTTTTTTAACATCATTTTGAGGAATCCTGTACTAGTACTATTGTACAAAGTATAAGAGTGCCCAAAAAATTGTCAACCACTTTTTGTCTATTAATCTGGCTACTACACATGACAACATGACACAGAAAGTACCGACTCTTGATGAGGGATAGGAAAATGTACCAACTTCTATGCTTATCATAAATTCAGAAATATTTGAAAGCTACTTATAACCAACATATACTCATCGCAAGAGGCTCAGATTCATTTTCGAGGCAGCATTCATTTACTGGAAGTGATCCACAAAAGAGCAAATGCTTGAGGTGGAGGGATGGATGAGACAACCTACCCTTTAAACTAACTCTACGTTATCTGTGAGTTGTAGTTTACTTTCCGATTAAAGGCAAGAGAGTTAAAGAAATAATATACTATGCAATAAAAATACAACTTACAGAAAAATCCACTTAATAAAATACGAACTAAAGATTCAATCTATTAATTTCGCTTATATTTCGATGTCTCTAGATTTATTTTCACAATGCATCTACATAGTTGCAATCATTAAACTTTACAAACTACTTAAATATGCACTAACTGAAACAAAAACAACCAGCACTACTTTGCTAAAAAAAGTTTTTTTCTCTCTCATCTTTTAAAACAAGTTGACAATTTAAGAAACATAATTTGCTCATTAAAATTTGGACGATGTCATTACGCAAACCTGAGAACGGTAGGTTCCAGCCAATAAGGAATGGTTATTTGATGTTTATGTGTCTCTGGATCTTTTGGTTAAACCGATTTGATGATGGCCCCCATACACTTATGTGTTAAATGCTATACTCGACACACCATTTATTATCTTTATTAGGTACAATTCCTATACCTAAATTCAATTATGTTCGAAAAAACGACGTCCCAAAATGATCATTGTGGCCCACTTACAGCTCTCTAGCTTCCAAACGGTTAAACTTACAACGCAATGACTTGCACTTTTCTCAACTTTTCATAATCTATTGACTGATCAAAACAGTTGAATTTAGGTATAAGAAATGTTACATAAAATGTAATTAAAATGTCCAAAAATATGTGGGAAATTTCATGTCAAAACAAGGATATGACGTCATAATTTCTACAGTGGATGATATCGCAATGAAATCGATATCACCAAAAGAGATCCGGACTAGAATAAATTGATTTAACGGGTGAAATAGTTTTTCCAAATTATGAATAGTTTTCAAGTTATTGAATTTAATCGAGTTAATGTTCTACCTTCTGTAGTTTACTGTATTTCACTTGTATGTAAAAATAATTATTTAAAGTTAAAGTTAATCTAAAATAAAACAAGATAAAATAGTGATATTATTTCTTCCCCAAACTTACAGCACATACGTTAATACAATTTCGTTATCAAAAGTGGTGCTTGAATTCACTGTTTTCGAGAAACCAACACATCGATCAATTAGACAGAACGTACTTTACATAGACCTTTATCTACATTACTTTCCCTAAAACCGGATATATGGTTGCGGTTGGGTTTTTTTTTATATTTAAATCCTGAACAAAATTCAGGGTCATCCGTTAAAGAGCGTATGCTTTTTAAATCCATTTTTACAAACGAACTTAATTACAAGAAAATAACCCTTGAAATAAAATGGACAATTTTATTGTCTTACTGCAAATATATGAGGTAACCTTCCATCTCTGAAGCAAATACAGAAATGTGGTAATGCTTTTCGTGCTTGGGCTGGAACGTACATTGTACGTTTTACAGCTTCTGCAATGAATAAGACATAAACTTAATACGTATGGCCCAATCTGTCTATATTAAATACTAATCTAGGGCAGTTTATGTGCGTTCCATCCAGCTCTAAATAAAATGACTTATTATGTCATAGAGACGATATAGTAATAATTTGCACGTATATTCATAAGATTACTTAATCTGTATTAGTATTAATAAGATTAAATTAACAAAATTATTAACTTTTGTCAAAGCTAAGAAGAAAGGGATGTGTCAAACATCATTGTTTGTCTTAAAAATACACTTCGGCAGGCATGGACAATATTACACCAAGAGTGATAAAAGAAGGTAGTTCTTTTGTAATTAAACCAGTTGTATTTGTAATCAATATGTCATTAAACGAAGCCATAGTACCTGATGTGCTAAAGATAGCAAAGGTCCTGCCACTGCACAAGAGAGGTGACACTAAAGATGTCTCTAATTATAGGTCAGTTTCTGTGCTTTCATTAGCGAAAGTGTTGGAAAGGGTTTTAATAAAATTATGTCATTTATATCTAAATACACGATTCCTACATGGTTTTCAAAAAGAAAAGTCTACTGAGTCGGGAGTGCTACCAATTTTTAAGTGTTTATACGATCATTTGGATCATAAAGTTTAAGCCTTAGGTCCCATGCTTTTTTTATTTTTTATGAATGAGCGGCCGGATATTAATGATAATAAGAGCCAACAATGTTTGCTGCTCTGTATTGATAAATATTTAATATTACTACATACTAATACACAAAATGTTTCAAATAAATTTGGTAAATGGTTTAATAGTCATAAATTATTTTTAAATACCAAGAAAATGGTATTCAAGAATCTGACATCTCGAAACCGGGTTTTTTTCAGTTGTACACAATGTTCTTAATAAATAAGAAACAAGGTTTGAAGTATTTACTGTAAAATATTTTATAATTTTTTTATATTTTCGACAATTTGTCATCGTCAGGGCTAAGACAGTTCAAGAGAAGGCACAGGACAAAACAAATTAAACAAAAAAATTGAAAATCAGAAAACTTAAAACTGTTCAGTCTACAAATATTAAGATCGTAAATGGTAATTGTATTTACTCGTCAATAATTTAATGCCAGGAATCAACTATTATATAAAATTTCAGTATAAAAACTCTTAAATATGAAAGAAATATAAAAATCTGACCGTCAGGATGTACGGGACAGAATAGTATGTTTAAATGAGGTTTCATATAGGGTGCCTATGATCAGCTCGTACGATTAGCTACTTTAAGCCCGTGTGTCGAGAAATGACCAGATGCTCAAAGGTAACGTGTACATACGAGCTATTACATATGTGCGCTGATGCTCGATTGCGTAGGAGATACTGTGTTGTCGGCTTGGCTTTCTAGTATAGCAAAATAAATAAGGGCTACACTAGGAACAATTTTAAACTTGACACGAAATTGCTATAGAAAACCAAAGATGAAGAATATATCAAAAACAAAGCTTACGGTAACGTTGCAGCTGCATTAATGCCAGATTTAGTACCTTAATAGATCAGAAACAACAAAAAGATGGTAAATAAACAAATTGATATATTACCGTAGATATTGATTTTTGTCGAATTGTATAAACAAATTCGAATACAAATATGAAAGGTATATGATGTAATTCGTCATTCACATTCGAAAATAATTGAAAAGTTAGAAGAAAAAAAATTCTCTTAACTAAAGTCAAAGGCATAAGTCTTGCGTTTTTACTTCCCTTGTCTGTTTGTCTGTCGATCTGTTTTTTCGCGGCATAGCTAAAAAACTACTTATCCGATTGACTTCAAATTTTGGTAAAAAACTAAAAGTCAGATGGGGATGACCTGGTAACATTTTGGTAAAAATCCAATATGTCAAAACAAAATGGCGGCCTAGTCAAATGTAAAAAAAAGTATTACAAAATAACTACTTATCCAATTTACCTTAAATTTTGCACAAGTATTACGTAGTAATCAACTAGCGAAATGTTGCTACGAATCTAATACGCCGAAACAAAATGGCGGCTTAATAAAATATTTCAAAAAAATTGAAAAAATTACTTAATAGAATGATTCCAAATTTTGTGCAAGAATTAATTTAGAGATGAACTGCTAAAACTTTATTACTTATTCAAGATTACGGAACAAAATGGCGACCAATTGAAATAATTTGTAATCGCGAAAAAAATTCCAGGTTTTACATTACTTTACGTTTTAGCATCCCTAGATGCTAAAAAATACGTTTTCTCAATTCCATTCTGTCTGTCAGTTAGCGGCGTAGCTAGAAACTATTCTTACGATTGATTTCAAATTTTGGTAAAACATTAAGGGGTAAAAATCCAATATAGCGGAACAAAATAGCGGCCTAGTGAAATGTTAAGAAAACTATAACCAAAAATCGGATTATCCAATTTACCTCAAGTTTTGCAGTTTTTGAACAAAAATCAACTGTTACATAGGAATCAACCTGTGACATTTTGGAACGAATCGATCACAGCTTACTACTACTAAACTAAAGTACTTATTAGATTAATTTAAAATTTTGGGCAAACATTAAGTGTGATATAGAGATAACCTGGTAAAATTGAGGTACGAATTCAAGAATTCAAGAAAAAACAAAGTAATTATTCTTATTCAATTCAAAATCTTGCAGCAAAATTGAACGTGATACAGGGATTAACTGATACGAATTCATCATTACGGTACAAAATGGCGGTCTTAAAAAATGTGCAAAAACTATATACTCATTCAATTTATTTTAAATCATGCTCAAAAAGTAAGTACGGCTTAGGTAGAATATTGGTATTAATACGAATCCAATATGATGGAACAAAATGTCGTCCACTAAAAATCTCTGAAAAAACAGTATACAAATGACTATGTGCGGAACTAAATTGGGTCACACTTCACTATTCCTAGTAGTAGTAGTAGTAGGGGTGGGGGGCCGAAGCCCGGCGGGTAGGTCTAAAAGACCCTTGTCGCCATCCCCTGTCCACCCACTCTCACTCTAGATAACCTTTTGCCCCAGATTCGAGGCGGCCCATGCCTTTATGAAGGCTTGCAGCTTATCCCAATCAAAGGTCCCTAACTCCTCCCTAGGTAGGGCGGTTGATCCGAAGGTCTTCCTTCTGAGTCTGCCCCACCTATCACAAATCCCTATCAAGTGGTATGAAGTTTCCTCCCCCGTTCTATAATCAGTACAGAGTGGGCTATCCTTTATTCCTATTAAATGTTAGTGCTTATTTAATCTGCAGTGACCGGTCGGTATTCCAACCATATCCGCGGTCTGGCGGCTTGTTAATACCAACCAGGCCGCCTTGGTCTGTGACGATTCTGGAAGAATATCCTTGGACAGCCTGCAGCCTTCTGTATTTCTCTAGTTAGCTTTGTTTTATCCCAGACCCATTTGTTTAGGGTCTGGGAAGTTTGTCTCTTATCTAGTCCGAGGTAGGGTTACCGACCCAAAAGCGACGTCGAGGAGCCTTGTCTTGCCAAACTGTTGGCCCGCTTATTCCCCTAGACATCGCTGTGTCCGGGCACCCAACGCAGTTTAACTACTTTCCTTCTTCTTAGTTCCTCCAAAGCATCTCTACATTCCTGAATAAGCTTAGAGCTTATCCTGGGTTTTTAGATTGCTCCAAGGGCTGCTTGACTATCGGAGCAGATCTCTTTCTCCGGTCCTTCTATAACATCTTGCTTGGTGGTCACCTCAAGACTAGCGAAGACCTCCGCCTAGAAAACTGTAGCATAACTTCCCAGCGAGAAGTATTCGCCTAAATTCCTGTATCCTGTATACTCCAGCCCCGGTAAGCCCTGTACTGGTCTGCCTGGAGCCGTCGGTGTACCAGATCTGGGCATTTCCGGGTGGTCCCTGCTGCCTATTGATCCCTGGTTGGTATCATTACTTCAAACGAATTGTGTAACCGTCCATCCGCCTTGTTTGCTTCAGAAGATAGAATAGGAATCTCATCTGTCATGACCCTGGCTATAGATATATGACTTTCTCTTTGTTGTTGCTTGCTCCAGGTTTCGCCCTCCATCATCCGTCACTGCATGACGCCATGGCCTCCCTCTTGATGCACAGTAAGAGGTCTGGCATCCCCAAGAGAACATTCAGGGCTGCCCCAGGTGTTGTCCTCATTGCACCGGTTAATACCAGACAGACCAGTCTTTGGAGTCTAGCCAATTTTCGGGGCGTTGGTGGCTTTTTCCACTAAGTGACCCTTGGTCCGGTCACCGTTGTGTACAGCCTCTATTCCTAAGAAAAGATTCATAGTGAGGGAAGTTCCGGTTAAAGGAAATTTCTTGATTGTTTTCCTTTTCTTCTTTGCTTCTTAATCAGCTACACAATGGCAACAGCCCCTTGCCTGTTGCGAAATACATTTTAATACATCTACACGCTCTCAGCATCTGAAAGTAGGTAGGTCGAATACGAGTCATCAGCCTTGATGATCATCTTCATCGTAGGCTCGATGTAAAACGGCATTTCGGATTGGATATTTTGCTAAATAGCTTCCAAAGAGACAGGAACGTTTTCAACTGGAGCGAGAACTACTAAGTTGAGTCAGTGATGTAATACAAAAAAGGGTGGAGTGCTAAAAAGGGTCGTTACCTCAAAGAATAATCCACTGTAGATCCATTTGTTCCAAATGTTATTAATACTGTTTTATAGGTACTACAATAAGTAAAATCTGTATACCTACCTTTAAAAATGTAAAATATCAATTAAAAAAATAAAAAGGAAAATAAAACTTTGCCATCCTGAATTACTAGCATTCAATTATGAAGTACCCTGTATATAGTTAAAATAATTTAATACCGAATTTATGTGGATGGACTAAACAAATTTAATTTATATCCTACACAGTTTTTGGGAAATAAATATATTTCAAGGGATTAGATAATTTATTCATTCTCAATTAAAGCTACTTTCAGACTAATAACACAGAAAAAACTAGATTTCTCTGTGCTAATAGTAACCTATTAACTTCTATTATACAAATAATGTAGATAAATGCATTTTAGAACACACTCTTTGTCATCGATTTGTCAGTTCATACAAGAAGTTCATTTTAATAATATATTTAATTGCTCTATACAGGAGCAAAATATTTTTCTTGAATATAACTGAATATTAATTAATAAAACATATAGATAATGTATATATTTTTTAATTATACAAAATTTTAAAAACAACAAAAGCTAGACTCATCTAAATGGTTTTAAACGTCAATGTAGCCATAACAAATGCTTAGCTTATCTCGCGTCAGTGATTTTTTTATCGGATAAACAATGACAGCTTTAACGTCTTATCAGCTTAAGTATTTTGCACTTAGTAACTATATAAAGTTTACATTTTGTGACGTAGAGAGGGAGCGTCGAATACACCTTCATTTTAATCATTAAGCTGTTTGCTTATATAGCTGATTATTAATTAAATTGGTTCAAATTGTTATTATTTCGTTATAAAAAAAATGTTTTGGAAGAAGAGGCCTCGTGCAATGGAAGGCGGATAGTAACTTTAATTTGACACGGTCTAATTCCAAGAATAATGATTTTTTAATAAACTTAAAACTTCTTAAACACCTAAAATATGCTTTTGAATCTTAAACAAATTTAAAAACTATTAAATAAGGCAAAACTGCAATGTAGATTTATTGATATTTTAGTAAAATAGTAAAATAAGGAGAGGCACATGTAAACTGTAAGCACAGATTCAGATTTTATAGTATAGATGATACATTAAGGAAAAAATTATCATATACATCAAAAATTAATGAACTCAAAAGTACTTACAAAATAAAATAAAATGAAAAGCCGTTAGCGTGTGGCTTTATATATATATATATATATATATATATATATATATATATATTCACTGGAAAATACGCATTGACATTGAGGATATCGAATTTGAATGTGCCGTTGCTGGAACTACCATAGTTAAGAATAAAATAATCATTGTGCTGGTATATAGAACCTATCCTTGTCAGGTAAAGACTTTCTTTTCTAACTTCAACATGTTTTATGGAAAATTTTGAATGAAAATTGTTCAATATTTATGACTGGAGATTTTAAAATAGATTTTGGGAATAATACTGATAAAAGCGCCGTCGATTTTGTATTTTTGTCACAATCATTTAATGTCTGTCTGTGGAATATTCATGATTCCAGACCCTGTCTTCCAATGAGGAGGAAAAACGGATTTTTTTTCTTCCCCCGTATTTCTCAAGAAATTCAAAATAGCCAGTCGATGTATTTTAGCTCGGAGAATTCGAAAATCGTAACAAAAAAAAAAAACAATTAAATGAGAAACAAAAGACTTATGCCAAGGATGTTGTAATATATTATTACATTTTATAATATATTTTTCCTTTTTGAGATTCTATGGTCAATTCTAAGTGTTTTTTTATAAGGCTATATGTCTATCTTCAACTTTTTTTGATTTATTGATGTTTGAAAATTGACATTTTTGTTTCTTTGAGCCTTCATAGCACCTGAACGGTTGGACCTAGAGCAAAATGACTTTCACATTCCTATATTAGTTTTTGATAAGCTATCTTATAATGCCAGTCAAACAAAAAACGAAAATTATTTTGCTACCTATTTAATCGAATATATTCATACGAAATGCAGGTGATGCAGGTGATCACCTTATATCAAAACAACTGGCATCATAAGATAGTTTATCAAAAACTAAGAAAAGAATGTAAAAGTTATTTTGCTCGAGGTCCAACCGTTCAGCTGCTATGACGGCTCAAAGAAGCAAAAATGTAAATTTTCAAACATCAATAAATCAAAAACAGTTAAAGATAGACATATAGAAACCTTATTAAAAACCCTCAGAATTGACCATATAATCCAAAAATGTAATAATATATAGGGTGTTCCGTTTAAAAAACGGAACATCCTTGGCGTAAGTCTTTTGTTTCTCATTCAATTGTTTTTTTGATAAGATTCCGAGCTAAAATACATCGATAGGCTATTTTGAATTTCTTGAGAAATAAGGGGGAAGTCAAGAAAAATCCGTTTTTCCTCCTTAATGGAAGACTCTGTACATGTGGGACAACTGGAAGTTCTATTGATAATATTTTCACAAATCGCAATTCTTTTAGATTTAAAGTTGGTTGTATTTTATTTTATTAGAAATTCTAATAATAAGAATAGGCTAATTGTCAATTGATAGCCTAAGATGGGAAATGTCCTCAGGGAGGCTGTACAAAATGTCTAACGGGGAAATTAAAAGATAATGCAATTTATTTTACTTTATCTGATTTGAATATGTTGCCACAAAATAAACCGGTTAACATATTTGCGAAAGTAATAAAAGTAAATACATACAAAAACAACTTAATCTGGTTTAACTGATTTTTAGGTCTTGTTTACAGAGAAAATAGCGCCGAACTGTATAGATCCAAAATTAACAAAACATTTATTAAGTGGTCTGGCGCGCCTAAGAAGGATTAGTTCGGCAATTTGAATGGATTTACATTTCCGATGTGAAATACTGGCCACCAAATTGTTATTAAAAGGGATTTTTGGGATCTCTTGTTTGATTAGATTATACATAAGGCCCCAATCAAAAGCGATTTAGTTGTAGCATTAGCAGTTCCGCTAGTAGCAATCCTAGAACACTAAAAAATTTTAATAAAATCGATTTGTTTTAATTACGGGGTTGTCATAGAATTTCCTTCTTAGATTTTTGCGAATTTCTGTAATCAAATAATTTTATTTTTTTAATGGTAATTTTTGCAATAAATCTGAGAACGCTTAATATTTCCGAAACAGTTGAAGATAGGTATAGGCCATTGTACATGAAACTATTATTATTAAAGAATTTTCTGAAGAATCCAAAAATTGAATAATATACAGGGTGTTGCATTTAAAATAAGAGAGTTGGTATTGGCCACTGTTACATGACACACCCTCTATAGAAATTATTTGTTGTAAATAGGCGAAATTTTTAGGCTATTGAGCACTTGAAATAGCTTATAGGAGAACAGGATCAAAAAACCATGACGCGCAAATGTAAGGCTAGGGGTTTTGATATGTTGTTCTGCACGCTGCTTTTCGCCGGGTAGATATCTACTTCTATTGGCCTATTTCTAAAGTTTCAGTCCTATATAAGTCCTGGCAACATTTTGGTAAACATCCAATATGGCGAAACAAAATGGCACCCTAGTAAAATGGTAAAAAAATTATTATTAGAAGCTACTTATCCAATTGATTTCAAATAGTGTCCCATAACTGATACGCAGTTCAAAGAGGAGGACCTACTGCGAAAGCTTTGAAGGTCTTCCGGAAGCCGCTAGACTTCAAAGGATTCTTTAAAAAGATCGAGGACAGAGCGTGAGAGCTCTAAGGCTTTCCACCGGTGGATATACCACCACCGCAGAGGAGCCTCTCGGAATGCTCCTGGAAACTCATTTTCCAGGCTCTCGTCCGGAATCTAATGATGAGGTTACTAGGCAGGCTCCTCAAGTAGGGGCAGGTTGATGGAAAACGGCAACCAAGGCCGTTACAGAAGACACTATTAAGTGGCAATATCATCGTTTTGCCCATTTAAGAGTGTGGGACCAGAAGGAATATTCCCGTCTTTTCTTCAGAATGGTCAGAAACCACTGATCGCACATCTTTTGCGCCTCTTTCGGGCCTACCTGGCTTTGGGATATATTCCCGAACGATGGAGCAGGGTTCGGGTAGCGTTTATTCCTAAACCGGATCGGCTAATGACTTTAGGCCCATATTTTCTTTTGAAAACCATGGAGAAGATCGTGGATGCTTATATAAAGAATGCCACACTGGACAGAAATCCTATGCATCCATTCCAGCACGCTTACGGGATGGCCATGTCGACGGAGACGGCTCTTCAAAGTGTAGTCAGTAGACTGGATGTGGGAGTCTACTCCAAGGAGATGGCTCTGGGTGTGTTCTTAGATATCGAGGGGGCGTTTAACAACATCAGCTTGGACTCCATTAGTAAGGCTGCTAAAAGTTTTGGCGTGGACAGGGTTGAAATAAGATGGGTTCGCGTCATACTTGGAAGCAGAATCATAAGATATTCTCTTGGGAGCGTGACAGTGTGCTGGTCCGTGGTCAAAGGATGTCCGCAGGGCCGAGTTCTTTATCCGCTCTTGTGGTGTCTGGTTGTGGGTGGGTTGCTTCATACACTCAATGAGAGCGGAGTGTATGATCAAGGCTACGCTGATGATCTTGCCATTATAGTAATATGCAAGTTTCCAAACACCATTATAAGGCTCATGCAGAGGGCTTTGGCAATGGTGGAAAACTGTTGCCAAAAACACGCTATATCTGTTTATCCGGATAAGACCGAAATGGTACCATTTACCCACAAGAGGAAAGTGATTTTGAGAGGCTCACCTTCTTTGTGAAAGAGTTGAGACTTTCCGGGTCGGTGAAATATATGGGTGTCTTAATAGACTCCCGACTGATCTAGAGGGATCATATTGAAAGGATCACAAAAGAACCACAGCATATCTGTGGGCGTGCAGACGGTCCTTCGGATCAACTTGGGGTCAGTAATAACGCAAATTATTACTTATGGCGCTCTTGTGTGGTAGCCCGCCACTCGTAGGACGATATACAGGAGGAAGCTTGACAAGTTCCAGAGACTTGCTTGTTTGGGCATAACTGGAGCTATAGGAACCATAGTCCTCTTCACTTGCCTCTAGAGGAAGAGGCTCGGAAGGCTTAGACTGGGTTTAAACAGTTGGGGTCGTGGGATATACAGAGACTGGAATTTTGGGAATACGCGAGTCTGGACTGAACTAATCAGATCAGACCCTCTACTAGCTAGGAGAAATGTCGTTATTCCGGTCTCAACAGCCTCTAGAAGGTTTGGTGTAAATGTTCCTGACAGAAAAAAATGGACGGATTCCTCCCCGTCCTCAACCGGAGGGCCTCGTCTGGTTTACATACGGATCTCTAATGGTCCCTCCTCCATTAGAGATCCGTGTGTAAACCAGACAAGGCCCTCCGGTTGTGGCGAGGATCTATGGGTAGAGACCCAGTACAAGAATTAGTCTTGCTCTTGCAAGGTATGCGACTGTATATCAGGCTGAGATTACCGCAATCTTGTACCTTGTAGAGGAAAACCTTTCCGGAGGATACCTTTCCAGAGGATATCACGACAAGCATATCTATATATGCTGTGATAATCAAGCCGCGATTAACGCTCTGTCCTCGAGCAGGGCCAATTCGCTGCTAAACACTTGAATGGAGGAGAGCCCTAGAGAGGCTGTGTGAGTCCAATAGAACTATAGTCCTCATTTGGGTGCCTGGCCATCAGGGTAATGGGGGTAATGAGGGGGCGGATCAGCTAGCTCAGGAAGGTAGCAACACTGCTTTTACTGGGCCGGAATGTGCCCTTGGAGCTTCTCCTTTAGCTGTCAAGGCTAGGATAAGAATAGCATTGTCAAAAAATTCCGTGCTGAATGGCACGAGCTAGCAAGACTCAGACAGTCTATGGTCTTCATGTCAGGCCCTTTTAACTGTTCTGAGTCTAATAGAGTTCTAAAACTAAACAAAGGCCAATGTAAAACCATTACCGGGGTCCTAACTGGACACTGGTGAAATATTACTGACAAGTCTGGATTCGGCAACGATTCATACTACAGGTTTTGTGCCGAGGAAGATGAAGAACTACCGAGACTGTCGATGTGACGCTTTAGTCAACACCAGACTGCTTTGCTTGGGTGATACCTATGTGAAACCCGAGCTTGTGGGTTGTACTCTACCTTCCTTTCTAAAGAGGAGTGGGCTCCTGGCCTGACACGTCTATTTGGGGGGGTGGTAGAACAATGGGCTCCAGTGAGCCTAAGTGCTGCCCTTGTCGGGCTCCCCATCTATGTCTAATATCTAACGGGCACTGTTTGTTTTGTACTCTTTTAGCATTATTTTTCACACACCCTGTATAAGACGTACACGATTGGACGCCTTAATATTGAATTATCATCGGTATGTATACCAAATCTCAATCAATTTCAATAACGGGAACGGTTTTGTCTTATTTTTACGCACCCTGTATAAGAAATTCACGATTGGACACCATAATGTTGTATTGTTATCGGGTTTATGTGTGGAGACCATATCTCAGTCAATTCCGATAACGAGAACTGTTTTTTACGTATTTAGCATTTCTTACGCACCCTGTATAAGACATATTTAATGAACTCCGATAACGGGAACTGTTTCAAAAGTTACTTACAAGATTTGAACAAATCTACATACTAACAGACAAGTGAAGTTAAATAAAGCCTTAAAAAATAGAAGAGGTCCTTACATCTGAACTCTGGGGTACTCCATCCATCCTTACGCTTTGTAAAAATTTCGTTATTAAATGACACATATACTCTACAAGATCTGCTAAATATGATTTTACATTATTTAAACTGCTCATACTGAAATTATATTGATTATGTAAGTAATATCGAAAGGGATGACAAGTTATTTTGTCTCATGCTGTTTCGTAAAT
Source organism: Kuschelorhynchus macadamiae (assembly GCA_030620095.1). Lineage (NCBI taxonomy): Eukaryota > Metazoa > Arthropoda > Insecta > Coleoptera > Curculionidae > Kuschelorhynchus > Kuschelorhynchus macadamiae. The sequence continues at coordinate 146,840 of JAUTXW010002211.1, read as the reverse complement.
AAGTTTTTATCAACTTTGAAATAAATTTTGAAAACGACCTTTCGGCGATTACAACATTAACTAGTAGTGCTAAAAAAAATTAAGAAAGTTATAATGCCTTCCAAAAACTACTTATGGCGAGATAGTACCTAGAACGATAAAGTTGATCAAATCCATTATACTATTTATATCTTTAAAATATCTTCGAAAACAATGACGGAATTCAATAAATTCTATAGAAACATGTTATTTGGCTTGGTACATTTTAGATAGTTTCAGTGTTACAAAGCCTTGCGGGCTCTTTGGGATGCGGGCCCTGGTTTTACATAACTCACAGAACCCCGCTGGGTACGCCAATGACAAAATATTTCATTTCTTTTTCAATAAAAATCACGATCAAATTCGCACAACAGCCATTGAAAATTTAATATCAAAATATATATAATAAAAATTCAAACGAGCAAAAATGTTTTGTAACAAAAGATATTGACTCGTTTACGGTATTGGAATTTTTCCGGTAGATGTAACCTTGGATAAAAAGCTTTTAATTCGGTGCAGTTCCTTCCGAAATGTAAATGGTTTTGAAATTATTATTTTTTACACCTGTCAAGGGCAAAGCAAGCTTCCTTTATCCCAAATATTGCTTTCTAGAAAAATTTTCTTATGAAATTGTTTTTCTGTCCCGAAAAGACGGGGATACAATTTTTCTTATATAAGTAATTTCTTTTGAAGTTCGCTCTTGTTTAAAGCAAAGTTTTAATATATCAAGACAATATTGAATTCTTTTTTAGTTCAGTTTTGTCGAAAAATAACTGCTTTTACCACAAAGTCATAAAAGGCATTTTTGTACTTCAGTGGTATTTTGAAACGGAATCGATTTTCTCTGCGAAGCTATACATTTCTCGGATATATACAAGATTTCCTTTATCTCATGAGATCAGCAATCAAAATGATGCAATCAAGACTGAGGGTTATTCAAGTATAAAACAGAAAATTTATTCCAATTTAACATTCGAATGGTTGCTTTTAGTTACATATTCTCAAGGACAGTACAACTTTTAACCAAAGAAAGCTAGACTTTAACAGAAATTAATTCAGGGGCGGGTATCGGATTTTAGGCATTCGTGCATACTTACTTTATGCCCCTCCCCGAAATTATATACAGGGTCTGCCGAAATTTCATTCCAATATTTGCAGAGGCTACTCTAAGCATGAAAATATTAAAAACATTCTTATGAACATGGGTCCAGAAACACTTCGTTTCCGAGATACAGGGTGTTAAAATTTTAAATATGTTTCAGTTTTTTAGTATGTCTTCTGCATTTCTAGAGAGATTTATTTCAAATTTATCACATAATTAATATGCGTAAATACCCATAATATATTTTAGAATATTATAGAGAGTGTAACTTTCTATTCACGACCCCTTTAACTGCCCCAAAAACACTGTCCTAGTTTGGCACATTTATCGGACTTGACCTTTTTTTTGATTCCTTGCAACGATTTGAAATAATATGACAAAAATGTACATGAACAGTTGTGATGTTTTTCGTTTTTAGCTTGAAATATAGCAAAAGTTAATTTAAAACAAAGTATTTGTTGGGTGGCATGCCATTCTATTAAGACTGAAACAAGTCCAAAAATGAATACCCTCACTTTTTAGTATTGGGCACGATACTTGATGTCTGGGTTCGCAATGAAGGTACCTGAGAATCGAATCTGTTAAAAATCTAAGTTTCTGAACGTTTCGGGGGAAAGCCTACTCCCCTCTTCAGCAGCTACAATAAAATTAAAAAAGGAGGAGCATCAAATATCTTATTTGAAAAATCAGAAAATTAGTGGTATTGAAAACTGTAAATTTCTGATAATGTTTATTTCACGTCATGGTTTTTATTTCCTGAGAAAATATTCCAAAGACCGAAAAATTGAATTCATCATTTATAAGAAGTATTTGATATTTCTCTTTTTGCTCACGATTGCCTATTTAACTTTTCTTCATAAAAGGAATTACAGCGCTGGATTTACTTTCGATACCGTAGGCGCCGGGGACTAATCAGTACAGGGTGTTATTTAAGTACGTCTACAAACTTCAGGGTGTTATTCCTTACGTAATTCGAAAACTAAAAGTTCATATAAACATGAGTCGTATTAATTTTTTTGCAGAACTTAGAGGGCGCTCCGTACACTCTCATTATTCAGTTTAATTTGCCTTAACTTTTTTGACAGCAACACTTCTGGGATTTCTTACAGCTCTTTTAAGCAAAAAAGGGATACTTTTTCAACAACGCTAGAGGCAAAATTTCTACATCAATGCAAGTTATTTCGTCCCTTAGGCGCTAGATGAAGTTGCTCAGAACTTTACAAAAACTGAGTATGTGATAGATGTAATCAAATTTTGTTTCTTGTAAAGATGTATTGAAAACTTATTTGTTCTTAAGATACAGGGTGTTGAACCGACATTTTTTGAAACGTCCATTTTTCCTTTCAATTTTTCAAAAAACGAACCTTTTTCGAAGAATACAGAAAAGTTTTTACCTCTGTATTCAGTGTACTAATACCTTTAACATTTTTTCCACAACAAAAATAATATGCCATGAAAAAATACCCGGCTGTTCTGAAGTGTTACATATCTTGTAAGAGTTAGTTTTTCTATTTATTTGTTGCACTTGGGGAATGACTTCAACGACAGTTTATGCACGATGGCGCTCCACCACATTTAAGCCCAGTTGCATGACAGTATTTAGATGAAAATTATGCTGATCGATGGATTGGAAGAAGCGGACCTCAACATTGGCCCGCTAGATCGCCAGATACCAATCCTTTGGATTTCTACCTTTGGGGTCACTTTAAATTATTGTATATGACTCTCGTCCGAAATGGGGAAAATTAAAGGAATAGAATGCACGAATCGTGTTCAACTATTAGAAAGACCTCCTCAGTCCATTTTAAGGCGAATAAACGCGTGCATTGAGGTGGGTGGCCACTTTCAGCACTTGCTCTACGAAACTATATGATAGTATATATATATATATATATATATATATATATATATATATATATATATATATATATATATAGTAAAATGTGTGTGTGCTAAAAAAAATAAAATAGCTGCGATATCCACATTGGGAATTTTAATATTACTCATTTAACAAAAAAATATAACGTGGAGAGTGTTTACAACGCAGAGGCACAAACTTTTCTGTATTCCTCGAAATTAAAACTCATTTTTTTTGAAAAACGGCAAAAGACAAGATTTGTGTAAAATTGAAAGAAATAATGAACATTTCAAAAAAATATCGATTTTTCAACAGGGTCTATTTCGGGGACAAATCATTTTCCAATACACCTTTACAAAAAAAAAAATATTTATTTTGACGAGATCTATCACATACTACTATACGAAAAACTTTGGATTTTTCCTTCCAGATTTTAAGATTAATTTTAACATTTATTGTGTGATTTTGATATTTATACAAGTGAGGCTTATATTCGATTTGGATATAAATGAACTTAAAAGGTGTCTTAAATAAAATTTACCTTCACTTCAAATATACGATTGATGAAAACATAGTTCTCGCAAATATATTTCGCATTTGTTGCTAATTTTAACAGTCAATTAACAACACTTACATTTTTCAAACTATACCCTCCTCAAATATGTAACCTTTTTGAGTATCACAATAAATATACTAGTTTTTGTAAAGTTCTGAGCATATTTATACACTTATATGAACTTTTGGTCTTAAAATCAAGTAAGGAAAACACTTCCGGAAGTTTGTCGACGTACTTAAATAACACCTTGTATATAGCAACAAAAAAGTGACAAAATACGTACGTTCGTACTTATAAAATTTATTATTATTCTTTCTTGGAGCCATTCTACCACTTTTAAATATTTACCACCGGGGGCCATAGTCCCCACCTAAAACGAGCTCTGAAGGGAAAATTTCATTATAAGGGAAATTCCGGGTACTTTCGTACAAAAATAGGTAAAGCCATTTAATCAGAGCTTTCCTAGTAAATTCCTACCAGTCCAAAAATTAAAATAAATAAATTAAGTGACTTCTTAGCTATGAAGGGAAAAATGGGAAAAACGAATGCAATACATTTTCTTGGCATGCCCTGGTCCTAGATATTACTATAAGAATACATCCTAATATTCCTTGTGTTTTAGTCAGTACTTCCTTTTATCAAAACTTCCTTGATGGAAAATTAGCAATAAAACATCGCAATAAATTTTAGTCATAACAATATGGTGCAAATTAATTTTTGGTCAAAGGTTATATATACATTAATATTACATAATTGATACAAATTGTTTGATTTAATTGGGAACATTCCTAAATAATTATGTTTATATTGTGGCCGAAATTCGGCCCATCAATTTTCTGTAATCATATAATATTATTGTAACTTCACAAAATTAAAATATTTCAAATGCTACTTGAATATTCAGTTTATTTAGATTAGTAATTAAGATAAATAATAAAAACATTATACCGGAACTATTGACATTCTTTTTTTAAGAGATTTCTGGACATACTTTGAAAAAAAAAGAAGATTGGAAGGAAGACAAAGTAAAACAATTTCCATGTTCCTACGAATTAAGACCTTTTAAAATTATTATAATAATTAATATAAAATACAGATTAAGAGAAAGAGGAAAGTAGTTGTTAGTTGTCAGCGACTCTATGTATTCTTTTCAAAAAAACTTTAATACGAAAGGGGAAAACGCTGGACTTGTGTTAAAACAACATTTTGGTAAAAATCCAATATGGCCAAACAAAATAGCGGCCTAGTAAAATATAAAAAAAATTACTATAAAAACTACATATCTAATTTACCTTAAATTTTGCAAAAAAGTCAAGCGTTACATAGGAAAGACCTGGTTTTATTTTGGTATGAATCCAAGATGGCGAAACAAAATAGTGACCTAATAAAACATTTAAAAAAACACTGAAAAAATTTTAATTAGATTGAATTCAAACTTCGTGTAAGAACTAAATGTGATATAGAGATAAACTAGTAAAATTTCCGGCTTTTTACAGATCTTCACTTTTAGGGTCCCTAATATCTGTCTGTAGATCCGCGGTATAGCTAAAAAACTACTGACTTCAAATTATGACAAAAAACTAAGAGTCACATTTTGATGACCTGGTAACAATTTGGTATAAATCCAATAGAGAGAAACAAAATGGCGGCCCAGCGAATTGTTAAAAAATAAACCAAAATATAATAAATGGAACACATTTCTTTTTATTAAAATAAATATATATATATATATATATATATATATATATATATATAATGTGTTGAGTTAATCTTCTAACTATATTCTTGGGTTAATTTCACGGAATTTTCGGTTGTTAGAATAAATGGAACAATTAATTTATTATTTGTAGACGTTTCAACCATTTTATGGTCTTTATCAATACTAAAAACTAAAGACATACACGAAATGATAATTTTCGGCTTACCTCATTTCAAAATAAACTTTAAAAACTACACGAATACACATAATATTGTAAGGTATACATAGGACATACATATAACTGAGACGGGACTATGGATGTTAATGCGAATACCAATAAATATTTAGAGGCATTTATCGACTTAGGAATTGGTTTTTTCGGCCGATATATAGTTTCTTTATATGTGTATGTATTTTTTGTTACTGTTTTGGTTCCTATAAATTAAACAAGTTAATGTATTAACTTATATCTTGCTGATATTTTTTAAATCTGCTTTGTTGTTTATTGAATGATCCTGTTTTTTTTATATAAATCGTTTTCAGAAACTCTCGTTTATTTCGATTCGGTTCATAACGAAATTTTGGTTTCTTCAAAAAAAGCAAGACATTATAGCTTAATAAATTAACTTGTTTAATTTGTAAAAATCAAAACAAACATATATAAGGAAAACATCTATCTGCCGAAAAAACGAATTCCTATATCGCTAAATGCTTAAAAATGTTTATTGGTATTCGGATTAACATCCATAGTCCGATCTCAGTTACATGTGTGTCCTATGTATAACCTACAATATATGTGTCTTCGTGTAGTTTTCAAATATATATAACTATGTGTGGAACTAAATAGAATTAACACTATTCATATTAAAAGAAAGAATTCTTAACGAGGCAAGTTCCGGATAAAAGAAATTTCCCGATTTTTCAATTAACTGTCAACAAACATATTCGTACTTTAAATACATTTGTACTGAAACGTTATTTTATTTCTGCGTCCAAGATAAATAAATATCTATAACTATAAAAAAAGTATCTGCAAAATATGGAATTGCATTATAGTGTCTCTTTTATGTCCTAGACCTTTACGTTGGCCTGAATATACCAGTTAAGGCGTGCTCGAAATGACGAGACCCAATTTGCCTACGAATATTTGCCCTATGGGAAGAAACTTATCTTGCTTATCTGCTCCCTTTTACAAGTCTGCCAACTGAGATAATAAAAGGTGTTCTGATTAGTATTTTAGTGTAATGCAAATCTTTTGTTTAAAAGATAAAACAAAATTAATTGTAATAAAAGTCAATTTAAAATATGTTCTTCGGGTTAAATTTATGTATAGAATACTAAAGTTTCAGTTCATTTTTTTTGGACAATTTGCATAGAAACGTAAAATAAACATTTTAACTTTTTTTTTTCAAAACAATAGATATTAAAAATATTGTTTACTGTGTATTTTTTTTTATAAAACCAATTTGTTTTTCTTCAGTAAAATTTCTGGACGATGTGGTGGACGCGCCCCATATTCTTGTAACTCTATTGGAAACTCATCGCACCATCTAACGGAAAAGGCAGAACAAGGTCTGCAGGGCCAGCTAATTAGAGATAAAAATGATTTCAAATCAATTAAAAATACGTTTTTTTGCAATTTAAAGTTACATAGCATTTTGACAAAAATATTGACAGCAATGTGCCGACGTCCGATCCTAGTTAAATAATTAGATAAAAAAACTGAAGAAATTTAACGCATCCGTGCATATCTTACTTTAATTATAAATAATGTGAAATATTAGATACATATCTTACGTCTGTCTGAAGGTTGTAGACAATGAAGACCGAATAAGATTTACTTGCAATGTCTTTAATTTAAATTATTATTTTATTAAGTTTCCCAACGATTAGTTATTTTGAAAATACGGCTTCAGACCCATATTATGTTGCCATTTTTGACAGTTTGACAGCTGTCAATTCCAAATGTAAAAACATGTATGTCTTAAGTATTATGTAGGATGTAAACTCCTAAACAAATATGTTTCAAATGCCGTTTAATTGTTGGACTCAACATTTTTTTTGAAGACATCAACTATTCTATCTACCATCGAAACCCCAACATTCATATTTTACACCTTTTAAAAATTAGACTAAAAACATTTTGACAATCGTTATAATTTATATTTTTTCACTATCACCCCATCCAATAACGAAAGTTCAAATCGATATACTTTAATATACAATAAAATATTTGTTTTATTAATTTTTTAAAAATATTAATAGTTTCTAAAATAAAAAAATATCTTCACCTCACCTAAAATTTTGATTTTGTTTTTAGGGAGTTGTTTCATCTCCTTAGAGTGAACCTATTATATACACAAAATTGTTTTGGATGCAAAAAAGAAAATAAGTTTGTCCTGTCTTACTATTTCTTAAAGCTAAGCGTAATGCATATAAAAAATTGTTTAGGGGATGCTTGTATTGCCAAGAGTATGTACAGGGTAGTGTATATTATGGAGAATATTTCATGTGAAAAGAGGTAAAACCAATTTAACATGTTTCACCGTTTTTTTAACTAACCGCTTTACAATAAAAAAATATGTTTGCAATATTTATTTTTTGTTTTCATGGGAGCTGTTTCATCTTTCTAAGCTACCCTGCCTAGTGGAAAAAAATGTTTATATTTATTTTTCTTGTATTGATAAATTGTTTTTGTTGGTTTTCAGGAGGCTACCTCATGATTTTAGATTAAAAAATATTTTATGTACAAAAATTAATATACATTTCAGATATTTCGCTATTTTTCAAAATATAGATAAACGAAAAAATCTAGTATCTACGTCAACGACTTCCTTGTGACAACAATTACATTAACTATATTTGTTTTCAGTTATACTGTTATCGGTTTGTGCGTTCTTAAAATACGATTTTTTACGTTATTATACCCCTTAAATATCGAAGATCTACCCATGGCTTACAAAATCTAAGAATTCCGAAGGGACTTTGACCCATACTACTTTTGGTGCAGGTTTGAAACGAATTGGTTCGTCTGTTCTCAAGTTGTCTTTCAAGCGAATTTTGTGTACACATATAAACACATCCGTACAGGCATTATCATTTTATTTCTACAAATATGTTTTTCATTCTCTAAGTTTTCTAAAACGCAAACGTCTTAATGGAAAATATGTATTTTAATCGTCTAAAATTTAGGTTAAGACAACATTTTGCAGCTCTCAATTCAGAATGCCTTAAACAACTAAAATACTGTCTATACCTACTATTAAAACATTTAGTTTGTAATACGCTTTGCAGTATAAATAAAATCCATACTAAATGCTATCATATCCCATATGTAAAACATCTGAAAACCTTAATGGTCACTGATGATGATTATCAGTCAGTATAAGCATAATAGATCGCAAAAGCTTTAGAAATTACAAAAAGCGGCGACTTTATATAACCAGTACTTAATGTCAAAAATTAAATTAAAGCTGTTTTGGAATCCCTTGGGTGACTGGGAAAATTCCACGTCTCTGAATGGGATTGCTTTAACACCTCGTATATAAATATATAACACGAAACCATATAACATTCTAAAGTCAGCGACATCGCATGGGTATAAAGCAAAATATAAAAATATAAATAATAATAAGAAGTCTTGCGTACATCGAAGAAAGCATTTATTTCGAAACTACTTTACTAGCCGTTACTAAATATAATGGAAGAAATAAAGATTGCTTACTATTACATAAAAGGGACAAATCCCTTAACAATTAATTAATATATAAACATACATACCTATAAGTTTCCATGCCATCCAAGAGTTTATTATTTTGTATTATAACGACCTTCATTTCGTATATAAAATACTTGCTATAACTTGATTTTGACAGGATTCCTGATATTTCTATACTTTTCGGGATGCAGATCTATTTTCGTCACTCCTCAAAGCATTGAATACAAATAGATCAACAGATATTTGCAAATTTTGAAGACATTTCGGGTTAAAAACGTCGCGACCCGGTCAAACTGCTTATTATGACATGTCAGTCAAAGCTACACAGCTGGCAGAGCCAGGCCAAGGCCAACTTGAAAAAGTGGTAAATTCAATGGCAAATGGAAAAATAATGTATTTCTACTCAAAACTAATTAAGTGGAAATTTTAAACAAGTGTTTTCGTTTACTTAGTTAAAATAGGTTTCCATTAAATAACGGATAGTTCTGTTTATTTAATAAGAGCATTTTATTTAATACATATCTTACTTTAATTATTTTAATGATCATTCATGCAGCTGGCAGGAATTTTCATAATATAAAGGTAGGTACATTATTTGGCTGGCTTTTTCAACTCAGGCATGAAAGATTGGCAAAAGAAATTATCTTGACAGATATCTCTTTTAAGTTGTGGCACGTATTGTAAACTACCCCAAACAGAAAATCTATTAAATCAGGTTTGTTTTAGGTATACTACAATCCGTTTTTGCTGTCACTAATTAATGTACCGCCGGTTGAGCGTAATCTTTAAATCCTCCCCTTTAATAAGATTTGGTGTAGTCAGGTGTGCTTTCAGTCACGAGATCTACAGGGAGAACAGAACATGTGCCCCTTATGCAGTAAAATGTTAGCATGTCTATATTTAAGAAAAAAATTAATCTTAACAGAATTTTCCTCAATGACTGTTATTTGTTTAGTTAAAAGACGCACTTCTTACAGATTTGCCAAGGGGCAAAACGCTGCCCAAATTAAATGACTTGTAATGCCCTACAACGCCCCACAAAACCCGTAAATACCCCACAGTTACCAACAATGCCCACGCAATTCTAAAAATGTCCACGCAATTTCCAATAATGCCACTATTTATTAAACTAAGTTAGGAACCAGGAGGAGGATTATTGGCAGCCTAAGATGTAGTCTAGTTTTATAATTATTTAAGCTACTTTTACCTAAAATTACATTAGGGTTAGTTGCATATACAGATTTAAGTATTAAATATGTTAATTAAATCACTCAACCTGTTAGTCGTTTGTCAGTGATAAATGTATGCACCGTACATGTATGTACCTTATGCAATGCAACTTTGGAAAAAAAGATGACGTTGCAACAAAAAAATAACAAAATATTTAATGTTTACATTTTGATCTATGACAAAAATGCCTATTTCTGAGATTATTTGGCTTAGCACGAGCCAGTTGTAATAAATAGTGTACATATCAAGTTTTAATTATTACTTTTATTTAAAAAAAATGTATTTCTCATTTATCTCTAACAGTAAATGCTAGTACATACTTACTTTTAATCATATGTTTTATTTAATATGGTTTGATTATTAAATATTTGCATAGAATTAATTATAATATTTAATTTAGACATAGACTTGCTATAATTCTTATTTCCTTATAAAAATACTGAAACCCTGATAGTGGAGGTGCTAAAAATTGTATTGTACCAACACAACAACACTACGTACTAGGTCCAAGTTACCTCAAAAAGATATCAAATAATATTTGCATGGAAACTGCTGCAAATGCAATCAGTGCTTCACCCGGTCGCTACTTCCACATAACGTCATTATTACCGAACCTCAAAGTTTGAAAAATAACAAATTTAAAACTGTATGTGGATAATTTAACTTCGTTTCTAAAACCGGTTTCCTCAGAGGGAGCGACGCAGCTATCTTTCGAATTTAAAATTAAATATAAACAAAATAAAACCGAGTTCAAAAAATGAATTAAAAAAAGGGGAAAAAAATTCATCTGGAAAATTTTACTCTGCGAAGTCAGTGTCAAATTCATTTTTAATTACTTAAAAACAAAAATATATTTAACATAATCCCTGAAGATGCCTCGTGCAATTGAAGGCGAAACGTCGGATAGTGCTTCCATTTTGACACGGTCTAATACCAAGAATCATGATTTCTTAACAAAAATATATTGTTTACTGAGTGTTTTGAGGTCTAATACCAGGAGTATAATATTTTATTGTCTTTATTAGTTTGGCGCCGACCTGAAAGAATAAAGTTTTCCAGACAAAATATTATGTTTCACTTTTTAGTGCATTTTTTTGAAGTCGGTTTTATTTTTATTTATAAAAAAATTTATTTCATCCTTTTTCGTTTTATTTATACGCGCTTCAGTGAAAGTCAAATTTAACAAATAGGCACTGGCTTCACAATATCACATCTTATTAATATACAATGGCAACATACATATTTTTTCTTCCTGACAGAATGGTGAACGCATTAGTGAACGCATATTGTTCAATGGAACATCCTGAATATTCCCTGAAAATTTCATCCAAGTTGGTCAAACTATCGCGGAGTAATCGATGTACATACATACAAAAATACATAGGATGGAAATGATAACATTCGCCGATTTTGATGAAACTGTAATTATATCTGCAGGTACTAATTAAATTTACATCTTCCTTTATTCGTGATTTTAATCTAATAAATATTCTAATAATTCTTAAGAATTTCTTATATTGTCCAGGGACTTGCAGTGAAAAGATATTATTTTTTTTGAAAACGAAGACAAAAAAGCTGTACTTTTTCTTGCTAAATTAAAAAAAAGTATAAAGAACCAGTGGAAACCAATATTTTCTCCCATGACTATAAATTCGGTTA
>JAUTXW010002211.1:80000-130000 GCA_030620095.1 Kuschelorhynchus macadamiae | reverse complement strand
AATTTTAGAAGTGGACGCAGCCTGACTTAGATGGAGAAAATGTGATCCCTATAGATGCGGCTTAATTTGAAAGTACTTGTAAACCTCTTTGTAGATATATTTCACTTTGTTTGTAGTCAGCAGAGGTATGATGAATAAGTATGTCATCTACAAAAAGTTTCCAAGTTCAGTTGGGACGGGATATGAGTACTGATAGAGTTCATTGCTATTATAAATAGTGTAGTACTAATTACTGATCCTTGGAGCACACCATTAGGTTGAGGGAAGTCGGATGAAAGATGGTTTTTATTCTGATTTTAAAGAATCGGTCTGATAAGAAGGCTGAAATGAATTTTACCAACTTGCCTGAGATGCTCCAGTTTTGTAGAGTGCTAATATTAGATGATCTTTTAATAGAGTTGAAAGGCCTTATTTAAGTCAAGAAATATAGCGGTGGTATGATGATTTTTGTTGAAGCCGTTTTGAAGTTTCACTTCAACACCCACTAGATGATCAGTTGTAGATATATTTTAAGGCTGCGTTTTTAATATGTAAGACGGTGATTTACCATTATCTCATAAATTTTACATAAATGACTTAAGTTACAGCTTTCAATTGAATACCTGGGTGTATTGGGTTTGGGTATAGACAGCTTCCAGTCTATATGTATATGTCCTTTATTCCCAAATATATATTATACATTTTTAGCAGCCATACAGTATTTTAATTTCGTCAGTTCCATCTCTACAGGTGTTCGGAGCATTTTGTAATTCCCTTAAGAGAAATCGGTTAGACTATTATTAGTGTGATTTTTTTATCAGTGTGAGTGTTAAAGGATGAAAGTATTCTCTAAATTCTGCTGTTAATGTTTTGGGATTATCTACATATTCACCGTTAATTTTAACACCTGATATATTTTTATTAGGATTATCTTATTCCATAGTTCCGAGGACGAAGTTTGATTATTTAAACTGCTTGTGAAAGAGTTTCAAGACTTAATTTTGGATTCCCTGATGGTTTTCCTAACTACAGCTTAGAATCTTTTATATTCACTTAAGTTGGTTTGTGAGGGATGGTTTCGAAATCTGTTTAGCACTCTTTTCCGTTTTTTATATCTTCTTTACACTTTTCATTCCACCAGGGAACTGGTGGCTTATTTTTTCTTTGTTTAATTAAAGATACACTTTTGGAAGCGGCCGACAATATAGCAGAGGTACCATTCCTGAATCATGAATGGTTCCACACATGAGACCAGGACCGTGATGAGGGGGGGGGGGTTGAAATTAACTAACTTGCGAGTGGGGTAAAAAAGTTTTAGCAGTAATTTTTTTGCTGAAGACTATATAACATAGTGGGTGCTTCAAAATACTGGGGCCATCGTCTAATGGAAGATCACTTGACATAAAATAAGACGAAATGTTATATATACACTGGTCAACAACGTCTTTAATTTTAAGATACATAGAACGCAGAAATAATGAACAAATATATATTTTTTTAATTTCTCCTCCTTGCTAGTATATTATCGACCAGTGGCGTACAAGGGACTAAAATTATGCATTTTTTCCTCATTTTCTGGTCATTTTTTTTGCGTTGACAAATTAATGCATTCTTCAACTGCAACATTTAAAAAAAGACCACTCTTATTATCTTAAATGTTAAAACTAATATTTACTTGATCTGCATAATCACACAAACTAAGCTTTGGTAATTGTTTTTAATACTTAAACGCACTCTTTAATTCTTTGGCTAAGAATAAAATGTATTGCTTCTGAACATACCACAATTCCCCTAGCACTGATCCACTCCCAAACATTTACTTAAAACTCTCCGCTGTGTTGTCTAAATTATGACTATAGCATTCGTCAAAGGGAGTATTAGGTTTGTTTATATATATATATATATATATATATATATATATATATATATATATATATATATATATATATATATATATATATATATATATATATATATATTTGCTGATCAGTGATCGTTTCCATAATATTTCAAAGAAAATCCATTTCATTGCTCTTTGTTAATCAACGTTAAAAATGACTTTTTTGCTGCAGCATGGTTACAAATGTCCGACAATTGTCTGATTTTACGGCGTCCAGTGATAGTTGATCCGCGAAAAGTTTGTATTATAGCAATTACAGCGGATTCAAATGAATTGTATTTGAAATAATACTCTGTTAAGTTATTATCTTCCTGGCGAGTTGAACAAACATTTGATTATCCAGTACCTTCTGATCTATCCAGTCTTTCTTGCCACCTGCACTTTATTCATGGTTGCTACTTTTCGCAGCCCCTAATCGTTCAGCTATTTTTCTTTGAGGCCGGCCCCCTCTAAAGAGAACAATTATTTTAGCTTTTTCAGTTTTAATAGATAAAGCATCATTTTTACAATCAAACGCTTTGACTTTCGCAATCAGGTAACATCCAGCTATTAAATGTGTTACAGGTATCCCATCAGAGAAAAGCAGAGGCCCGAATTTTATTGATCGTACAAGATTTCAAAGTAAATCAATGCTAATATCAAACGTTTTTTAAAATGTGTCAATTATATGAACGAATGTAGGTAGGTATATAACGACTTCTTTATCAGAGAAATTCTGGGTTTTATTCTACATTACTGTAACTCGTGATTTTTTTTACAGTACAGTTTTAGAGCAAAAATACCAAAAATCCAACGTATCGACAAAATGTACCAATCAGGGAATTGAAAGTGTTCATAACTGAAATTGCTTATAAATGTTTACGTATAAACTCCCATTTCTGACCAAGAACATGTTCATGTTGTAAGATAATTCCATTGCTACCATGCCTCAAATCGCGGTAAATTCCAACAAATACTGAAATCCTTTATGCGAATATGCAAAAGGAAATACCTTTAGTTCGCTGAAAGTCAATCAGAATCCGGAACTTCACAATTATTTACCAGATTATTCAGAGCAGCATTTATTAGGTCAAACACCCTAATTTCGCTGGCTGTTATGTAGTTCAGGCTGGGCGGATTTCAGTCATTTGATAGGCAATGAATTTGCTCTCATCCATCAGAAATGCATATTTAACTGTAATCTTAATGTACAAGGCGTTTTTTAAACTTGTTAACAGCAATGGAGTAGATTATATGCTCGATGAAAGTGACTTCTTAAAACATCATATATTTTTTAATGATGATGGAGTCACAGCATCGAAGCCCGAGTTGTACATCCCGTCCAAATGGAGTTTCTATTAGACAAATCTAGAGGGTATTATGTTTTTCCAAATTGCGGCTTTTTTTACTCAAACTTTTTATTAGGACGTCACTGGCTATTCATTTTATTATGTAACTTTGCGGTCTCTCAGATTTTTTCAGAATTTTGCACCATCCATTCGTGCGTTATCTAATGTTAATGTAACGATGGATTTTTTACAATTTCAGAGTCGCACTGGGACAGTTTTGCCCAGTGTGTATTTTTTCTAGCCCAAAAATGACACACAAAATTTGTAAAATTGCTCTTTCTAATATTTCTACTAATATGCCAATATCAAAATAAGAATGAAAAAAAAAATACATTTATCACTTCTTTTTTATGTATATTTCGTAATCAAAAATTTTAAGATGGCAGCTGGACGCAATTTTGGGGGAATAATTTTAACAGAGAGTGCACAAATTTAGAATTAGTTTTCAACGTTAGTTCATATTCAAAATACGGGGACAATAAATTTATATTTATTCGTAAATATGACAAAACAGAAACATTTTTTTTTCCAGAAATTTTTAGTCCCAAACCACACTAAAAGATAGGAGGGGTATAGCAAAAAAGCACATTGTATATAAATAAAAAAACATTTGAGGATTGCGCAAACAGAAGGATAAAAATTCTCGTAGAATCGAATTAAACACTATTAAAAATATTCTTGATAATAGTACTTTGATTTGGTATTTAAATCAACTTAAAAAATAAAAACAAAATATATTAATAAACTTCTTTTGGCAGTTTATTTGTAATTACATATTTTGAAAATTGTTTATAAAATACACTAGCATGCTGATTTTTTGCCAGTTTATTTGTAATTCTATCTGTATCAATATTTTACAAAAATTGGTTTTAACTTCCACGTTAATTAAATATGTTAAAAGAACTTGGCCCTAAAGGGATCGTAAATGGTTTCTTGGCACTTTTTCAGAGTCTCTGGACTCCAATTCCAAGTACAAAGTACTGAAAATATTTAGGACACCAAAAAGTTACAGGTCAGAACCAGGATTTTGATTTCTATCGTAAAAATAGTCAGTGGAGTAGTAGTAAAATGTCCGGAAGGGGTGGAGGGGTCGAAATCGAAAAAAACAACACTCTGTGGATTTTTCTAAAATGTATTTAGTAATTTAATTGACATTTGTCATAGTATATCATGAACCAAGTTTGATTTAGAAGTTTTTCAAAATGTACGAGGTGTATTGAAAAAACTAAAGAAATATTAATATTTTAACACCCTGTTTTTCCAAAGCCTATATATGAATACAACTTCTGTATATATCAAAATTTATTTACATGTAATTATATACCCTGTATAGTCCAGAGTCCCTTATGTCTCAGGAAAATATTTCTTAAAATTAGCTGAAGTATTTCGGTCAATGCCCTACCAATGTGTCTAATAAATCGCATTAATTTATAATTTATATTACTATTCTTAAATAAATTAATATAGGACATGTTTAATATTACGACCGCCGACCATAAACTGAAATTACTTAGTCACGTATAAAACTGCAACAACCTCATCTCCTCCTGTTAAACTGAATTAAATTTCACTTGTCATCCACGGACCATAATAGCGCCTACCCATAGCGTTTGATATAAAGCGTAATAAACGTTGTGCATAAAAACAGCGACGTAAAAAATAACAAATAAAAATTGTCCGTCATATCCTTATTTCGTGATCATTGTGCAAAATTGCCGGGACAATTAAGTTGGATTTTCTAGCAACTTCAGAATCGTTACATGCTAAAACGGACCAGGAACCGTCTTTGGATTTTGCTGCAAAACCATAGCCGGGGCAATAAATATTAAATACTCCAGACGATTTAATAATTATTATATCTTATTAAAAAACAGATTTTACAAATGGGTTAGTTCGTGGACATAAAAAGAAGAGAGCTTTATTAGCTTCCAGTTCACCGAAAATATTAAATCTACTGGGTGTGGCTCACCATTAAAACTTTTTTGTTTCTTGAAATAACTTTTTCAAGTTTTGGTATGCGTATATGAGACACAAATTTGATTTTTTTGACATATTTATTTGTTTCGAGCCACTTTCGGTTTGACCGGAAATTACCTTAACTTTCGATTTTCAAATTGGACACCCTATATATTTTTGGTTATTTGGATAGAAAATGGCATTCTGAGTATAATGATACCTTTTTTGTCAATTTTTGACAGATTGAACCATTTTTATTATCGTTTTTGTTTTTCTAGGATGCTATGAATCCCCAAAATTATTTCATTTGTGATCAAGTAGTACTGAAAAATAAAAGTTGGCCTTGGTTGATCTTAAGAACGTTTTTATGCAATTTTGCAATCAGCAAAATCAGAATTTTTATGTTTACTCGATTTTTTCAAATAAAAAGGGGGTGGCTCGTGGGTATTTGATAAGAGACCATTTCCTTCGGAACATTTTGATACCACACACGACTTCGTACTTCATCTAGTTACCCATGATTTCAAGCAGTTGATGATGTTGCCTGGCTACTGATGTAAACAAAATAATACTGATAGTTTGGAAAAGCGTAGTAGGCTAGAGACCGAGAAGCTATGAAACAAAAATGTTAAGGCGGCTTTGAAAACAAAACGTAGTTTACAATTTTGGCATTTGCCTACACTATTAGGCACGTTTTTGTGCTGAAGTTAATCATACTACAGCATACTTTTACTTAAGTGCAAAAAAAAAGAAATATAAGTGCATCTCACTGTCTCACCTAAAGAACTTGCTTTAGAATTCCAAATATAAAAAAATCGGTATGGAGAATTTTACTTAAGCATAAATATCGTTCCTTTAAATATCAACTGCATCAACACCTTTATCGAGAAGATAACATCCGAAGAGATTTTTTTCAAATTGGGCTACATGAACGATCATTTGTTCTTTATAAAATGATTTGCTTGTTAAAACATGCATTCATGTTTATTCAGGAGAGAACATCCAAATCAGTTAAGAGCAACGATAACTTATTTGCCTTTTCAGAAAAAAAAAACAAGACAGTTCCAAAATTTCTCAGAATATATCGTGGCAGATTGTATGCCTTATATTTCCCTACTGAAAGATTCGAAAACGGCTGATTTTATAGAAACAAAAGTAGAGTACCTTTTTTAAAGAGGAATGGCCAAAAACTTACAAAAAAAATAGTTTTCAGATCTGTAAAATGACACCTGCTAAAATTTTGGGCCAATATGTGTGGTGGCAAGTCCGTTCCTGACTTTCTGAAGATGTAAAACAATTATTCTAGTATGTCTTTATGAGTCTTTATGGTCTATATAAAACATTAAAATTTCACTAAATTATACAAGCACCCTTTGGTGCCCTCTATCTCCGTTAAGGGGCATATTAGGATTCTTTTCTAGGACAAACCAATCAACGGTTATTTTGACTTCCTTATATTCTCCCGAGAATATGCCATACACTTGCCGGACACCCTGTATAAATTAAAAACAAACTCCCGTCACCTATACGTATACCTATTTTCTAAAAATGTTTCTAATAGAAGCCATCAATATCAACAAGCATTATTAAATAATTTCACAAAGCAAATGAAACAAATCTGTCATAAATACTTGGAAATAAAAAGTTAAAGCGCTTTTGTTTGCAATGTACAACAGCGTAAACCAGAAACCACTAATTAACTACCACAACATACACATGTTTACCACAACTTGAGTATTTATTGTCTCGAAAGCTGTACATCCGGCAAATTCACAATAAGCACCTCGGAATACTCAGTTAATAGACGTTTCGAATTTCTGTCGACTCTATATAAACTTATAACTAGCCTTATTTACACTTTACAGTTGGTTTCTGCTTTCATGCGAATGCCCATTTCGGCTCGATCTTTAGCTCTGTCCGAACTCGTACTAAACTAATTTAATTACCCCTAAGGCAACATAATTGAATAAAAACTTGACGTGCGTACTAAATTCAGACACATATGACACAAAAATGGGTATATAATAGTAATAAAGCAAAACAGTTGATAAAATACTAGATACTAGCAAATTATCCTAATCTGGATACTGGGAGGTATGGATTTAGGCAAGAATGAATCTGCAGACTTTCTAGCCAAGAAAGGAGCAGATATTTAAATCACGAGATCTGAGCCATCTTTGTGTGTAGCCCATGAAACAGACAGTAATGGCTTGGACTGCTGGGTTTGTCTCATGCAATTATTCCCTTTCCTATTAGGAAGGGGATAGACAGAGAGTCTGTTAAACATGAACCGAATTAAGCTCAAAACTCCAATAGGCTGTTGTGGTTTAAGACATCACATGCACAGGATGGGATTTAAGCAAAAATTCCGTGTACCGTCTATGAATGGAGGATGACGACGATAAAACCAGGTATGTGCCGTGCGAGTTGTTTAAGGGAGTGTATCTATAGGTATGAGACACAACAAACAGAAGAGTCGTAGTGCAAGGTCGATCGACTCACTTTTAATCGAACTTAACTAACCTAACCTCCTAAATGCAGGTGTCGACAGTATTGTTTTCAAATTTTCTTTGCACGACCCGACACAACTGTTGAAAATCACACCGCAAACAATTTTTTCATGTAGGACAAAATGGCACACCACTGCCACCATTTTAACTTATTTCCACCAAACCAAACCAACAACAGGAGATACAAAAATTTTTTAAGAATATCAAACATTAAAAAAAAATTATTAAAATGTAGAAATATGTACAACCTATATCTTTTAAATGGAACAATCTGTATATTAATGCTTTATTAATTAGGTCTCTTGCTGATTATTAATATACCAGGTTAGAAATTTAACAAAAATCCTTTTATAAGAGGCAGTGGATCTCTATTGATTCCACATTTATGTGTTACAATGTTCTCTCTCTTTTTAACACATTGCCTCTTATGTTAGGGTTTTTATTAATTCTTTGGGTCGACTTTAAAGGTATCAAACAAAAAAAGGTACATATCTACTGCGATATGTGTTTGTCTTGTCCGCATGTGCATTCTTGTTAGTTGTTAAGGTCTGATGATGTTGGTGTAGAACGAAACTCGTGTCACAATTTAAATTGACTGAGACCGAAACTTCGTGTCTTTGTTCTGATATTTTACATTATAAGGAAGACTTTTTGTAGTAAAAATGGACGATTTCTTTCAAATTCATCACAGTTTGGAGCGTCACTACAGTATTACATCCATTTTACTTATATGTTGCGTATTATGTACAGTTGGCGTCAGATAAATTCGTATGGTGTCAATTGAGTCTAATCTTATTTTATGATATTTCGGTAATACCCGTTTCTGGATTACTACCATGCGTATTGAGTGGTTTTAAATATATATTAGGGTTTTTTTTACTAAGAAATTGTATACAAAACGAGATACTTTTAAGGTATATATTAAATCTACTAAAACATAAAATTCGTATAATATTAATCTGAATAAAAAAGTAAATGATCTCAAAAGAAATCAATTATATAATACTAATAATGTTTATAGACTGAAGCAAAAATAACAAGTATGTCTTTGCAAAATTTGCCCCACCACAGTTCTAGTTTGCTGTCCGGCAGGAAATTTCCATCATACATGTGTTTAATCACAATCCCCCATACGTTTTCTATTCTATGGTAGACATATAATAAGGTTTTCAGCAAACCAATTATTGACTGACCGGGCTATGAACAAGGCAGTTGTGATTTTTAAATAAAATTGGAATTTAAGGGGGAACTGCACGCAGTATTATGGATCATTTGCAAGCCTTCCGCAGCTGTAATATTATGTTAAAGCTGTAAGAGATAGTTATTAGCCTCAAGGTGATTTAATTAGGGAAATATATATAGTTGGGCGCTAAATACGATTTTTTATGAAATAATTAAACCTATAATTATAAAACAGAAGTTGATTTGTCCATTTTCGACCATTTTTTGACCACTTTTTGACACAAATGCCATCGCATATAATTTTTTATCCACAAAATGACTCTTTACCGCCTTGCATTGATCCTTTGTCTACGTAACTGCAAAATTTGAAGTGATAAATCGTACTTATGTCTTTGTATTTCTGCAGCGCGTGAATTCTTTTGAACCCATTTTTTTGAAATCGGACGCGCAGGAAGTTTTTTCTAATACGTAGGTACCATTTCATCTTACTTTAAACTTGACTAGACCTTGTCGCTGATTTTTCACTTTTTGCGTGGAGTTCTCCCTTAAAAGTTCTACCGGCATTCAAGTATTTATACATCTGGACCGTGAGAACTTACGTAAGTGCAAACGTTTACTGAAAAGCGACGACTGGATTTGGATTGATATAGAGATTTTTTTTTCATTTTTTAACGGATTTTCCTTTAGGCAAAGCTACCATCATTTTCATTTTGTTAGTTCCGAACTATTTTAAAATACCTGGACTATGTAACTATAACTACAACCCTCTACATAAAACTTAATTTAAAAGATTTTTTTAACCTTCGTCTAATTATAAAATAATACTCGCATTCCAAATTGATTAGCAATGTCCTGTGAATTCAGTCAATGTAAAGTCTGACGCACAAGTTGGAGACTAGAGAAACTATGCGGGCAAAAAATATTCATTGCAAATATTAAAGGTTCCGACGAGTCGAATAAAAAGGTAATATATTGAGTGCAATAACACACAAAGCGATGTGTTTCTGCTTCTATGCCATTTTACCTCCCGGTCGCATATACAGTAACAGCATCCGTGTTAGACGAATCTGCTGAGCCGAAGTTCAAAACAGTAAAAGCACCTACGCTAGAAGTAGTGTACAGTAACAGCATCTCATGTACAGAAGTTTTATTTATTGTAACATACTTTTTCCCGATTGTCACTAAAGTTGTGTTTAATACGGCATTAAACGGATTTACTGATGCGAACCACGTCAGTAAACACTTTGTTGCCTTATTAAACAACTATAGACTGAGTTTATTTTAAAATAAAAGAGAACCATTAATGTTAAACTTTTTAATGAGCACGTTTGAACAAATATACACATAAATGGTCAAAATTCTAATTACAATAAAAAAGGAAGCACAAACTACAGCTCAGTTTAAAACCCTTAAGTTCATTAACGCATTTAGCAAGCGCATGACTATTTCTACTTCTCTTCTTTAAAAGTCCATTCATGTTTCTATCAACCAGTGAGCTCTTCTTCCACCCATACTGGACTTTCTTTTGGACACAGTAGTTAGATGAGCAGATATTTTTACATCACATCGCAACGAATTTTTTTTACTGCAATGCGCTCCATTTATTTAAAACAAGTATATAAGTGGCTAACTAGACTATTTTCAGTCTTTGCATATTTATTTTATTACTCAAGAATTGTTTTACGGCTGAACAAAATGTGATAAGATATTCATCAATTTTTTTGTAATATATCAAGATAGTGTTTCTTCCATTCTTCTTTTATGTCATTTATTTCTCGGGGCGATTGTACACTTTTATATTTCATGGGAAAGTTCTCTAGCAACCTTCTTCCTGCCATGCTATTTCTTATATTACTTCCCTCGTAAAAGGGAAGTGTTATAATGGTAAAAAATCACCCTCCGACATTTTTTTAGATCTTACGAGTCCCTAGATGCCGAAAAACATGTTTTTTCAATTCCGCCGGTCTGTCTGTTTGTCGGTCCGCTGTTCGCGGCATAGCTAAAAAACTACTTACCCGATTGACTTCAAATTTGGACAAAAATTAACATTTTGGCAAAAATCCAATATGGCGAAACAAAATGCAGGCCTAATGAAATGTTAAGAAAAAATATTATTAAAAAACTACTTACCCAATTTATCTTAAATTTTGCATAAAAAAGAGAATTATGTAGGAATCAACTGGTAACATTTTGGTACGAATCCAAGATGACGAAATAAAATGGCGGCTGAACAAAATATTTAAAAATCCAGCCTAAAATAACTACCTAATAGATTGATTTTAAATTGTGTGCTATAACTAATTGTGGTATAGGGATGAACTAGTAAAATTGTGGTACTAATGGTGGTTTGTAATCCTGAAAAAATCACCCTTTCAGGTTTTACATATTTTCACATTTTATCGTCCCTCTTCAAACTTCAAGTGTTACATAGAAATGAACTGGTAACCTTATGGTATTAATCTAAGATAGCAAAATAAAATGGCGGCCTGATAAAATATTTATTATTTATAGAATATTATTTTGGGATGCCGAAGTTGAACGTAGTTTCTAGCACGGGTGAAGTTACTGTATATGCTTTCCGTGCGTCGGACTATTGTTCATAAACCTTAAAAACCACATCTAACCGGCAGTTTGCTATTCGTAAAAAATTTCAAATATTTCCTATCGGCGGCAAAAAATCATACAAGTAAATCTTTTTTGGCTGCTGCAAAACTACTCATGTTTACCTTAACATGTTGCCAATCATTTTATTTACTCTTGTACATTTGTTTCTTATACCGGTTAGTTAATTTATAATCCTTATGTTTCTCTATCATGTTAGAAACTAACATTTTGGTGTCAACATATCCACCTCTTCTAAACAAGTAAATCCTCTATGAGGTCAGTGTAGCTCTCTAGCTAGTTTGTAAGAATGAAATTCGACAAATTAATATTCCATATTACTATCTAGCTAGACTCGTATAGTATGCCAGTTGAGCCGCAGTCGATTCTTATCCCATTTATCGGGTTGTTTACCCAATATTTATCCTTTTATTATGCTAAGACATTAATTTTAGTGTATTACCTATTTCTACTAATAGCAATCAGATTCAAAGCTGCTTTGTAGTTCCAAAACCCTTGTACGATTTAATATTCAAAATTAATCATTTTCGGTAGATACCAGTGCTGGCATCTAGTCAAATTTAATAAATATTGTCTATGTTTATAAGCCGCCGTGTCATTCTATATTGGCGAAATCTGGTTATTCACCAGTTTTATTTCATTTTAACTCAAAATATTCACAAATAAAAATCTGAAGCTTGTGTGCATTTTTAAGATAGGCAAATATTGAAGACATCCTGAGTCTTCTAGACCTTCAAGTGTCAGTGTTCCATCTAAAGGAAATTGAGTAAGACAATAACATTCTGCATAGTGTGATTTTGATGTGATATTGCTATTTACTTTTTATGCTACGTATTTTTGAAATATATTTCCAATCTAAAGTAATATAAGAACAATATACAAATCTATACCTTTAAAACAGTACCGTAACTGACTGAGTGACTGACAGACAATGCACAACCTAAACCGGTGGACCTATAGATTTGAAATTTAAAGGAAATATACCTTCAATACCCCTGAGGTGCACAAAGGATAGATTTTACAAAATTCGATCCTTAAAAGGGTAGTAAAGTTTGTGTGAAAAAAATTAAGTTACGATCATAACACTTTTATCTTTAAAAGAAATAATATAACATGTGTCTTATAATTTTTGAAAATCCATTTTCTAAGGGGGGAACGAGGATTGCAAAGTTTCATGGGCACCCGGAGAGGGGTCGCGTGCCCCCCCCCTGGAAAATGCAAATATTATATGTAATATATAAATTGTAAAAAACTGGCTGCTTTTGGGGTTACATTTATTTACCACGTAGATTATGGATGACCTTTTTTTTAGTCATCGGTTATGTTTGAACATTAGTGCCACCCTGGAAATGGTTCTGCGGCCGCCCATGCAAAGTTTGCATGAAAAAAACATTATTTTTGTCGTAGCAATCTGAAACTTTGCTAGCGTAGGTAATTCGGATGACAAGACAATAATTTGATACCATCGAGCTAATCTCATCACGACAAAAGTATGTTTTCTAGTTTTTTTTCTTAAACTATTACTTATTTCTCTTTAATTAGGGGAATTTGTCGGGTATGCTTCTAGCCTGCAAAAGCAGACATCCAGTGTTTAATTGCAAATTAGTGTCCCTACAATCAAAGTCCCCGATTGGGTCACGTGACGTATTAGCCAATCATAATGAACCATATTCTGCGAGCCGTTCTACTCTCGCTCCGTTCGTTAATCAGCCTTTTCTACTATATCGGAATATTAGCAAAGTTTTTATTTATTATTTTATAATGCCGCTCTTTAGAGTGTAGCTCGCCGCTTGTACCCTTAGTTAAACAAACAAAATCAGTTCATAATAAACTACTACAGAGTTTTTAACACTATTAATTTGGATGGCAAATAAATAAAAATCATTATTAAACTATTTTATATTGGTATGATTGACGTCACTGCAGATAATTCTGTACGAATTTAAGTGACATGAAATACATGTATATTTCAAGATACAAATTTGCGTAACACCAAAAATCTGTGGATGACAGATAAATTATATAAATTGTGTCTATTTAAGTCATTTACTTTAATTAATTGAACTAAATTAGGCACAAATAATTATCGAATAAAAGTTATATTATTATTAAACTATAATTGAAAACATTTCATTAAAGTCCGGTGCTATCAAATTTTAAAACTATGAAAACGTGTATGCGATAAAAAATTAAATAACAAAAAAGAAATATTGCACATGTTTTGACTTTATTCAAAACCAACAGCCCTTGAAATAAAGGAAGCCAACCAAAGGGAAAGAGTGGAAGTTAGGGGTGATATCGTTATAAGTAACATGTAAATTCTTTTAAAACAGATATATTTCTACTCCATTCCCTTTAGGAAAGAATAATCTTTTTTCTGAAACAAGTTTTCGGATTATAAACGCAAGTGAAATTATAAAAAATTTAGTGTTGGGATAACATACTATTTGGTAATTTATAATCATCTTTTCGACGCTTTGTGAAGTACGTTTTTCATGTCAGATAGTATTATTAGCACTACATTTTCTGAAACTGGTAATAAAATAATTCAAATGTCACCTTCAAACCATCTGCGTCTTAAGATGACCTCGTTTATCAAAATATCATGTTACATTTCCAGACGAGATAAACAGCCGTGGACCCGCACGTGTAGCAGACTCAGCAAAGATGATGCAAGACTAGTGCAATATTAAGTTTCCAGTAAAGAGCACCTGACACTTAGTCAGCGGAATCATGTAGAAGATTCTTGTGATCTGGACTCAGCAAGCCAGGAGCATATAAATAGTGGATCCTGCGTCACTTCATAATTTTTGTCGTATTGTTAAAAATCATATTAGATAATTAATCTTTATTTTTGGGGAGATCTATAATATCTCATCACTTTTAATATATTGTAATATTTTAAAGTAAATAAACGTTTTTTTAAAGAGTGAGTTGTGAAAAACCACACGTAACAAATTGGCGCAGTCGTTCGGATCTGAGTACATTGCCAGAACACTACAACACGTGTATTCTATACCGGCAACGATCGATTCCAGACCTTTGTTCAGAAGAACCCTTCGTCCCTTGGCGTCCTCACTCCACAGAAACCTACGGATTAGGAACACCTGGTGGACCCCTGGTCGTACTCCATGTTCAAACAAAAAGAAAAGCTGATGTTTATACTACTATTGCAAGTGAATTTTGAATCACCTCATATATTTTAAGAATATTTGCTATTTTTCTATTATTTTACAAGAAATTAAAATATATAAGTTTAACTGTTTGAGTTTTCAATATTTTTTCACTGCTAATTAAGATTTCTAAATAAAAAAAAAACAAAGAAAACAATTTAGTCTTAAAAAAAGTAGTCAAGATATCCGATTATAACTGAATCGATCACCTACACTGGAGTGTTATTTAACGTTGAAAACATTGTACTGTCTTATAAAATTAAAACTAAAAATTGTATGTATTTTGAACAAACTGTAAGTTCAAGTGCTTCAGCACAACAACATCCAGTACCACAAGCACAACTTAAAGTGAAGATACATTTTATCTTGAAGATCATCTCACATTCAGTACTATATCAAACATCAAATTGATACTAGCAATGCCAAGCCTATCTTCACTAAATCTTACATATACCCTCAAATTCACAAAGAAGAAGTAAAATCTCAATTAAATAGTATGTTAGAGTAAAGACTTATTGAAACTTTCATTTCCCCTTGGTCCCCTCCAGTTTGGGTTGTTCCAAAAAACTCGACTCTTCCAGAAAACAAAAATGCAGTGTAGTTATCAACTATTGCAAGTTTAATGTAATGATAAATATCCTCTACCGAATATTTCTGACTTTTTAGGTCAGTTAGGTAAATTATCAGATCGAAATAGATCTAAGAGACATTCTTAAAACCGCTTTTAATGTAGAAAATGGTCATTACGAATTCATAAGAATGCCATTTGGACTCAAAAATGCCCCGTTCACATTCCAACGTGTAATGGGTAACATTTTATTAGGTATCCTTGATGATAATGTATATATGGATGATATTACCCTACTTTCATCAGCATATTCTAAGACTCACCGAAGTATTTAAATTTCTAAGAAACGCGAATCTCAAAATACAACCTGAAAAATGCCAATTTTTGGTAAAAAAAGTCGCATATCTTGATCATTTATTTACCCAAGAGGGAGTTAAACCAAATTCAACAAAAGTGGAATGTATTCACAACTTTCCTGAACCCAAATCTTCAAAAGATATTAAATCATTTCTCGGATTAGCAGGTTATTAACGTCGCTTTATTCCTAATTTTGCAAACATTTTGAAACCTCTAAATAAACTACTTCAAAAAGATATTCAATTTTACTTGGATTTAGACTGTCGAAATACTTGGATTTAGACTGTGTCAAAAAATACCTTCCAACAATTAAAAAACTCATTAATTTCTGATCCAATACTAATATATCAAAATTTTGAAGAACCTTTTCTTGTCACAACTGATGCTAGCGCATTTTTGCTATAGGAGCTGTTCTTTTACAAGTCCTTTTACAAGTCAATCATTTTCAAGAATGTGCAAAATTCCATTCAAAAACCTTAGCCGATAACCCTGATGACTCAGACGAAGCAATCATAACAAATGAATATGACGAAGAACAAATTGTTAATGAATACAATATATTTGTTAATCTTTATGAAACCAAATCTCTAATTGACTATTCAAAAATAGAGACCTCCAACAACCAATTACTAGACAAATCCCACAAAAATATAATAACCTTCTTTAGACAAAACAAATTTGAAGAATTACATGACATTTTCGAAGAAAACGTTAATTTTTTAATTAGTCAAATATCAGTGACAATTTCTGTATTAAAAACTTAAACGCTACAGTTTAAAAATTACACATCGATGAAGAAACTTTCAATAAATATATAAAAATCCGAAAATCAATAATGGATATTTCTGATTCAATCAAGTTTTATTTAGCTTAAAGTCACTATCCTAGATTTATGTGAATTATGGAAAGATATACATTTATGGAAAACTGTTTAAATGATATAATAAATTCTATTACCGTTGCACGTTTAAAAATACTTCACAGTTCTATTATTACACCTTTTGATTCAATCGAATCTTTAAGGCATATATCACAATCATTACAAAATTATTAATCTTCCATTAACAATATACACCACAAGTGTAACTCAGTACCTAGATATTATTGAACAACAAGCATATCAATTGGATTCAAGAATAATATTTGTTCTTAATATACCAATGGTAGAACCAGAACAATATACTCTTTATCATTTATATTCAGTACCAATATTGGATAATCAAACAGGTCTTCATCAAGTTCTAATAACTACAACTAAGTATACTGCATGAAATGATGATTCATTATTCAATATTCTTCCTTATCCAATTGACAGTGATGCCGTATGTGAAGCTCAACTCCTGAGGCAACTGAATATAATGTTTTTATTGGTACTACAAGAGTCCATGCTCAATATAAGATTAATGTCCACGACAATGTCAGCTACAGCAGGCATCCAGTAGTTATTCCCTACAACTATAGTAATCACTTTCCTGAGAAAACTTATCTACCAGAAACAATAGAATGAAATTTTTCATTGGCATAATATTTGCAAAACGCAGCTTTAAAAAGAATTAAAGAAATATATATATACATATATATATATATATATATATATATATATATATATATATATATATATATATATATATATATATATATATATATATATATATATATATATATATATATATATATATATATATATATATATATATATATATATATATATATATATATATATATATATATATATATATATATATAGGTTCTTATAAAATAAAGAACACATTTCTTGTTTAGTTATGTTGCCAATTGATGTTTCGATCATCTCGTGATCTTCATCATAATACATAAATTCTATAAACGCAACTTTCGACAAATAACGTTTACAATTTAAAGTTCAATAAAATGTCTTACCATTTACCCCGAATATTGTGATTATCTATCAGATGCTATGAAATAGTGTAGTAGATGCTTTTGAGGCGAAGTAGATTCCGTTAGGTACTACGTACATACATAATTTGAGCAGTGTAAATGCTTTGCTGGTGTAGTAGATTCTCCACGAGCGACATAGGTACTTAAAGCATTAGCATGTACCACATTGTAAGCCCATGTCTACATTAAACAAAATACATACTTTGAAGTTGTACCTAATAATTTTTGGTAAAAGCTGCATTCAATTTATGACTAATACGAATAAATGTTATAATTGCTGCCCACTTTCAATTATGAAAACAGTTGTTCGTTAGTCAACTTATACTAGTTTAATAATTGTTGTAAGATAATCCTCTCCGAAATATCCTACGCACATACTAATAATAAGCCAAGCGCTTATATTTCATTTCATACAAAATATTCTGAATTAATGTAATCAGCGCTTTTTGCAAATAAATTGGCAATATACAAGTTGTTCAAATAACAAAAAAACTCAATAATTATTCCTTTGTTTTTGCATGACCTGCCATTTTGTAATTGAATTTTAATTTATAACTTTATTCAAGGGAAATTTGGTTACTGTGCAAACATAATAACCGACCTACTGTTACAAGCCAATAACTATGAATACAGATTCAATTCTGGTTTGTTCTGTTTTATTTGCCTAAATGTACGTAAAAACTCTAACACTGGAATTTCAGTTAATATCGAAAACGAATTTATATCACTAATGGCTACTCTTTAAAGTTTTTTTAGCGAACAAACAAAACTCATACAAACGTACTGGAGGGTTATTATTAATTTTTAGATAGTTAGCATCTAAAAATAGATGTTACCCATAGGCACCATAAAATGGGGTGAAGTTCACCGATTTTGAGCATTAAAGAACAACCACTACAATAAAATAAAAGGACGAAAAAATGGGCGCTATTATGGGCAGACAAGTAGCTATAGGGTTAGGGTCCTGGAGGTCTGGACCCACCGCCCCTTGTATAATTGATAGTCTTTCGTTTTCTTTTTAATTATTAGAAAAAACTTGGGAATTTTAATTATTTAAAAACTTGGTAATCATTGAAATTTATTTTTTGGTTCACATGCCTATTTTTAAAACTAAAGGAGATATGGTAGATGAAAATGTTATCAAGATAAATTGATCGCACTGTACAGTTAGCGTTAGATAAATCCGTACGGTGTCAAATTAGTATAACCTAATTTTACGATATTTTGGTAATATGGACTTATTGTTACCCGTTACCTACCATATGGATTAAGTGGTTCTAAAGGTATATTAAGGTTTTTTACCTAACTGCAGGATTTGTTTTATATTAGGTTACTTTCAAAGACATGTATTAAATTCACCATTACCAAAATTAGTATACAGTTTCATCTTTCGAGAAATTAAAAAAAACCTCAAAAAGAAATATTTTATAATTACAATAACTGCAAAATACCAGTATAAGTAAACCAACACACACATTAAAAAAAGACAAACACATTAAAATCAGCAATAATAAAATAATGGTAAAGGTAACAGTAAAATTAAACGGCAAACATATTAAAATCAACAATGAATAAAGTAATGTTAACATAACAGTAAAATTATTATCAACTAATAATTTGGAAAAAGAATTAATATTTAATAGGTGCACCATTAGAATTTTAATCTACGGCAAGCATTCTTGCCATAGAGGAGATCAGATTATGGGTATAATGTAGAATAATGTCTTCCCAAATATCTGCTATCTTCTCCCACAACTCAATTTTAATTTCTTCGAAAATTTGTATCATAACATTTTTTTTGACCATATATCCCCACATTTTCTCCGGGATTTAAATATTAAATCGGAATTTCTAAAACACCATGGTAGATATTTAAGGTACCACCGATGTTCCAGTATACACCTGGCCTTGGGCGCTTATCCAAGCCCAAACGCATTTTTTTTTTAGTAAAACTTGTAGTTTTTAGTAATATCTGTAGTTTTTCCGGTAAACGTAATGAACATAACACTACAGTTACGAATATAAATTACTAGAGAACAATTGATGTCAGGTAAAACATGGAAAGATAATTGCAATTTAAAAGCGAATTAAACAAACTGCCATACATAATGATCTGCTTATGCGATTTTTCAGTCAAAATTCGATATTCAATATCTTGATATTACTTGACAAAATTGAATGCGGAAGACTATAAAAGGATGCCCAAATCTTTAGGTATATTCCTTTTGTAATACGACTGTGGGAAAAGCATTTTTGGCAATTATATAGGGTTTAGCACAACATGCCTGTAAAATTTAAAAAATTCGTTTTTATCCCAAATTTGCCAAAGTTACCTTTGCGCTTATTTTATAGGGTGAATCTGATGGTTGAACTTTTGCCTCGGAACGTTTTCGAGATTTTTTGTTTATATTTTGCTTTAACGCAAGATGTGTGTTTTTAGAGAAATTGGCATATAAGCAGCAACGGTTCAATTTTTATGTTCTGTTTTAGGGATTATGATACATTGTTTTAATATCACAAGTAGAATATATAGATAGAGAATATACTGGGCGGCTCAACAAATCAATGCTAACTAATATATATATATATATATATATATATATATATATATATATATATATATATATATATATATATATATATATATATATATATATATATATATATATATGTATATATACATATATATAAAGGGTTTCCCAATAAGAACGCTCGATCTTTGGCAACAACGCATTACAAATTCCAAAGTCACACAAACGTTATCTTTGGCAGTAGTATTCAGTTGCCCTTGACATTTATTATGGAGCAGTACACAATTCAACAACGTGTCGATATCGTCAAAATTTATCATCAAAACCGATGTTCCATTCGGCAAACGTTCCGTGCACTTCGTCCAATTTATGGTGCCGATGGTCGTCCTGCAGAGTCCACAATTCGCCGTCTAATGGAAAAATTTGAACACACTGGTTCGGTGGAAGATCGGACAATACCTGTACGTCAGAGAAGAGTAAGATCCGCTAAAAATATTGTTGCCGTCCGGGAAAGTGTGCATCCAGAATCCACGACAGTCTATTACTTGTCGTGCTCAAGAACTTGGGCATTCGGGGATGTCAACCTGGTGAATCCTGCATCATGACTTATCGCTTCACCCATATAAGGTGCAATTAACTCAGGAATTAAAGGCCAATGACCATAGACAGAGGCGTGAATTCGCTAACTGGGCGATAGAACAATTGGAGGGTGATCCCAATTTTGGGCAAAAAATAATTTTAGTGACGAGGCTCATTTCTGGTTAAGTGGCTTCGTAAACAAACAGAATTGCCAAATTTGGAGCGACGAAAACCCACGGAAGATTCATTAAGTTCCCCTTTACTCCGAGAAAGTAACCGTATGGTGTGCACTGTGGTCCGGCGGAGTCATCGGTCCTTGTTTTTTCGAAAATGAAGAAAGAGTCGCACTTACTGTTAACGGTGAGCGGTACAGGGCTATGATAAGAACATTTTTTTGGCCTATAGTGGGTCGTATGGCTCTGAGAAACACGTGGTTTCAACAAGACGGCGCAACCTGCCATACTGCAAATGATACAATTACGTTATTGCATGAGCAGTTCGAGGGTTGTGTTATATCGCGAAATGGCGACGTCAACTGGCCGCCCAGATCGTGCGATTTGACTGCCCTGGATTTTTTTCTCTGGGGTTTCCTTAAATCTCGTGTCTATAACGATAAGCCACAGACGGTTGACGCCTTAAAAGCCAACATCAGACGCGAAATTGCTGCGATTAAACCACATTTCTGCAATCATGTCATCGAAAGTTGGACTCACAGAATTCGTCTCACCAGGCAAAGCCGCGGCGGACATTTAAGTGACATATTTTTTAAAACATAATGTAACCGCATATGATGTACAATAAATATAAAATTATGACAGTTTTATTTATACATGTTTTTTTTATTAAACTTCAAAGATCGAGCGTTCTTATTGGAAAACCCTTTATATATATATATATATATATATATATATATATATATATATATATATATATATATATATATATTTTCATACATTAAAAAAATATCATAACAAACACAAGCAATAATAATTAACTGCAGTCTTTTGATTAATACATGAACTTTGTTTTTCGTGCAAATGTTTATTAGAATAAACCATTTTCTTTACGCGTTGCACATAAGAATTTTTTTTTTAATTAGAACATTTTTGAATACTTATAAAACTTGGATATTTTAGAAATTATGTATAAACTTAAATACAAAAAAAAATTGAAATAAAAAAGTTTCAAAGCAATATATGCAAATATAAAAGCAAGTGCCAAATTGTGACATAGACATAGACAAGAACAGAAATAAAAACATTTCAAATGTATGTCACATCACATTACTTAGTAATTACATTGAAAATCTAAAAAGAGGTATAGTTTTCAATCCTTTTTGGCGTTCTAATAGCAAACAAAAACTGCCTAAGTTTTAAGAATTTGCCAATCGTCATTTGCTATTTGCATTTTAAAATTTAACAATTAGACTAGATCGCCAAAAAGGGTTAAAAACTATATCCCTTTTTAGGTTTTCAATTTAATTAATGTGATGTTTCATAGATTTTAAAGGTTTTTATTGACGTTCTGGTCGATGTATGGTCTCCTTTTTGATTGTTACCTGTGCTTCCCTGACAAGTAAGTAGGTGACACAATTTACCACTTTTATATAATAAAAGCATTTTTTATTTTATTAAATTTGTTTAAATATCAGTTTAAACATGATTTCTAAAATATCCAAATTTTATATTCAAAAATTTTGCTTTTAAAAAAGATTTCAATGTGGAAATTTTTGCAAATTTTCGTATATGGTCTTTATATTTCTATACCTCTAATTTAACTTTGGTTGCTTATTTATTAAATTGATTAAATTTTAACCTTTTTACCAATCTTTTATTATAATTTTCTATGAGAAAGTTATTTCTTTGCTTTCAGATAGCACTAAAGTTGGCGAAAGCCAGCGCTTTTATCTAATAAATGATAATATGATTTTATCTAATAAACATTTGCGCGAAACACAAAGTCTGTACATCTCCATTTAATATCTACGTGCACACAGCCTTTTTTCTCATCTTTATTATTTAGTAGGCGTTCCCCTACTTTCTAGTACATTTCGGCAACGTCGTGGCAAAGATAAAATTAATGAACCTATTGATTAATTGTTGAGGTAATCGCCCCCATTCTTCTTCAATTGCCCTAACAAATTGATCAATCTGCCTATGTCTTATACCATTCTGGTGATTCCATGTGTTCAAAATTTTTGCCACGATTTTATTTTAGTCGACGATGGAGCTGCAATTGTCTATGAAAATTTGGAAGCAAATCGCATCACCAAGATGGAATGCGTTAAAACTAAGAGATGAAGAGTTTTTGGGGAGCAATTGCCACAATAATTAATCAATATGTCAATTTTATCTATACCACGATGTTGCCAAAACGCACTAGAAACTAGAGGAGCGCCGACTAAATATTAGGACAGCTTTTGCTTATTATTGCTTGTGTTTGTTTTCATGTTTTTTAATTTATTAAAATCAATAAAACATAGTTATCTAGTTTGCATTGGTTTACTTAAACCATCCGGTATAAACTAACCAGAGGTACTTTTAACAAACATGCTTGTTTACTTGTGATCCCTAAAACTGAACTAAAGAATCAAACCGCAACCTGCTGATTATATGACAACTTAAAAAAACCATAATTTGCGTTGAACGAAAATATCAAAAACGTTCCCAGACAAACGTTCAGCAATTAGAATCACCCTATAAAATATGTGCAAAAGTCACTCGGGCAAATTTGGATAGAAAGTATTTTTTTTAATTTCACAAGCATGTTGTGTCAAACCCTGTAAAATAGGTAACACTGTTTTTCCAACTTTTTTAAAAAAATCACATCTTGCGTTACAAAAAACATCAAAAACGTTCGGAGAAAAACGTAGAACAATTAGACTTACCCTATAAAATAGTGCAAGGTCACTCCGGCAAATTTTGGGTAGCAATGATTTTTTTTCAAATTTTACAAGCATGTTGCGTCAAATCCAGAGTAATTCACAAAATTATTTCTCCAGCGGTCGCATGTTAAAAGACATACGCTTAAAGAAATCACTTTATCGTATCCCTCATTCAGTTTTGTCAAGTAATAGCGGAGTTTTTCAGTTTTCATTGTTTAGTGAGCCATCCGGTATAAATGGGTTGCCAGACGTTCCGCATAGACGGACTGTCACCATACTTGACCATCGCGTCCCGTTATGTTACATGTCCCGTTAACCCGTTTTTGGACAATTTCTACAAAATATGGAAATCCCCGAGAACTGAGTAGCGCGGGCGGCCACCGGCACCGGTGTCATATAGCTAGTATACCTATTGGCTAGGACTTCCCTCCTCCGAAAGTTATGACAACCCTAGGTATAAACTAACCAGCGGTACTTTTAACAAACGTGCTTTTATGCTTGTGATATATGCCAGCTTTTTTTCTAATTAGTTCAACGATTAGACTGACCCTATAAAACAAGTGCAAAAGTCACACCGGATGGGATAGTCACTGAGGCCAATTTGGGATAATAATGGTTTTTTACTTCCCTCATAAAAGGGAGGTATTGTAATAGTAAACAAATCACCCTCCGAGAGATCTTTACGTTTCAGAGTCCCTAGATGCCGAAAAACATGTTTTCTCAATTCAGTCGGTTTGTCTGTCTGTCGGTCCGCGGCGTAGCTAAAGAACTACTTACTCGATTGAATTCAAAATTTGGTCAATGATTAGGGGTCATATTGGAATGACCTGGTAATATTTTGGTAAAAATCTAATATGCCGGAACAAGATGGCGGCTTAGTGAAATGTTAAAAAAATATTGCCAAGAATCCAAGAGAGCAAAACAAAATGGCGGCCTAGTAAAATATTTAAAAAATCAACCTGAAAAACTACTTTTTAGATTAATTTCAAATCTTGTGGAAGTATTAAGTGTGATATAGAGGTAAACTCTAAAGTTATGGTACATATTCAAAATGGTGAAACAAAATGGCGGCCAAATAAAATTCTAAAAAAATCAACGAAAAATTATCTTATTTGATATATGACTTTAGCTTTTTGCAGAAAAATTAAATGTCATATAGGGATAAACTGGTACGAATTCAACACGACGTAACAAAATGACGGAGTGTGTCAATGTAAAAAGTACTTATTGAATTTATTTTAAATTATGCCCAAAAATCAAGTGTGCCATGGATAAAATATTGGTAGGAATCCAATATGATGGAATAAAACAATAAAAATGTTTGAAAAGACAGTATATACATATATATATATATATATATATATATATATATATATATATATATATATATATATATACATATGTGTGTGTGTGTGTGTGTTATTAAATGACTATGTACTAAATTGTTTCGCACTTTACTATTCCTAATAAAATGAAAGATTCATAACGAGGGAAGTTCCGGGTAATGGAAATTTACACCAATTTTTTAAATTTTACAAGCATGTTGCGCTAAATCCTGTATAATTGACAAAATACTCTTAAAGTATGCCGCATTCAATTTTGTCAAGTAATAGCGGAGTTATTGAGTATCAAATCTTGACTGAAAAATCAGCAGTTAATTATGTAAGGCAGATTATATTTTATATTTTCACACAGTTATCGAAAATGGCCATTAAGCAACTAAAGACGGTCTTGTGTGTGGTAGTGCGCCATGCCACCACGGATAATTCGCTGAATAATTAGGGATACTAGTAAAATGGAAGTAATTCAAGTAATTATATAGAAAATGGGGCAGAAAACTTACCCGGAATTAATTAATCTTGTATAGCACACTATCACTTCGATGTTGCGAGTTCCAGACAAAAAAAAATCTTCCCTTTTAGCATTAATGAAGCTAGTTAGCGCATATATGTCCGACTCGCGGATGTGCCTTATTATTTGCTAATTTAGTACGTTGGTCTAGGGTTACGGAGTCGTTAAGTTAAGGTCGGAATTTTTTTAAAGCAATAAGCAAGCGCTTATTAAAAGTTCGTTGTAATGATTTTAGCGACTTGTTAGTTGTGCTCTCTAATAGCTCAAAATTGGTGCTAATTTTTTTAAAATACAAATGTTTACTTACGTAAATTTTTTGCGAAACGTAAAATCATCATTATTTCACAAATCGATAACTCATAATATATAAAATATCAAAATCAAATTAAAACTACTTGTCGATGACATTATTAATATCTTATTAAGGCTGTCAAATATGAAAAATTAAAATAAAGGACATAAACGAAAAAAAATGTTGAAGCTAGATTCATTGCCCTGATTAAAAATACATAAACATGTTTTTTTTCTCAGAAATGGAGCAAAAGCCTTCTAGCGTAGGCGTATTGGATACACACATTTTTTAGCGTTTGTCCTGCATTAATTTAAAATATAATACTTAAATAGGATATCGGAGTAAATTTAAATTTTCTATTATGCGGGGTGCACATAAGTCACTTCTCTACAGCGTGACAGGTGAGTGTGGGTCACAGATACAAACCTCATTAGTCTAGCAAACTAGCCGGATGTTTAGACAAATACGAAATATAGGGGTTGACCTTGCAAAACGCGTCGTTTAGTAAAAAAAACCGTTGTGTTTTTGAAAAAAGTTAAAAGAAAATTATTCTAATATTATCAAAACAAAATATCGTAAAGCCCACAGTTTTTCAATAAACCAAAACATAAACTTTTTTGAAAAATAAAATATACAAAAATACTGACTCTCCGATAATATCAGGGCAGGGTCAAGGTAACTTCGGGCCTGAAGCGCTAAAAAGTGTGAGGCCCAAACACAAAATAAGACAAGATACAAAACTGGAAAAGTAACAAAACTTCAGATTAGTTTATCATTTTCTCAGAAAATCTATAAATAACAAAACACAAAACTTAAGTACAAAAATAATAAAATAAACTAAAAAAATAATTTTGATATAACTAAGCAATATATTTTTTACTTGTTCATCACAATCGATAATATGATCCATACTTTGGCTCTCTATGTATAACACAGACAATGCTTCCAATCTAGCTTGTCCCATGGCCGACCTCCAATAATCCAATGATCTTTCTTCGGAAGCATTTGATAAATGAAGAGTTAAAAATATTTCCAGCACAGTATTAATATTAGGAAACGTAGATCTAACGGTCTGAACAAGCTCAAACTTTTGATAAATGCTATCAGCATTGCTGTATTTGCATAAAAGTCTAAAATGTTAAAATTCTTCTTTTAAATGTTTTGTTTCGATATTTTGAAAAAATCTTTTATAGAGATTCGTCAATAATGTTTTCGTTGTCTATGAAAAAGCATTTAAAAGTAGAGTCAACTTCTGAGTATGATGACAATCTTCTTCCTAAATCCTGTGCCAACGCATCACAGAAGACGTAAAACACATTTACCTTAAAGAATTCACGCCCGTTTAGTGTTACTTCATTTTCTCAAATCTTCTGCAAACAATTTTCTTTTTTTGTCCTCTTTGACTCATTTTGATATTGTGCTTCTTTGTCTCACCTAATAATAATTTAGCCGTATGTTCTCTAAATTCATTAATAAAGTTAATTTGAAAAGTTTTATCGATAATAATAAAATGAAATAAACGTTGGTTTATGTTAAGTATAAACCAGTCCTTTTTTCCTGCCATTTTTTTTACTTCAATTATTGGTTTAAAATAAATTAAAAAAAAAGTCAAAGATTGTGTTTACAACTTTTAAACATTTTAATAGATACTCCAATAAGTATAATAGACATATGACACATTTTACACAAATAAAAGATTTTGCTGTAATTTTTGGTGGACAAGTTTTTTGTTTTTCTAATTTCTCCTAATCATGATACTTTATACGAGCTGTATCTCGAAGATCACGCCGCCGGTACTGAAGCGAACTCTTTTGGATATACCAAAACAATTCTAATTTATTTCTAAAGACCAGTATAAGAGCAAGTTTACAGGAAATAATTTAAAACAATTATTTAAACATTTAAAAAAATAAAATTTCAGTCAAATAAAAAAATTTTCGGGCTCCCTCAGCAACCGGGCCCTGAAGCGTGTGCTTCATGGTTAATCCGGTACTGGATAATATTAACGAAAAACAACCTACTTTAAGTCGGAATATTTTTTCCTTCGTCGGTTAATAAGACGTTGAAAAGTCGACACGTTTTACTACGACATCCGCTCACCAAAAACTATTTCCAGCCCCTAATTTAGTCTTAAAATATTCTAGAAAGATATCAGATTTCTAGTTCGATATTAAAAATAACATCTATTTTATAAATAATAATAATAAATGCCTTTTATTCAGAAAATTAGGGAACGCGGTTTTACTTTTTAGTCATACGCGTCTTTGATACCAAATTTAATTGCAAAACAAATGAATGATGCTACCTGCATACAATTTTTATTCGTTTTAATTCTTCCGATATCGAATTTTTGCGGATACCGATTTTACCGAATGACATTTTTATTATAAGCAATTTCTTTGCAGACCATTTCAATTGAAACCACAAAAAAGTAGTTGTTTATCCTTTTTTAACACGTATACAGCCTACTTAAAATTTCTATATACATGCGTCTTTCCCTAGTTATTGCATTTCATCAAATCGATGTTAATAAAAATTGGTATAAAATAAATGCCATATACAAAAATCTGTTTAAATATTTAATATATTGATTCTTATTAAAATGTAATTGGTTCAAACTGGATCGCATTAAATTAATATTAATACAGAAAACATTGGAATGCAATAACGACTTTGTGGAGATTAATTTATTTCAACCGTATGAAGGCAAATCTGATTTAAGAAGTCATGTAATAATAAAAATTAATTTATTTTTATCGCATATCAAAAAAAATTAAAGCATCTTTACGATATAATTTTTTTTAAATATCAATTTCATTAACACCCTAAAAATGTAAATATAATAGTGCTCATTATTTTGATATTGATAGTCCTTTATCTGTAATTTATATTACATCAAAAAGATATAGGTAACACGGACTCTACGATGGAAATTAAAATACTTGAAATATAGATTTGAATAAATAAATAAAAGTTGATACGAGATTTAATTGTATAAGAGTTGTGGAATTTAAATGATTAGTGGGTATAAGGTAACTGGTGTTATTTAATATGCACTGTTTTGATTTCGAATTTTTATTAATGTCGATTCTTGTGAATATCAATTTTCATTGAATGCAGCCACCTTGTTTCAATTTTATTTATCGGTGGAGCGATCTAGTGCAAACTAGGGACAACAAGAGCAGAAATCTGTAATTTTTTAATATCCGATTTTCTGACTAGGCATGCGTTCGAAGATAAAAGTGCATCTAAAATTAACCGACTGTGTTGTGCGTGACGCCATGACGAGTCGGATGCGAATAATGAAAAACATATTCGTAGGTAATCAATGGCAGTTAAAACGTGAACTATTGTTCGATTGGGAATACTTAGTTATTAAATCATTGGGAAATACGATATACACCCCTATATTTAAAAAGCGACCACGTACAAAATTGCAGATCATAATGAAAAAAAAGTTAAAACGAACGTATCTAGCTCCCAACATTCTATTCCAAAACAAGCTATTCTACAATCCTTTGATGATTTCCTGGTCTAATCTACAATCAGTCATATATGGTAGAGCAATAACAACGATTTTTGACTTAGTGTTTATATGTATACCAGAATAAAGAAAACAAGGTTTCGAATTTCCCAGCTACAATTCACAGATTACCACACACTGCAATTTGTAATAGCAAATTGCAATTTCTCCTGGAAGCTGTGTGCCGGCGACATGCTCTACTGCAGGTTTTTTTGGCTTCTTAAACGGGATTTAAAGTAGGCCGTCCAGATTTTTTTTAAATGAAAAGAGTACATTTTGACGAAAT
This sequence comes from Kuschelorhynchus macadamiae, assembly GCA_030620095.1. NCBI lineage: Eukaryota > Metazoa > Arthropoda > Insecta > Coleoptera > Curculionidae > Kuschelorhynchus > Kuschelorhynchus macadamiae. The sequence continues at coordinate 100,562 of JAUTXW010002211.1, read as the reverse complement.
GTAAAAATAGGTACCAGCGTATAATAATTAAGTAAAGTCTTGTCACTTTGGCAGAATTCAATGACTTTCAATAATAATTATAATACACATAATAATATGGACTAAAAATAACAAAAATAATTAGAAAATGGCACCAGATTTCGCAAAATAGAGATCATTTGTCTCAGATTTCTCATAAGTGGCTCCAGCACAGAGCTTGCGCGTCATGTTTTTGCGGGGATTTAATCAACGAGCGAAATACAAAACTGAGGATCTTTTCTTTTTTTTATCATCATGTAAATTTTGAGTTGCGGCCGAAGGGCCACCAAATACGTAAAACCCATTAAACGTTTTTTTGTCATCGCAAAACTTCTCCTCGCCCAGATGAGCCCCAACCATCGTAAGTAGTTAATTCGGCCTTGTTGCTTCTAGAAAAGCAGCCTCTATAACACAACATACGAGTCCCCTTTTAATACTCATAGTTTATAAAATTATGATTAACACCACGATACACTTACAACGGTATGCCCACGCCGGTCTCTTCAGCATTCAGCAAGAAAATAAAATTGAAGTCTACAAATATCAGATTATCTAAAGTGCTCATCGTGAGGATTCGTGAAATTTATTTTGATTAAAATAATTAATTAATTTAAAATAAAAGTTAACAATGCTGTAAGTAAAATAATTGCAGGGGAAACTTCCATTCATATTTTATAACATTTGTTACTTGAGTTGCTGCACTAGTGCCATCTATTGACATTTTTGGTTTTTACTTGCAATTGAAAAATACAACCAGGTTCAAAAGTGCCCTATACAGGTAGCAAAAACCATATCAACAATCCACATTTTTGAATTATAATTTTAATCTCGATTTCTACTGCCTGCAACTGCACAGGTAGAACGTAATAAACAGTATTAAAAATAAAATCTATAGACTCAAAATAATTAGTTTAATAATTTTAAAAACATTTTATTGAAGCGTAAATTCTACAAACGTTTTTAAATGACAATGCATTACGGCCATTAGACTCCCAAACGCTGTACATCGATGTGACGTACTTGCGCGTGAAAGACGAGTTTAAATTCGGTCCGTATCAACGTCTTTTATTGCACAAATGATATTAAAAATTCAGCAAGCAAGATTATGTTAGCGCAATACGCAAACTAACGAAGTCGGCTCATACTCCAGAGCACAGAATACCAGACCAGAGGAACTCCAGAATTTTACAAACCTTTTTGGGCGAGAAGACTTCTCTTTCGTATGACGACACATTCGCAAATTAATTTGGGTTGTCGAACACACTCACGCAAACACATTATGTTTCTTTTGAAAGGCTATAGATGGCGAAACTTCCGATAATAAAAATCCATTCGAGGGGCTTGTATTCAATCGAAATTGATATCAATGAAAATTGGTTTCAGTGAAAATAGATAATCATAGAAATTGCTGTAAATGAAAATACCATTCATAAAAATTGATAGTCGGTTATATTGTTTCCTACAGAATACTACAAAGGTATTCGTTAAATATTCGATAAATATTGATATCAACAAATTTGTAAGTAATAAAATTATATTATATTAAATAAAATGCATTTTAATTATAATAATATAATGAAAATTGAATTAATTTTGTAAAGACCTATCCAAATATCCTGACATACATGTTAATAGCTAAATCAAATTAATTGATTGTTAAAAATCTATATGAAGGCTTTAGCTCTGGATGTTCCATGGATTCAGTCAAAATTACATTTGTATTATAATATTATAAAATAAATTACCATAATGAAGTCCCATTCAATTTAAATTAATACCGGGCATATAGCAGACTAAAAAGTAAAACGGCGTTCCATAGAAAATGTACAAAATATTTAAATAAATAAAAAAGTTTGCATGTCGACGATTGGCGCAGTCTAGCTTTATAGCTACTCTAATGAACCAATCCATGACAAATAATATTCTAAATCTAATCTAACCGTAGTCATGGTAAGCAGTAGTATTTTTATATATTTAATAAAGTTGGGTGCAATAAGAACAGATCTTTTATAAATCATAAAATTGTGCCCCTGGCAGTCAACTATTATTTTAATAAACAAAATTATCTGTGTTTTGCAGATCCAAAAGGTATTTCCTATATTTTACCTTGAATACCGACACAATCTAAATTGAAAAATTCGACAGGAAGCGCATTATAAGATCGAACAGCATTGTATGAAAAAGATCTCTGAAACATGGCGCTCTGGTGATGAGGCATAGTTAATTTGTTTCTACCTCTTACATTTCTTCCATGTATTTCACCACGAAAAAGTAATCGTTCGCGAACAGAAGTGGGGGCAGAAGGATCACTAATACATTTAAATAAAAAACTACAAAAATGAAGGTTTCTATGAGCATCCATTCGTAACCAGTTGACTTCTTTATACATAAGTGAAATGTGATCATATTTTCTTAATCCAAGAACAAATCGAAAGCAGTTATTTTGTATTTTTTGTATACGAGACCGACTCTCCTGATCTAGACAAAACCCATATAAAAAGTCGCAATATGAAAAATTAGATAGAACAAGAGACTCACATAAGTTCCCACTAAGTTTTTTAAGGAATTATAAGCTCTCTCCCCGAAAAGCAAAATTTTGGCCTGCCAGGAAGAGTATAATGGATATTATTCTTTTCAACATATTTTTGCAATGCTCTTTTATTAAATTTAACACTTTCTGGTGCGTGGCGTAAATGGTAGTGTTGTTCTCAAAGGATTTCTGAAGTATTTTCCACTTATTACAATTCATGACATGTATTTTGCTAACTTCATGAGAAGTTAGGATGTCTAAAAGATGCTTCCAATCCCGAAAAACGGCCGCCCCGGGCCTCTAAGACGGCTCTGAAGCTGGATTTATAAACTTGACGTTGTCGTTAAGGTGTCGTAGGTGTTACGGCACTGTTGCTGTTTTAGTTTTTAATTCTTGCATGTGGCATGTGTCAAATCTCACATCAAAAAATATACATAACCAATTAAATATACGAACCAAAAAATGTATATAACCAATTAAATAACATATCGTTTTAATAAAGTAAAAAATCAAAAACAGAAAATAACACAAACATCAAAACAACGCCAAGCATAAACAAAACAGATTAAAAAGGCATCTTCTGTTAACTAAATTGTATTTCAATGCGCATATTTAACATGTGATTGTATGGCGCATATTTACTGGTCATCTACCAACATACCGCGAACAGCAACAGTAAAACTTAAAACTTGGTCGTAGCAACAAATGACGACAGCAACAACCTTTACAAATTTTAGAAGTCTATAAAACAACTTAAAACATGTTGTCTTCTTCCGGTTTTTGTTTATTGAAAAGCTGTAATCTTTTCGAAATCCTAAATTTTATTACTGTTTTTTTAAACCAACGGTTTTTACTTTCCTCGTAATCGTGAAAAAAATCACCTTCCGAGATTTTTTCAGATCTTCACGTTTCAGCATCCCTAGATCACCGTCGGTCTCCTGGTTTTAAAAAACTACTGATTCAACTGGCTTTAAATTTTAAACAAAAATCATATATATGGGGATTATCTGGTAAGAATTTGATAAAAATCTAATACGATGGAACAAGACAGTAGCCTAATAAAATGTTAATTAACATTTTTTTACAGTAATCAAGTGTGGCATAAAAATTAAGTGGTACGATTTTGGTACGAATCCAAAATGGCAAACTTCAGTGGCGTGACTATACCCTCGCCAGCCTCCGTAACGTGGGGGGGGGCACTGATGCTAGGGTGCCCGGCGATAATGTGTAATGGAGCCCAAGGAAACCTATGGATGCCCTTTTTTATTGTTATCATTTATTTTTTGTCGGTAGGTGCATATGGAGGACCCCCCAAATTTTGTGCATAAATAAAGTGTTACAAACATTTTGATACGAATCCCATATAGAAGAACAAAATGGCGACCTAATAAAGAGTTTAAAATATCAGTCAGTACTACTTATTTAATTCAATTTAAATTTTGTGTAAAATCAAATGTGACTCAGGGATAAGCTGGTAAGATTTTGCTACGATTCCAATATGACGGAACAAAATAGCGGCCTAGCAAAATATATAAAACGGCAATGTTAAGGTACTATGTATACAATTATTATAACTTTAAATTCTATGTAAAGGTCCAGACAATCAATAAGGCAGAACCAAATGGCGGACTAATAAAATGGGTAAAAAATCAGTATCAGCCCATAATATCAATAATGTACATTTTATACAAAAAAATTAAATGACATATTAATAAAAAGAAGTTCCCTCTTTATGAACTCTTCCTTTTATTAATGAAAATAAAAGATTCCCCAATGTGTATATGCACAGTACTGAACTTAAGGAGAAGCGCCTTTAGTCCTTAAGTCCCTCCCCCCTCAATCAGAAAACTTAGATCCGCACCTAAAGAAAATAGATAACTACGTGAAGAATTAAACTGTGTCATACTTAGAAATGGGTGTTTTATAGATAGGTCAGCGACATATCGAATAATAATAGGTGAATAAAAAATATCGATATATTGCTAGGTATCGATAAGTGCCGATAGGTGTGCAATATTGCCGATAGGTATCCGATGATGCATGATAAAATCGATAGGTAGCTGAGAACATTGATGATTATGGATATTCTTTCTATTAGATAGCAAAAAAACAGGTCGAACAAATTATGCGCCCCATAGGAAAGTTAGGTCTTTTTTGGCTCCTCAATATTTTTCGCGAATATACCTATAGGTGGCACTCAAGTATCGATAGGTAGGGTCAGCAAAAGGTAGAATTACCTATCGATAACTCAATAACTATCGACATCGATTAATAAGATATATCGATAGCTTATGTTTTCCCGCCTATCGATAGGTTAAATCTAATATCGCCCATTCCTAGTCATACTTCACATTCCTTAATAAAGTAAGGATTCTAAACGTTCCGATAAAGTAAATTTACCGATTTTTATTAAATGAAATGTCTTTTTGTAGGGCAGTGGCGCACTAGTAAAGTATAGAACATGCTCCTGCTCAACTATATTAGTTTAAAGCGTCGAAGGAAAGTATTAAAAACAATTTCTTGATGGGCTACTGCCCTTGTTTATAAATATAGACAAGGCTACTGCTTCAGAGCCGAGGCTATATTTCGTGTGACGATGAATATCCTCTCTCGCCAGACTAATGCGTTTTCTATCGGTGACCCATATCGACCTGACACACTGCAGGGACCATGTAGTTTATGCGCAGCACCTGAGTCAACAATTCAAATTTCGATGGAAAAAGGAACTACATATATAAAAGAAATGATATTTAAATCAGAGAGGCAATATTTTTTCAAAATAAACCAGTTCCAAACTAGGAGGAGGTGACAAAAATCGTTCTGTTTTCAACCTTTGCTTCAGCTAAATATACAACCTAATTTTAATTTAATAAAATGTGGTCTAGTATTAAATAATATGCTACATTTAAAATTTAGCAGTTAGTGCACATCGTTGGTAAAATCCATTGATTAATATTATTATTTAGTAATTAGTGTCTAACAAAAACTAGGTAATCCAAACATTTTTTATTTACCCCAGGTGTAATATGCGAAAAATGCTTACAACTATTGGCTGTTATTTTTAAAAATTCCTAAAAACTATATCGAACTTCCCTACTGCATGTAAAATAATTATTTTAAAACTCAAATATCCTGCCAATCCACTACAAATGTTTCGTCAGTTCCTGTAAGTTGAGTGAAATATTTTTTCCCAATGTGCTTTTAGATAAAGGAAAAATAAACTTAATGAAATATATATGTGAATAACTTTTTAAATGTAATTAAACGTCTCGTTTGCTGTAATAAATTAAGGTAAATTGTTCATTCGAAAAAGAGAATAAAAGCGAAGGTCATTTCAGACGGTTCATTTGTACAGAGAGGCAAAATCGTTAAATTTACTATGTTTTTCTTCATTCTTCAGAGCTGTTTAATTACATATTATGCTCACATAGTAAGTGGATCATTCCACTGGCTTCTCAGGGTAAATTTGAAGTTTCGAAAACCAAAAGAGGTATTGGCATGCCCCAGCTATTTTTTGCATGATTTTTTTTCCAATGTTCATGACTTATAGTTTTCTACAAAAATGTTTCAGATTTTTCTTCTAATGTATTTTTCTAGAGGGCAAAGAAAAACAAGTTTCTTAGTTTTTGAATATATTTTTTCTACCCTATACCCAAGTCCTCCAGTGGCGTGCATAAAGTTGAAATATACAATATTTATATGGGCTCTGTGGAGATTAGAGATGTTTTTTAATACAACGATGAACGAAGTGGACAAATGCTAATTCTCTTCCACGGACTGAATAAGTAAATTATGTTATCGAAACAGTTTTGCAACTTTTTCAGAAAGTTATTTCCCAAGTAACACAGTTTGGAGTTTATTTCTGCCCCAGGAAAAAATAAAGTTATTTTTTATACTTTTAAACTACCTTTTGTTTGTTTTCTGGCATTTTAAAACATTTTGTTTTCTTCGTTACAAAAGCAGCTGCATAATTCTCTTTACAGCAAAGGAAGTACGCAACTTGGCTGTAAAAGACGTTTTTGCTACAAGTGTGGAAAGCAGCGTTTAAAATACTGGAGCCAGGGCCGGTCCTGGAGGGTATGGAGCGAATGCATCGCACGCGGGCGGCAAAAGTTAGGGGCGCCAAAATCATTACACGGGAAAACTCCCGCGAATCGTATAACGATTATCCATGGAGTATTTTTTATTTTATTTGCAATGTAAAGAATCCCTATCAACACGACGACGCCAGATCATCAATATTTTAATCAAACCATTTTTGAGTGGTACCAGCCTGTTGAGCGGCGACGAAGACGATGGCTTTAGATGTGTTCATTTATTAACGATAAGCAAGATACAAGAAAAGCGCGGTAAGAGAAGGAAAATCTTGAATCAAGTTCCTCGAGCTCAGCCGTGAATATTGTTTTATAGTGATTGCCACAACTACTGAAATTTCAGTAGGTCTACCGATATTGACTTCCAGCTACCAAAATTTTACAACAATTTCTCTCGAATGCCAACTTGCGAGGAAATCGTAAGGAAATATTCAGTCCAGCCGATAGATAACGCGACCGGCGCGACCGCGACGAGGCGGCGGCGACAGGACATTCGGGAATTCCCTGACCAGAATTAGAACACAATAAGATCCGCTTTGCTTGCTTTCAAAATTAAATAATCAGTTTATTAACAAAAAATATTCTTCATGACATTTTAAAATGCCTAAAAACAGCAAAATATTACTCCATAATTTTAGATGAGACTCCCGATGCTGGTCACGTTGAGCAACTTACTTTTATAATACGATTTGTCTATTGTTTTTCAACATTTTTTAGGATTTTTTAAAGTTGTCAATACTACAAGAAAAGGACTTTTCAAATTTTTAACTCAAGAAATACTCCCAAAATGTGTAATTAATTTTAATGTATGAGGGGTCAAGGATACGACAACGGTGCAAATATGTCTGGTAAACATATAGGCCTTCAAGCTCAAATACGAAATTTTAACTGTAGTGCATTATTTGTACCTTGTTCAGCCCATACCTTGAATTTAACTATCAATAACGCAGCTAAAATTACATATGAGAATGTTGTTTTTTTTTCAATCATTCAAGAGTTGTTCAATTTATTTTCCACCTAACCCTACAGGTGGAATATTTTAAAACAAAATTTCCCAAATTTGTCGTTAAAATCAGTAAGCAAAACAAGGTGGGAAAGCAAAACTAAAGCTATTCGTCCTTTAAGATAGCAGTTAGATGAAATTGTAAAAGTTTAGATTATCTGATAAATGATGACTCAAGAGATATAAGTACTAAGCACGCCGCACAGTCATTATAAAAAAAAATGAAAAATTTTAAATTCATTTGTTTTAATTTTAATTTGGCATGGTTTCCCATTAAAAATCAATATAGTTAGGAGCAAAATGTGAATTTAATCGAATGTCATAAAGGAATAAAAAATCTTATTAATTATTTTATTCAAAAGTGATCCGATGAAGAAATTGAATCCTTCATGGATGAAGCTACGTCAGAAGCCGAGAAGAATGAAGTAGAGCAAACATTTCCCTTAACGCAACAAAAAAAAACAAGCTTCAATTTTTGTAGGAAAGCACTGATGAAACTGTTTTGAGTCCTAAGCAACAATTTAAAATAAATTTCTATTTTCAAATCCTGGACACAACCATTCGATCTTTACAAAGTTGATTTGAGGGTATAAATAAATAATACGATTTATTTGCAATTTTAAGCAACTTTCATAACTTAGACTCAGAAGTAATAAGGCAATCATGCATTGATTTGGATATAGCTTTGCGAAATGATGATAATACATGCAAATATATTGAAGGAATTGATTCATATAACGAAGTTGTGTCTTACAAAATTTTTAATCCCAATTCGAATACAGCTGCTGACTCACCTCTAGACATTTTGAATATCATTACAAATAATAACCAAAGTGCTTTCTTTCTAAACCTATTTATTGCCCATAGAATATTTCTAACCTTACCTAAATCAGTAGGTTCAGGGGAAAGAAGTTTTTCCAACCTAAAAATATAAAAAATTGTCTAAGAACATCCATGAGCCAAGAATTAGCAATAATATCGATTGAAAATCAAATTTGTGAACCCACCGATCACAACGAAATGATCAACGTATTATACCTATATTTGATATGTATATTTTTTTAACAGTAGTTTTCACTATTCGCACAATCCCTTTGTATTTTATGTGAATAAAATACATATTGTGTTGAGTAGATACTGTATACTTTTTACATCTTAAAATTATCTAAGGGGCGGAAAAAATATCCTACACGCAGGCGCTGGACCCCCCAGGACCGGCCCTGACTGGAGCAATGCCAAATCCAGTTTATTCCGTATGTTTCTTAAAAGTATAGTTTATAACTACAGAAGTTGCAACTGAAGTTATTTGGCTGTTTTGTCATCTGTAATGCATATGATACATCTATAACATGACTAGGAAACAAAAAAAGACTTCTGCCTATTTTTGAGGTTATAATTTGCCGTTTTTATTTTACGAGGTTAAGCTTTTGCGTTGACGTGTTCCTCAAAGATCATCGTCGACCTCCAGTTTAATACAACCCTTAAATATAAGTAAAAAAATCCTAGAGGTGGCGCATATAACAACAGAGTACAAAAAATAAATAATGATTTCGAGTAGAAATTTAATTAAGTTATCTAGTATACCTCCTCTAAAAAGAATGTGTTTTGTAGGTGATCGTATTTTATGCATTAGAAAGAATTTTTTAGTCCAGGTTAAGATTTTTGTTTTTTTTTTGGTCTTGTCGAAAAACATGAATTCTATCACACATACACGCCGTGACGTTAAATTTGGGAACGAATTAGGCATATAAATATTATGGATGGACTTTCTTACCTAAAAATTGTATCTCTTATATACCACGTAACTATCTGGAAGTAGACACTACCAAACAAATATGACTTTGATTTCAAAATATGGCGGACAATCCCAGCATGAGCCAGCATCGCATTCGCCATTTTCGAGAAACATTATCTAAAAAAAATATCAATGTTTATTGTACTATTCGAGACTTTTTTTTGGTATACTTTAAAACATACTGAATTTGCAATGTTTTTTACTAAAAATACATTTTTTTCTAAAAATTATTTTTTATAAATAATAAATTGGGTTAATTTTCATATTTTTGTGGAAGTTTTACATCAACATTTAACAATAAAATGTTTTTCCCACTTGAAGATATATACCTACAATACAAAATGTTTTCTTATGCAACAATTGACTAAAGTAATGGAGATATTTCATGACCTACTGGGTATTGGCAGTGAAAATGTAATTTATTTTTCTAAATATCAGCCCGAGTATCATAATATTAATGAAATAAAAATTAAATTAGGAACTACTTTCTTCTTGCTTTAAAGTTTTATTTTTTGTATGTTGTGGCAACTCTGAAAGGTATGACTTTGAATGAACTATTTTTCTGAAAACTGTTTTTTTATTGTTTACTTAAAGCCAAAATGCAGCTATGAAATTTTACATCCAAAAATAGCCGTAGGGTATACGTTAAAGAGAAATTCCAGCTTTATAATAAACATTACACTGGCTGGTTGCCATCAGCCTTTACAGACGCAAAAAAGGGCTATTTAGATGATACAACGTTGCGCAAACGATGCCGTACTAACTATTTGGAAAGTTGTAAATGCTATAATGCTGTCACAACCTGTAGCGGCTATTCATGTGAAGTAGGTGAAGTGCTACTTCACCAGGAAAAATAAACAAGCAAACATCTAACTATATTTATTATATATCTCTTAAAATTTTAGTTTTTACATTTATTTATTCACCTAATTGGTCAAAAATAAACCGTATATCTCGAATAAATATTTTACTTGACCGTTCGCGGCATGTCTTTTTAAAACTTTCAATCGAACGTTATTATAACGACTATAACAGTGGCACAAACCGCTTTGCCTTTGCTGGAGGTGCTATGTTTAGTTTACGATTTTCCTACTATGTTGCCATGACAACGCGTACGCGATGACGTCGACCGCATGGAAGAATAAAGTTAACCAGCGCCATACAACGCTCTCGGTGAATTGCAGGTGCAGTACACTGCACTCACGTGTCGTTCAGTTTGCGGTGGTGGTGGTTTAAGTTAATAATGTGATTGTTCAAGACTGGAATAAATTAAAAAAGTCTTTGAATTTATTACTACTAAATGTGACAAATCTGATGAAAAATCAATGCGCTTTGCAAAAGGATTTTTAGGTGAGATGAACGATTTTGAATTCACGTTTCTGGCATTAGTGTTTAATGACATTTTCTCAATGACAGCCATATTATTTGACGTTCTTCAAAAAAAATCGCTAGACATTCATTTTGCATATCCAATATAAAACGCTGTTGTGAGGCGCTCTGTAAAAAAAGGAGTGAAAATTTTTTTAATACCATGTTTGATAAAGCAAATTCTATTACAAAAATAAATCATTACAAAGGCGAGCTTGCTAAGCTTTCACCTGAAGAAATTAGGGCTAAGTATAGAACCCTTTTTTATGAAATATTGGACCATATTTTAATGGAAATGACACTAAGATTTCAAGACTGTGAATAACTTACATTTTCATGTTTGGCAGGTTCTGCTAAATTTTCCGAATATAGTTTAATTTTCAAAAAGTCAACGACTTAAAAATGAGTTTGGTCTTATTTTTGCCAATGAGAGTAATTGGGATATATCGGTGCAAGAGCAAGTGAAAAAAATTAATGAAAATAAATATATTCTTACCGAAGCATATAAATTGTTTTCACTTATTTTGACAATACCGTCGACAAGTGATTCAGTCGAAAGAAGTTTTTCTTGCTTCAAATGTGTAAAAACTTATTTAAGAAATACAATATCTCAAGAAAGATTTACTTCTCTTGGCAATATTTCAGTTCAAAAGGAATTTCTGCAGGAGATTAGAGCAACCCATCCATTTTATGAGGATGTTATCAATAAATTTGGTGCTATGAAGGATAAGATAATTGATTTAGTATAGAAAATTTAGGTAAGTCGTAAAAAATATTCTACCCCCTCCACTTCATTTGCACTTCACTTACTTTTTCTCCCGCGAGCCGCCACTGGTCACAATGCCACAGACAGTTTACACTAGTTTACAGTTCACTGTATTAGTTGGGTTCTTGTCTAAGTAACACCCTAAGCTGTAAATTGCCTATGGCAAAGTCACTTAAGCAAAAATTTCAGCTATTTAGCTACTATAGCAATTTTGGCATTTAAAGATAGTTTCCAGCTATATTCATGACAGCTATGTTTTGTAGAAAATACATTAAAACACAATAATTTTGGCTCTGTATAACAATCATATATATTTTATGTGTTTCAATATAGTTTTTGACTGCGTAGGCTTTATTAATTTTACTTATTCAAATAAACAAAATTTTATATCAGCAAATAATATTAATGACGGCTTATATTATTCCTTACTTACATTATTTGCATGACAAGTTTATTCAAATATTGGACAGCCTGTCCATACTGACAATAAAATTATTGATAAACAAATTACACTTTTTTTGGAAAAATCGGGATAACTCAAAAAAGTAAAGATATATCCAAAAATTGAGAAACATGTTTTTCTTTTAAGTTACCCTCCTTAAAACTATATTAGAAGAATAATTCGAAACATTTTCGTAGAAACCTGGACGTCATGAATATTGGAGAAAAAATTATGCGTTTCTTGTACACCCTGTATAAAAAAATCAACCTATTAATTTGGAAAAAAATATGACTGGTTTATTCACAATTTTTTTTCTGTTAAATGCCAGCAGGCGCAGGCATACCACTCTTGGTTTTCCAAATATTTGACTTCAGAATTACCCTAAAAGGCTAGTGATCCACCTATTATGAGCAGCAGTTTAGTTTGAATTTATAAATTAGTCCTTATTTATCAATAAACTTTTATATTACAGTACCAGTGGTTGCCACTCTATGTAGAACTGTAAAGGTATACTGGGCATTTCATTTTAAAACCAGAAAACAAGACAAGTGTGCAAGAGTTAAACTATTCCGCAAAATCACAATAGATAATTATTCGAAAAACCCGGGTATGCCCTATGATAACTAAATGAAAATACCTACAACCATATGTCTACAACCTAACCAATAACATTAAAGTCAAATGTCTTTATCTTTGCCACACTGCATTAACTTTAGACTAAAATCTCCTGAAAAACTGATTATATCTAATTCAATTCACTCAAAACAAACTAAATGATCATATGTACGGGTACCAATTTTTTAATGACCAAGTTTCTTACCTTCATGTATAAAATACTATACTAGGCCTATTTCGACAAAAACTATCAAATAATCACTGCGTTGTTTAACAAAACTGTTTATTAAATAATTGTTTACAACCTACCAATATTTATATTATTACTACCACCATGAAGAATATTCCAGGAATTTCTAAAAAATACCCGCTGCTCATGCGCGAGAGCCCAGTTTTTTGTGGTTTTGGATTTCCTGACTGTAAAGTGTAAATACATTAAAAATATATTTAGTTCCTATACGTTATTGTTAATTATTATAGCAAAAACAAAACCTGCAAAAACAAAACCTCTATCCTTACTTATTCCTTGACCTGACTTAAGAATGTTTTTAATTTTATTCTGTACAAAGTTAAACTCGAGCTGTTAAAAACCTTTTTGGTTCATGTCCTGCCATCTATCAGCAAACTTGAAGTACTCTCATTACATATCTCTATAGTCAATAACACTTGACTGTCCTAAAACTTCGTCCAATAGATGAGGCAACTGTAATTTTATTGATTAAATAGGTAAGGGTTCTCGAACCAAAACTCACATTCTCCAGACCCAGTGGCGGATTAAGATTATTTGAGATCTGGGGCGGTCTTTCATTTTAGGCCTCCTTTTTTTTTATAGGATGGCCATTTTTTTAGTTTTCGTGTAGGTAATCGTGGAAAAATCATCCTCCGGATTTTTTCAGATCTGTTTTTTAGGGTCCCTAGACAGATCCGGAAAAACATTCGCGGTGGTCTGTATTTGCGCGGCATAACTCAAAAACTACGTATCCGATTTACTTCAAATTTGTCTTAAAATTCAAGGGTTATATGGTGGCGGAATAGTAACATTTTGGTAAAGTCCAATATGGTGGATAAAAATGACGGCCGAAGAAAATATTTTAAAAATTAGACTTAAAATATTACTTATCTAATTGTCTTACATTTTTTTCCCAGAAACCAAGTGTGAAATTGGAAACTATTCTTTAATTTTAAGAACTCGCATATTGAATTTTAATATTTTTATTTTTTAAATTATCTAATCAGCTGTGGTTTATATGGTCTATGGGGCAGTATCCTGTAAATATGCCGAATATTAAGAAGAGGCGCTTTTTTGCCAGATCATCTAAATTTTTTTTCGTATGGTAATTTTGATTTAAGAATCATTTTGTTAATTTTTTTTCAAATTTCTTAGTATGTTCTTAAAATTGAATGCTTTGCTATATAGGAAAAAGACAACTTTTTGTATGTTTTAGAGAAAAAAGGACTTTGAACAAAAAAGAGGACTCCTTTGTCCTCCGCATTAGAGGACGGTTAGCATACCCTAATAATAAGGCTATTTCTTGTTTCATTCTGTGTTTTGAAAAGAAGTATTTCTTTCCTTATGTTGATGGGTAACACTGCTTATTACGGATTTTTGTGTTAGAAGTTACATAATTTAAACACCTAGTGCATTTTCAAAGGAGAAATTGAAATTAGCCACCGTATCTTACCTCTAAGGACAGAATTTTATCATAATCCACGTTTAAATCTTTATGTGAGGGCGGAGGCGCTAGAAATATTTTCTTCATACCTTTTTCCTTCTGCATTGCAAAATATTGGTGGCGCCATCTATTACTAGGCATATTTAACACTACTTCACAAGCATATAGAAGTCTGGCAATGTTATTTGCTTGCTGCTTTATAATGTATTCTTACCCTTAAACAAATACTTTTTGACCCCAAAATCTTAAATCCCAGAGTTCATTTTGTCGATTTTTTGATCCAATAGTAGTTATAATTTATTGCCATTTTACTGCAAAATCATATTGATAAGGATGTTTGTGACATGCTTGCACTAATTGCCAATTTGCTATTTGATACCTTTATAGGTACGTTTCATTTACGTGTATCATTGTTTAATGGCTAATTATACTTATCAGATTTATATTGGTAATGTGAAACGAACACCTGCATCCTGCTTCTAGAGGTATATGAAATTCTACTGCTATTTTGGGAAAGGTTAATAAATTTAACTGTTTTTGTTACAATTTGTACTATTTGCGGCATATTTCTACATTCAAAGATTTCGAATTGGAAAGTATCAATTTTTTTCTAGCGCGGGTGTTTTAAAAACCACGATTTTTGTATAATTATAATCATCAAATTAATTGCACAGTATTACTTATTCCCATATATTTTAGTGAGAGTGGAAAATTTGAAAATTATTTATAATAAAACTTGTATTCAAATCTAACGAAAAACTGCATAAAATGACAAAATAGACAAAGGCAACTCAATATTTGAGTATTACCCAGCATGCACTTCGTAAGGGAGTGGGAGCAAAAGCGAATGTCTACCGTAAGTAGAGTTGTGTATTGCTCTGGGAATAGTTTTTCTGCTTATAGTGAAAAATACGTAAAACTAGAACTACAGATGAAAATAGTGACATTCCCAGGAAACTTTCGGTTATAGAAATGTGGCATTTGATGAAAAGTAACAAGCAAAGACCGTGATGTTTAGTGGCGGTATTTATTGGTGACGTAGTCTCCATTATACCTGTACGGGGTTTTTGTGTGACCTTCCAAGGCCCCAATTAAAAACATGATAGGTTTGTGAATATATTTGTTTTATGTTTACATTTGTATTGCATGACTTTAGACCAGACTTGTTTATTGTTGCTCATTTAGGGTGGAGAATCTTATGTCACGAGTTGTCCACTCTAGGGTCAGTACTCGTATTTCTGTAGAATGTAAACAGATTTAGCCCCGCCCCGAAGGCCCAGATTCTTTAAGATGCCCTTTGTATTCTTATTAAATATCTTTTTATGTTTTATTTCAATTATTTCATACCTAATTTATGTCAGAAGTTATGACTAAAATTGTTCATTCATAACTAACCTGGGCCTATGGAAACCATATTTGAGATCAATTATTGTTTTGATTTTCTTTAGGTTAGTTCATATACTTATAATATATCTATAGGACAAAATGGAAATAGGTATATTTTTCTCTAGCGTTCGGTCGAAATTTGGACTACAGTTTAATTAATGATTTGATTAGATTTAAGAGAGAATAAGCAGTGAAGATGAAGATGTGAACAAATTTCTTAGTAACCGCAATGAATAACTATTTTCAGAATTCTTCATCAACAACCAATTTGTACTTACAGAAACCAAATTGTAAATCATATTTGATAATTGTAAATTAACTATATTGCATTTGTTTAGTTGTAAAGTGGAAAAAAAGTGCTTTAGTTATATAATTTTTAGAAATTCCTTTTAACTTGGTTTTAAAGTTAATGATTTCAGCAAACTTGTTATCTGTATGCTAAATATTGAGGTAAATATCTGGTTCCCAAAAGAGGTTAGATCAAGGGTTACATTCTTCAATTTATTTGAAGAAATCGTGATGAACCAATTGGAGTCTTACTTGGAAGTACTTTTACTAGTAGCCAAAATAGTTTTCAGGACAATTAATTTACAAATAGTAGGTTCTCACTTTGACATTCCAGATTTTGTTTTTTAATGTTTTTATGTAGCAACAATGGATGTACTGGCAGAGTCAGTAAATTTAATTATCTACTTTTCAGAGAGATGGAACAAAAATGATCTTACAGGAAATGTTAATGAAACAAATCATATGACCAATTTACAGGGTGAAGGTGATAACTTGGATATAAAGCTAAATAAGTTGCCTATATTTTGCGGATTTGTATATATTTTTTTGTAATTTGATCATAATACATTTTCTAAGTCATAAGTACAGTTTGTTGTATTCTTAAATATAATAGAATCAAATAAATTGATCTAAAGAAATTAGATCGTTTGATTTTGGGTGCAAGATTAAAGTGGATAGAGAATGTTGAATACATTTCTGACAAGTTTAATTCAGCATACTGAGTATGTTTTCATTGCAATTTTAAATAAGTAATGAGGTCCTAGCACTTAATGAATGTCTATTATGCATTACCTCACACTTTATTATCAAATGTTGCATACTAGAAAAAATTTGAAAGAGATGTGAAGCACTACCTTGCCTAAAGTTACTAAGTAACTTGTTAGTGAATATTGTAATAACTATTTAAGTTTTTGTCTTTTTCCTGACATTGGTAAATATTTACATTGTAAACCTATAGATATGGCTTGCAGAATAAATAAAATATAAATTAGGTAAAGAGTTAAAACTTACAGAAAAATATAGAACTCTGTATCTTCAAAATTGAAAAACCACACATAAAATACTAGATATTCGGTATTCTGTTAAGGATGAGGCAAGGGGGATGGGTGACTAATTAGGTTCATATTATGTAGTTATATATTTTTGTACTATAGTAACCAGAACTTACCTTATAATCAAAACTCGTTTTATTATGAATGAAATGAAACATATTACAATTTATACAATATTGCCAAATATATGTATATATATATATATATATATATATATATATATATATATATATATATATATATATATAAACTGTGTATTGTGGAAATCATTATGAAAGATGTTCTGGGTAAAGGCCAATTTACTCACTTTTTTAAATTTATTTTTGTTCATATTCATTTTGTGTTTATTTTCTATTTTTCATTTTTTATGTTGTTTGTCAAGCTGAAAGTTAATGTTCTCATGAATAGTTATTTTGTACATGTGCAAAAAAGAATTTATTTATTTCATATCTACCAATCATTCATATTGAAACAAATATATATTTTTCATTCACAGTTTTTGTCCTAACACACATACATATCAGGCACATAGCCAGAAATTCGGTTCGCGGGGGGAGCGGGGGGGGGGGCGTTTCCAAACTGTCAAATCTTAGGAAAATTAGGAAGAAGCATACCTTTATCAAAGTATTTTATTTTAGAGTTTCGGGGAGGTCCAGTCTCCCAGGAGTTTCTCCTGGCTAGGTGACTGATACATATAAACATTCATTTATTTATGATACCAAAACCTTAAATAAAACCACTGCTTCAGTACTATAGTACCCATACCTATTTTTGTTTTTAATTGTTAATTTATTTTTATTTAATTATTTATTATAACTTTATTTACATTATCAATAAAAAAAATCAATTATGACATTTATTATTTCCTCCATGACAAGAAGGGTTTTATTGACAAACAGAAATCTTTTTTGGCTTTTGCGCAACTGAATAAATATATTTAACTTTAAATTAATTGAAGCAAATATTTAATAAAATTACATATCTCAACATGTAGACTAGTCTGCCTACGGAATGTTTTGATACATAATATAAACAATATTATTTAAGCAAGCATAAGAAATTGTCATTTACCTTAAGTTTTATAGACACATAGTAGTTGTACAAATACTTTCATCCTATCGGGACTCATCAGTACGTCGATAATAAGACAGAAACATTAAATAATAGAAAAGAATTGATTTCAAAATTTTAAAATTTGTCAGTTTGTTTGACATGTAACCTAGATATGAAAAAAATTATAGTTCGCAGCCATCTATAATGTTATTTTAAAATTTTGAAATCAATTCTTCTCTATTATCTATAGTCCCGATAGGATGAAAGTATTTGTACAACTACTATGTATCTTTAAAAACTTAAGGTAAATGACATAATTTTTTACGCTTGCTTAAATAATATTGTTTATATTATGTATTGGAACATTCTGTAGACAGACTAGTCGACATGTTGAGATATGCACTTTTATTAAATATTTGCTTCAATTAATTTAAAGTTAAATATTTTTATTCAGTTGTGAAAAAGCCAAAAAAGATTTTTGTTTGTCAATCTAAATGCAATAAAAATAAGTTTATCCCTGTTTCACACTTGATTTTAGTGCGAAAATTCTACTCAAGTGGATAAGTAGTTTTTTGATACTGATATTTTAAATATTTCATTGGGTAGGCCATTTTGTTCCATCATAATGGCTCCTTACCAAAATTTTACCAGTTTATTCCTATATCACACTTAACTTTTGTGCAAAATTTAAAATCAATTGAATAAGTAGTTTTAGACTGATTTCTTAAACATTTTAAGTAAATGTTTTATTTTAAATGGCTGCTATTGGGTTCCACTATCTTGGATGCATACCAAACTTTTTTCCAACTGATCACGCTATAACACTTGGTTTTTGTGGAAAATTTGAAAACAATTGATGAAGCAGTTTTTTACATTGATTTTTTTAACATTTTATTAGGCCGCCATATTGGAGTTGTATCAAAACCGGTAATTTACCATATCACATCAAATGTTTGAATAAAATTTGAGGTAAATCTCATAAAAAGTTTTTTTGTAAGAATTTTTATGAGTTTTTATTAGGCTGGAATTTTGTTAAATCAAATTGGATTTACCATATCATCTTCATATGACTCTAAACTTTCAAAATTTGAAGTAAATCAGAAAAGTAGTTTTTGAGCTATGCAGTGAACAAACAGATAGACAGAATGACATAATTCAGAAAACATGTTTTTTGGCCTGTACTGACCCTGAAAAGAAATCTGAAAATATCATGGAGGATGATTTTTTCACGATTGCAATACTTCCCTCCTATGAGAGAAGTAAAAATATTGACTTCTAATCTTTAAGATAAAACAATATACTTTAAATCGGTCAATAAATAGCGCCATGAAAATAAAATGTGTTTTAAAGTTACTTCGATATCCTCTTAAACAAAATGCACTTGATACATTGTTACTAAATAAAAAATGTGAGCTCGAGTTTCTTGGGGGTCTACCTAAAGTCTGAGCTCATACCTCAAATATAACCTGCTAAAAATTATGTAAGGAAATATAAATACTTGAGAATCTTTATCGATACAGTTATTCTCAATTATGTCATGCTGTGGGTAAGTTTATCTTCATAGCTTGTTTGATGTCCAAAGGTGTGAAGTAGTCCTGACTACATCAGACTATTACCCACTAAACAATTCAGGTAAAACTAAAACATTATCAGTTAAACACAGCTTTCTACACTTTCAATGAGTATTTGTTCAAAAATGTAGTGCTGTTAAAATAAAAAATGTTATTTAATAGTCAATACAAATTTCCTTGGTTGACCCATAAGTATGTCTTTATTCATAATCAATTTATGTTTTGTATTTCAGTTATATATTTTATTTTTGGATTGATTCATTTTTACAATATGTAGAAATGGGTCTTTATATGGGTTTTTTAATGGAGCTTTGTTGTTTTGTAATCTTATAAAACTATTTTATTGGCTTTTATCAAACAATTTAATTGTGTAGTTTATTACTTGGTTTATTACTAAGTACTTTAATTATTTCTAAAAAATAATAGTAATGGTATTATTCATTGTGGATACTTGAAAAAACATTTAATCGTCTTCCTGATTTAGTTAGAAAATTAAGATATAAGTTTTAAAACTGAGGTTAAAATATTTAAGTCTATTTCTGATTGGGAAGACCTACTTTTTGCTGTGTAGTACCTTATGGATAGACATGGTGGAACATTTAACCAGAATAGATTTATTCAGCTGCAGCTCTTTTGGTAATACCAGTTTGATCATGATGCCTTGAAAGAATTATAGCATCATATTTTTTATTACTCTTTTTTAAATGCAACACTCTGATTATTAAGTGTTTACTGAGATCAGTGGAACATTGTCATCAGTAATCACATTGTGTAACATGTACTATGATCAAATTCAACTGTTTTCGAGAAAATAGGGTTTCAAAATTGTTACTTAGAGCCCTCTATCATCCAAACAGTTAAACTAAGAACAAAATTATTTGCACTTTCCTATTTTAACATTTTGAAGT